>CM076570.1:1430143341-1430545687 GCA_034641835.2 Pinus albicaulis
GTCTCAAAATGACCTTTTTATCAAAATACAAATATGACTTTTCATAACCAACACCCGAAAGTCCTCAAGAAAGAGAACATATTTCAGAACCATCATAATGCCAACAATGCATTATACTCAGCAAAGCTAATGCTCCCCCTGAAACTGTGCATCCAAGCATCCTTTTCATATGACTAAGGCTCCCCCTTAGTTTGTGCATCCTGAACACTTTCACCAACAAATCATCAAGACATCTTTATCAAAACATTAGAAAAGAATTATGAGAACTGGAACACCACCAGAGATACCAAACAGTATCAGAGATACCAAACATCACTACAGCTGTGCTGAAGGGAGCTGACTCCAAGCAGAAATTTGTCAGCAATCAAACATACGCGGTTTTCTGCGCATTAACTCGCGTATATACGCGACTGTGTTTCAGGAAACCCGCGTATCCAATGCCATCTTCTAAATTAATGCAGATTTGTTCTTTTGACTGGCAGAGAACACTCCCAGCTTCTGTCTTAAATACTCGAACGCTTCCCTGGGCAGAGGTTTGGTAAAGATATCAACAACTTGTTCTTTGGAGGGAACATACTCCAACTTCACCTTTTGCTCAAGCACTTGTTCACGTAGGAAGTGATACTTGATGGGAATGTGCTTGGTCTTCGAATGCATAACAGGATTCTTTGAAATACTGATGGCACTTGTATTGTCACACTTAATGGGGACAGGAGGTGTACATTTGATTTCAAAATCTTGTAAGGTTTGCATCATCCAAAGGAGTTGAGTGCAACAAGATGTGGCAGCCACATATTCTGCTTCTGCTGTAGATAGGGCAATAGAATTTTGCTTCTTGCTAAACCAAGATACTAACCGGGGTCCCATATAGAATGCACCACCACTAGTGCTTTTCCGATCATCAACACTTCCAGCCCAATCTGCATCAGTGTAAGCATGAAGAGTAAGATCGGCATTCTTTGGATACCATAGACCAAAGTCTTGAGTTCCTTGTAGATATTTGAATATTCTTTTAACAGCCTGAAGGTGAGACTCTTTTGGATTAGCTTGGAATCGTCCAACAATCCCAACTGCATGCATAATGTCTGGTCTAGTCCCAGTGAGATAAAGTAGATTTCCTATCATTGATCTGTATTCTGGTTGATTCACCGTGGGAGAATCATCATAAGAACTGAGATTGCATCTGGTTATCATTGGTGTACTTACATGTTTGCATTCTTCCATGCCATACTTCTTCAGAATTTGCTTAAGATATTTTGCTTGTGATAAGAATATACCATCTGCAGTTTGATGCACTTGTAGGCCAAGAAATAATGTTAGTTCTCCAAGTAAGGACATTTCAAATTCTTGCTGCATGACAGAAGCAAATTTTTGACTCAAAGATTCTTCATTACTCCCAAAAATGATATCATCAACATATACAACCACAATCAATAGTTTATCATTTTCAACTTTTGTGTATAAGTTACTATCAGCAGACCCCTTTGAAAATCCTTGTTGATGAAGATATTTGTCAAGACGATAATACCATGCCCTTGGAGCTTGTTTGAGACCATATAGAGCCCTTTTAAGTCTACAAACAAGATTTTCATCATTTCCCAAAATGAATCCTTCCGGTTGTTCTATATATACTTCTTCTTCTAGATCACCATTAAGAAAAGCAGATTTAACATCCATTTGATAGACTTTGATTTGTTGATAACTTGAAAAAGCAAGAAACATTCTGATGGCTTCAAGTCTAGCTACGGGAGCAAAAGTTTCTTCAAAGTCTATACCTTCTTGTTGAGTATACCCTTTGCAAACCAATCTAGCTTTGTTTCTTACAACATCCCCATTCTCATTTAACTTATTCTTGAAAATCCATTTAGTTCCAATGACATTTTTATCCTGTGGTCTTGGTACCAATTCCCAAGTGTCATTCTTTTCAATTTGATCAAGCTCTTCATTCATGGCTTGCTTCCAACATTCATCTTTGCTAGCTTGATTGACATTGAGTGGTTCAATTGTGGATAGAAGTGCCAGATTACTAGAAGATCCCACAAGTGTTCTCCTTGTTCGTACACCTGATTCCTTGTCTCCCAAAATTTGAGATTCAGGATGATTCTTTTGAACATATCTGGATGGAGCCTTTTCAGAAAGATCATTTTCAGGTTCTTCATTGGATCCATTGTCTATATCATTTATATTTGAAGTAGAAGGCCATAAGTCATCATCATCTTCTTTTGTTGTTTGTTTTTCTTCTTTAGGAGCTGCAGGAGACTCATCAATAACAACATCAATACAATCAACAATATTTTGAAGCCTTTCATTATAACATTTGTACGCTTTGCTTGGAGATGAATATCCAAGAAAAATTCCTTTATCTGATCTAGGTTCAAACTTGCCAAGCTTTTCATCATTATTTTTGATAAAGCATTTGCTTCCAAAAACTCTAAAATTCTTTACGGAAGGAGATTTACCATACCAGAGTTCATATGGAGTTTTATTACTGTTTACCCGAACATGAGCTTTGTTGAGAATGTTTGCTGCTGTAAGCGTTGCTTCTCCCCAGTAAGTGTGAGGTGTTCCAGAATCATCAATCATAGCTCTAGCCATTTGTTGAAGAGTTCTATTCATTCTTTCTGCTACGCCATTTTGTTGTGGAGTGCCAGCTACATAAAATTGTCTTTTTATGCCTTGTTGTTCACAAAATTCAAGAAATTCATTTGATGTATATTTGCCTCCTCGATCAGATCTAAGACACTTGATTTTTAGCTCCAATTCATTTTCAACTAATGCTTTGAATTTCTGAAATTTTTCAAATGCTTCATCTTTGTGTTTAATGAGCCCGACCCAACACATTCTAGAGTAATCATCAATAAATAAGATATAGTATTCTTCCCCACGTGGTGTCTTTTTCCTCATAGGTCCACATATGTCAGTATGAATGAGTTCAAGAGGCTTACTAGATGATCCTTCCTTGGCATTAAATCATACTCTGGTCTGCTTACCAAATTGACAAGATTTGCATATGACATTTTCTGGAAGATTAATATTGGGAAGATCACGAACAGCTTGAAGTCTGCTTGCTTTGTTGATTTGAGAGAAACTCAGATGCCCCAGCCTTCTATGCCATAGCCAATTTTCTGAAGACTTGCTCAAGTAACATTGATCTATGTCGTTTAGTACATACAGGTTGCTTGGATTTCTTTTTCCTTTTATAATCAGCTGCTTTATGTCCATACTTGTTACATGAAAAACAATATCCCTTGAAGAAACCAGAGTACCTTTCTATGTAGGAACTGTTTGATTGAGGCTGAAATGATCTGCTCCTACAATTTGCTGCAACATGCCCATAATTATGACATTTAAAGAATTCAACTTTATTGACTGATTTCCTTTGAGATTTCATCATTGTTGGTTGACCTTTTGTTTCTTTCAACACTTCAGGTTTTGCATTGACATCCTCTGAATTTTTAGCACTTCCTTGTGAGCTAGATTCTCCTTTAACAGTTTCAAACCCAGACCAAGTTTGATAGCAGGAGACCTTTGATTACTCAGAATATTGTCCAAAATGTTAGTACTATCTTGAAGCCTCAAAATTTTAACCTTTTCTTCTAATTTACCTTTGAGAATGTTTACCTCAACCTCCAAGGCTTGACATTGCTTCGTCAAGCTTTCTTCTTTCCTTCTTCCATCTTCTACTTGATCCTTCAGATTTAGAATCTCTTCTTTCAACCAATTTTCGTTTTCTTCACATGTTTTTTGCGGCTCTTCATTCTTCTTATTTGATTTTTCCAGATCTTCTTTGAGAGAGATGATTTCTGCTTCAAGGCCTTCCTTTTCAAATGACAGAGGTTCTTCATTCTTCTTATTTGATGCTTCAAGATCTGTTTGTAGAAAGATGATTGCAGCTTCAAGTTCTTCATTCTTCTTCCTCTTTTCCATGAGCACTTGTAGAGCTTCGTCAGAATCTGTTTCATCTTCTTCAATTTTTGCTATACATGATTTTTGAGGTATCTCCTTTCCTCGAGTAACCTTCTTCTTTTGCTTCTTTACCATGAGCACTTGTAGAGCTTGGTCAGAATCTTCTTCATCTTCACTGGACACTTCATCATCATCTTCATTTGCATAATAATTCTTCCTCTTTTCAAATTGTTTTCCTTTACCATGTTTCTCTTTATAAGGACATTTAGCAGCATAGTGACCAACTTTTCCACACTCAAAACATTTGAAGGGAAGCTTACCTTTGAATCTTCCAGTTCCTAGTTGGAGTTTTCTCACGAAATTCGCTTCTTCTTCATCGGATATATAGTTGGTTTCTTTGACAACTTCCTTTTCCTTTCCTTTTGCAGACACCTTAGAAGCAGCTTCTCTGATTTGAGAAGGACCTCCTTGTCTCATTTCAAAAGCAGTCAAAATACCATGTAATTGAACAATAGTAAGAGTTTGGAGATCTTGCCTTTCTTCAATAGTTGAAACTTTAGAGTCAAATCTTGAAGTCAAGGATCTTAAGACTTTTTCTACCAGAGTAGTATCAGTTATGGTTTCACCCAAATTTCTCATCCGATTTACAATATCATCTAGATGAAGAAAGAAACTGGCAACACTTTCATCACTATGCATCTTCAAATTTTCATATTCAATTCTAAGAGTTTGGAGTTTTGCATTTTTTACCTTTGTGTCTCCTTCATAGCTCAGAATGATTTTGTCCCATATTTCTTTTGCTGAATGTAGCTGCATCACTTTAGCAAATTCTGATTCAGACATGCTTCCCAATAAGACATTCACTGCTTTGGCATTGATTTCATACTTCTTTCTTTCAGCTGCATCAATAGGAATACTTGCCGAGTATTGATAACCTTCTTCCACGATTGCCCATACATCTGCACCAAGACTTTGCAGATATGCTTTTGTTCGTACCTTCCAGAATATTAGATTGCTTCCATTGAATAGAGGTGGCTTTATAGACATTACTCCTTCTTGACTTCCCATTACGACGGATCTCCTTCAAGCGATCAAGCTTCTGCAGAAGGACCTGCTCTGATACCAATTGTTGGGAAAAATACTGAGAGGGGGGGGGGGGTGAATCAGTATTTACTACATATTCAAAACTAATTTCACTTTTTCATTCCTTAAATACCCATACGCGACTTGGAATGTTCTTTTCCCGCATGCATACGCGACTTACCTTAGACAGATCCGCATATGCCTTGAGACATACTCTTTTCATCATAGATCTAGCACATTCTGAATTCCTTTCTTCCTTGCCTTCTGTACAAGACATATTCTATCAAGCACAACTTCATCCAGTAAGTTGCCATTATCTTCATCAAGTGGGTTTCCTTTCAAGGACAACACTCAACATCATATTGCTAACAAACATCATTTACCAAGTCCATCAAGTCAAGAATAACTT
Organism: Pinus albicaulis; assembly: GCA_034641835.2. Taxonomy (NCBI): domain Eukaryota; kingdom Viridiplantae; phylum Streptophyta; class Pinopsida; order Pinales; family Pinaceae; genus Pinus; species Pinus albicaulis. The sequence goes on from CM076570.1 coordinate 1,430,148,740, forward strand.
CATCAGGTGAATTCCCATCAAAGACAACACATGTCAACAGTCGCATGTCTTCATCTTCATTCAGTGGGTTGCCATCAAGGACAACACTCTGCATCATATTTCCAACAGCATCGTCTACAAAAAAAGATAATATTAAATTTTAATTGTCAGTTTTTAAATATCATTGAACTAGTTCGGTAATATTAATAAAAAAAATTGCAATGAGATTATTTACTTGGTGCACCAGTTGTCGTCGTTGGGACTGTTGCCCTGTCTTCCTCTCTGGTGGTAATATCCTCAAGGGAAACATTCTCTGTCATTTAAACAAAAAAAGTTATAAGGACAACCATCAAGGTATAATTAGAAAAAATTATAAGTGGAAATTAATTACTGTCATGGCCCTCACTGATAGTAGCATTGTCGGCCTGGTCCCTACTACAATGATCAGGTTGCACGTGAGGATCATCTACATTTGGCTCTAAAACTGGGTTATTTGCATCGTCGGTAGTGTTACTCCCCTAATTTAAAAAAAGTTGTTAGACATTAAATTTATGGATGAAAACAAACATATTGAAAGGTTAATGTTTTACCTTATCAGGCATTCTAGATCTTTGGACCTGCCCCAAGCTTATGCGATGTTCAACTACGGCTTGATAGCCGAAATGGAAAGCGATATTTTTATCTTCCTCTTTAGTTTATGTTCCGAAGTCATCACCCTACATTACATATTATTGTGTATTTTAATCATATTTGATAGGATTACAAAAACGTTGGAAGGCGATACAATTAATTATAAGATGTTTAGCTACTTAATTACAATTCTTGCGGCCAATTCAAGTAGCCGCCCTGGCCTAGCTTGTGATGGCCCTTTTTCTCAATCCTAGATTTGGTTGCCTTTGAGGTGTCAGGAAACCTAGCATCAAAAGATTAAAGTCGGATATGACGTAGCACACTTTTATTTTATACATAGAGAAAATTAAAGCTATTGAATTAAAGTTGTAATTTACCTTGGAGGTCCAGTTGGCATTTTTCCTTCTTTCTTTGCCCTTTTCTCTTTTCCGTCATGGATGAGTGCTCTCCACTCACTCTCTGGAACTGTGAGAGGATGCTCATATCTAGGGTTAAACTGCAATTGCATCCTATAGGTGTCCCTGGTATATTTCAAATATTTTCCGGCTACCCGAGCCACCTTTGTTCTGTCAAATGTGCCGACCCCAAAAAGGGCTTTTAGATAATCTAGAAGTTCTTTTTTCAGGTTGGAACTCTGGGAATTCCACCCTGTGTGTATGGTTGGGCCAAAAATTACCAACGCATGGCTCTCCAGATACCTGTAGAACTCATTATTTCCTACACAGAAAAAAAAGAAGAAGATATTATCATTAATTTCAAAATAAAAATCATGATAAATATGTTTTAGATAAATTACATGAAATAGTTAAAATATTAAAATTTACCTGGGAGTTGTACATGCTTTATAGGGACACCTTCATCGTTCACCAACAACGCGCCATTAATGGTCCCTATGGAGCTGACACGTGTAGCTCCAGGAAATGCAATAATGTAGTTGGCCATATCAGCCTCATCATTGCCAACACGTTCAGCGGTTGGCTGGGTGTCTTCTTGGGCAGGGTGTGTTTCTTGGCTGGCACCTAAAGGAGTAGAAGGTGTACGAGAGGGTTTTTGGGCAATATCTTTCCCTTGTTTCCCACTACCACCAACACCGGATTCAGCAAGTGCCCGAAAACGCTACATACAAAAGAACTTTTTGTTAGTTTAGTCAATGTAAAAATTAAAAATCAAACTATCACAATTCATCTCATGCAGAACAAAAAAAATATCCTTTTGACTTTTTATTATTACCTGATATCTTTCTAGCTGGCTCATAAGTTGTTTTATCCTCTCTTCTGTTTCAGGTGTTTTAGGCATGTCTATCAAAGTATTAAATTCCGACCTTGCATCTCGTGCCTTTTTTCGCAACAAGAACACTGGAGATAGGGATGAAGAAAGCTCTTCCTCAAAAAGGGAATCATCAGGCGTACCATGGCTAGGTGTCTGCATATTTGAACATAATTAATATTATTTCAATTATGTAAATAACTAAAATACCTGAAGATAGAGCAATGCTGGCACTTTACATGTTCTTCCGCTGGCCTCTTTTCGCAATCATCCCGTCTCTGGGTTGTTCCTGCACTACTCTCATCAGTCTGCCACATTGCAATAAAATTATAAATGTAAAAACTTGAAAACAATATCTAACTTGAAAACATAAAATGAAAACTGAAATTATATCTAATAAGACACCGGACGACAGAGTTAGAGTTTCAAATATGCCTTGCATTGAATTCAGTCCTGGAAACATGTCATTGCACATTAAGGCACCCAAACAAGAGACAAGTTGACAATGAAGACCTTATTGAATATATTGTTGGAGCAACTTCTATTAAACTTGTTGTGAAGACCTTGAGGACATTTTTGGAGCAACATTGTTGAAGCTGATGGTATAGCATTGTTGGAGACGATCTTGAAGAGCCTTGAAGTGAAGCTTTTGGAGCAACTATTGAAAAATCCTTAGAGCATTTAAGTAAGGCACTTTCTATCTTCCATCACCTTTTTCCTTTCAATATCCTTTAAGCGATTTTGTTGATATTTAATGTTTGAAATCACGTTATAATTCCTTGATTATATGTGTTTGGGGACTAGAATAATTTCACACTAAACCATGCAAACTTAAAAGTAACTTAACAGATCCATAAAGTAATAAAAATCATAATTCCTAATTTCCTATTGTACGATATGATGCAAATTATTCAAACATGAAGCAATGAAGACATGCAATGTCTGAATTTCAAGATTGATGAACCAATACAAGTTAGAAACTACAACTTTGATTCAATACTCTGTGTCCTAACTTCAGGAAGGAATCTAGTTTGTAGTATAGAACATGCATCGTGTATTATCAATTCTTAATTGACAACAACTAAAGGTCATCTACCTCATCAATTCCTTCCCATTTTGTGTTTTTATGTTTTATTCCTTATAAAAGTGTCAAATTTCTCTCAAAGTAAGCAACCACTGAATAAAAAAAAAAAGAGTTGAGATATGATTGAGAAATGGTCATTTATTTCTTGAAAGGATCTTCACAATTTCTTTGGTTGTTTTTCATCTCAAGAAACAAGAAATGACCTAAGAAAATATTGTGATGTAATATAAGAAACAACACGGTGCAATGGCCATTTTCAAAGCCAAATGATGTCCATTGAGGACATGGCCTTTATTTGGTTCTTGTTTCATAGGAGTTTCGGGTAGAAATGGAACTTTGTTGTACCATTTCTAGTAGTAAAAAGGGAAAACCTTCTTTTTCCATGGGAAATAATTTACCTTTCCTTTTCAAGATAATCTAAATCACAAAAAATATGAACTATACTGCACACATTCTTGGATAATGTGAAAGTGGAAAAGGAATACCCTACACAAGTGATGCACACATGTACATTTGAACGCTAATAGATTTTTGTAGTTGAAATGCAATGCTTGTTTTCATTTAAATGTAGGATTTTTAAAGCAGGGAGAAATAATGGCTGCCAAATTAATAAGCGTTTCTTTGGGAAAAATTTAAATCTTGTATTGGGTGATTAAGATAATAGAGGGTATTGAATCTTGGTTCTTGAAATCTAGAGAGAAACCTACAGCCTAACATAATCTAATGGAATTGACCAAAAAAACCCAAATAGAGTCAACCCTACTATAGGAGGAAGGGCCTGCAGTAAGAACTTACCATTTTGCAAGAGCTGAGGGCGAATGCTGTTCTGCAAGAGCTGAGGGCGAATGCAGGGCGAATGTTGTTCTGCAAGAGCTGAGGGCGAATGCAGGGCGAATGCTGTTCTGCAAGAGCTCAGGGCGAATGCTGAGGGCGAATGTTGTTCTGCAAGAGCTGAGGGCGAATGCTATTCTGCAAGAGCGGAGGGCGAATGCGCGCGTGATATCAGACATTAATGTAGCACACACGTACATTTGAACACTAATATATTTTTGTAGTTGAGATGAAATGCTTTTTTTCATTTAAATGTAGGGTTTTTAAAGCAGGGAGAAATAATGGCTGCCAAATTAATAAGCGTTTCTTTGGGAAAATTTTAAATCTTGTATTGGGTGATGAAGATAATAGAGGGTATTGAATCTTGATTCTTGACATCTAGAGAGAAACCTACAGCCTAACATAATCCAATGGAATTTACCAAAAAAACCCAAATAGAGTTAACCCTACTATAGGAGGAAGGGCCTGCAGTAAGAACTTACCATTTTGCAAGAGCTGAGGGTGAATGTTGTTCTGCAAGAGTTGAGGGCGAATGCTGAGGGCGAATGCTGAGGGAAAATGCTATTCTGCAAGAGCTGAGGGCGAATTCTGTTCTACAAGAGCGGAGGGTGAATGCGCGTGTGATATAAGAAGTTAATGTAGCTATTGCGACGGATACGAAACAATAAAATCATTTTTATGTAGCGCGCATATAAGTTTCGTATTTGTATTTAGCGTGCATATAAGTGTCGTTATACCGACGGCCGAAAAGGCATCGCTATTGTGACGAAGGCCTCCAAATGTTGCAATTATGACACTTAGACATTCTGTCACACTTGCAACGTTTAGAGGTAGTCGTCGCAATAGCGACGCGTTGGACCATAGTGTCGCAATTGCGACGTCTTCCTCCAAACGTCGCAATTGCGACACTTTTCTAAGTGTCGGTATTGCGACACTTTTCTATAAACGTCAGTATAGCGATGGTTTCGGGCGGGATGGAAAAAATTTGGGGAAATTTCCGACATTTGGTCAAAAGCGTCAGAACCAAGTGTCGGAATTTCCTCCAAATATAGTAGTGTGTTATCCTAGGTTGAACCTGTTTCATGCTTGGTTGGCGCACCTTCCCATATTTCCCATTATGCAGACATGGGTATGGGGTATATTTCCTGGGGGCGTTCTGCCTTCCATATTGGTTGAGAATATCCTCGCATTTCTTCTCTAATATATGTATCATGTCAATTAGAGGACAAACTCGCGAGATAAAGGTACAACTCTGCTCATGGTGATTTCCCCGACATACTAGGAGAAACATCCTAGATATGGGGTTCCCATCCTGCTCGCTTGATGGTGTGACTGGGTACCAATGAAGTAGCGCTTCTAAGTTAGGGAAAGTGGCGACCACATGATTTGTAGTTTTACACAACGCACATGTTAGTATTCTCTACAGAGAGCGATTGGGGGTGATTAAGGGTTCCCCGATTGGTCTTTTTTCTGCTGAAAAAAAGAGGATGGATCTACTCGTCATATCTTCTTGAGTTGTCGATATGTTCATGGATTTAGAGTCACATTCGTCTTCTTGGGAGAGGCAGACTATGGCTGAGCACAAACTAGCTAGTGCTAAGTAAATACGGGGGATATAATGGTATTGATCTAACCTGTCGTTATGAGAACATAAAGGACATGTGAATTGCGCTACGCAAAAACCAAGATAGTAAACGTGCTCTATAGGATACCACCCGTGGATGAGTTCCAAGGCTGCGCATTCCTAGATGAAGTTGCAACGTTCATCGCACAGTACGCAGCGTAGGATAGGAGGGGGGAATATGAACGAGAGTATTTCAGGCGACTGTCGTTCCTCCTGCAAGTATAGAATGATGTGAGGTTTATCACCGGCTGACTGGATGGAGGGATCCTCTTGATAGGATTGCTCAATGGTGTGTAAAGTGTCCCTATATCGTGGGATCTTTGGGAAATGATGGGTATAATTTCCATAATTGATGCAGATAGCGCATGCGTGATTTGTATGCAATACCTTGCTTTGAATTTTGGTGGTAGGTTCCTTTTTACGGGAAGTTGTTGCTGCGATGTCTATGGTAGAGCTAAGGAGCAGTTTTAACTCATCCAAATCTGGGCATATGTGGGTAGGGTGGACCACTACATCACATATGGCGCAGTGTGGTGATTCCCATGGTGTGGTGGGATTCTCCACCTTCTTTCCTCTTCTATTAGCTTTCTTAGTCGTAACCATCGGCTTTGCGATGGGAATTTCCTTCGAAAGGATGTTTGCGACAGTCTCCTGAACCGTTGGGGCTTGCTCAGGATTGAGGGGGATTAACCCTGTAGAGGTGATGTGCATGACTCCCATTGTGGTAGGCGGGACTAGGTACCAAACTGGGATTGAAAATGATATTTTTGGTAGTACCACCGTGTCCATGACCTGCTGCGACACAAAACTAGTTGGGGGAAAGAGGAAATGAGTTTGGGAGGCGGCGTAGGCTAGAGAGGCTGTCATTGCTGAAGAATCGGTGTCATTAATTCTCGTCTCTATGTCTTATCTGGATTTGGTGCTTGATAAGGACATCATGCACACTGGAGCCCCTCTGACATCAGGTGATGACTCAGGTATAACAGGGGGATCTCCTAAGAATGACCCTAGGATCGATGATGGTTTGAACTGGCCGGGGCCATATTCTTGGTACCGTGTAAGCATCTCGGCAGATGTGTCTACATAGGGGGAAATGACATCGGTATTTGTTAGGGGCCACTTTTCGCTATGTGTCAATTGGTCTATAGTAATGATGTGGTCCTCATGGGGGAACATCATAGTTTAGAAGACGGAGGAGGATATGGCTGACATGGCGTACATATAACTTTGGCAAAGGAGTATATTGTAATCTAGTTGATCATCCAAGAATTTAATGTCTATAAGGACCATCTTGTCGGCTAAGAAGACCAGGAAGTTTTGGTAGAGACTGACGGGGGCTAAAGGGCGTCCATCATATGCTCTAAGCATGATGTCTGATGGCTTTAGTTCAGGAGACCCTAACTTCTGCCAAATGTTCTTTGACATGATGTATGTGGATGCACCCTCATCAATGATACATCGGTGAATGGTGATGTTTTGAACTAACACTGGTATCTGAAAGGTGACCATTGAGGGAAGCTGTAATATTCCAAAATTAGCATGCAGCTAATTGGAATACTAATTTTTGTTTTTGTCATTAGATATATGAATAAGTGGGTAGGGAGACCCATAAATCTCTTTATTAGGAATAAAATCCCTCTTAGTGTGAAAAGGCATCATCTTAATAGCTGGATAAAGCACCTCCATGTGTGAATGGGGGCTAAAGCATGTGTACAAGGTTAATGTTGACCAAATCAACAGCGCTAGTATGGAGAGAATGGATCATTAATGGGAGACAACGCAATGTTAATGGGAGAAAGTATCCATGAGAGTAGTGGATTTAATGAGTGGGACCAAGGTGAGAAGGCTCACAATGCAGATAAGGAAGGGCAAGGAAATCATAGAGGATATGTTATATGATTATTTATTTTGATCTTTTTAGATCTCGATTCGTCAGGTGACATTTCTATGCATGCTTTTGTTGTTTAGCAGGGTCTGTTGTATTGTTTATTACAAGGGTGTTTCCGAGCAGAAATCCCACACTCATCCTCGGGGGAATTCGAGTGCCTACTCAGGAGAGATGATTGAGCTGCATAGTCCACATTCTAGCATCATTCCAAGCTTCATTCATCAGCTACAAAGTAGTTTCTGTTCAGAGTTTTGTTGTGTTGCGGGATGTTGCAGTGGAGTATTGTTGGGGCCACTTTCAGCGTTTTTTTTTTAGTGGAGAGGCATCCTTTCCATTGGGAGAACATAAAGGAAGGTCCTTGAGATTTATTTAATATCTTGGCACCAGGCCAATCTATTTCCACCTCCTACAGTGTAGTTTCACTCTCAAACTGTGTTATTTCAGTGAGCATATATAGTGGAGGTTTCAGTGCTTCAGTTGGAGAGTTATATATTCAGTGTTAGGATCAGCCTTTCACTTGGAGGATCCATTAGAGGAGTTCCATACATTATACATCAGTTTCAGCCACCACCTTTCCAGTTATTCAGTTGTAGCTGCAATTTAGCCCTAGGGCTGCATTCCGACATTTTTGTGTTTTGGGTATTTCCAGAAAACCTTTCTGGGTTGTCTTGGAAATGTGCTTGGGAGCTTAGATCTCTATCCTTAGCACCTTTTTGAGCTATATAATAGCAGATCCATATTATTGTACACATCTTGTGATCTGAAATGCAGAATTGACAAGATATTTCCTAGCTCTTATACAATATGTGAATGGTAATTATTTTACTGAACAATTACTTTTAAATGTAATTAACTGTTAGCATAAAGTTTTTTTAAGTATAAACTGTGAATGTTAAGGTTTAACAAAAACACATGATGCATGTAAATAATACCATAAAACAAATGAAGTTTTGTGACAGAGTTCGTCCGTCCTGGACTACATCTCCGGGTCCGCCTCAGAAATGTGCGTCCGCTGTATTGCTTAAGCCAAGAGAAATAAGACTACAAAGAATAATCAGTTGAAAAGTGTCAAGAAACACTATTGATGTTTGCAGAAAAGGATCATCTCCTGAAGAGGCTAACTAAATATAGATTCTTTTCTTCCAACAACCAAGAAAAGATGAGGATGAATTGCACACTTAATCTGAAGAACTGAAGCTTAAAATATCTTGAACAATATGGTGGTTGAATAGAGTTTGGAATATTGAAGTAGATCACGTTGATCAACAACGTACTTCAATATTGAAACTATGCAAGAAGGATGAGCTCTCCTCCTTCAATGTACCTGCAAACCAAAACTCTCCACCAAGTATTTGAGATAATCTTCATAAGAGTAATCACTCCTTCTTCCTAAAGTTGAAATAACTCACTCTCTTCCTCTCATGTCCCTCCTTCCCCTTACAAAACACTCATTCTTTATTTTATAAGGGAAGTGCATATAATCATGGCAATAAAACCTCTTCATATCTCGAAGAAGGTTTGATTTTATATTTTAAACCTTTGAATTAATGGTTTCTTATCGTTTCCCAAGCATCTTAGTTATTATCATAAGTGCTCTCGGGTTTTAAGTGACACCTAATCACTTAGGATAATGGTGATGGTTTAATACAACACCTTATTTCCTACATAAAACCCACTTTTTGTTAGCTCCCTATATTACTAGTATAGTCCCTTATTGTTGTTATTGTAACCCTCTTATTGTTATTATTTTACCCCTGTAACCTCCATATTGTTATTATTGTACCCTTAAATTATTAATGTTAGGTCGGCTAGGATTACATTGTGGCCCCACTAGGATTACATTCTGGCCCCATGGACTCCTATATATAGAAAGGAGGTTTTGTAATTTGAATCATCCAAGAATTGTTCATTTATGTAATGTATTGGAGGTTGCCCCCTTGAAGTGGCTTATTTCTAAGGTGTTGATATCTCTTTTCTTCTATTTTTGGAGCTGGTTTCACAACATTTGGTATCAAAGCTTTGGATTCTAGGGTTTCGCTACTCCAAATAGGTCATAGTGGAATTTTCGCTATAACGTTTTTTCTACAAATTTTCAGAAGCTGAAATTTTTAGAGTGCAAAGCCACAATCTTAAGGAAAATCATCGCAAAATTTTAGATCTTGGTTCGCAATATTTTCGGAGATATGATCTGTGGAAGTTAGGTCTTTGTAGACGCACGAATTTAACTTAATGGTCATCGTATTTTTCTATAAATTTTGTTCTACGAAGGCTTAGAATCTAAAAATTTTAGAGCGTGAAGCCGAACTCCTAAGGAACAGCGTCGCAAAATTTCAGATCTTGGTTCGCAATATTTTCGGAGATATCGTCTATGGAAGTTAGGACTTTTTCAGGCTCCCGAATTTCATTTCAAAGAGGTGATCGTGGGAAAATCTTCATAACTCTCTGTCTCTGAGCATCAGATTGGAATTCTATAAAAAGTGGACGCAAGCACATGGAATTTAGTTTCCTATCTATCAATTTCAGAGCCGAAGGAGGAAGCAGTGACATGTGGAAAGTCATACAAGTTCGCTCTACTGAACCAGTCCATAATTAGGTCATCGTAGGAGATTGGGCACAACTTTGCCTTCAAGAATCCAAATCAGGTTAGACCTGTGGCATTTTAAAGAAGCTTTAGAGGGATAGTATAGTGATGAATTTCAGATATTGAGGATCTGAAATTATAGATATAATTCAATTTCAATATTGAGCTCTTCAAAAGCGAGTAAAAGGTGTGCATTTTTCTTTTCCGAATTGCATGAGTCTTGTTTGAAGAATCAAGTTGAATTGATTGCAAGGGCATATTGTAGAATAGATATCAGTATTGGATTATAAAATGGCCCCTAAAAATAATTCAACACCCATTAAGCCTTTGGAAAGCTCTACTATGACTCATGAAGACAAATAATGGCAACATGACATATCAAAATTACAAGAGCAAGTGCAACAAATTTCGCTCTCGCAAAGAGCAACAAAAAATGACATGGAAGTTTTGAAGAAAGGCGTGGAAACTAAGATGGATGGTTTGAAGAAAGGCGTGGAATCTAAGATGGATGGTTTGAAGAATGGCATGGAAGCTAAGATAGATGGCATGGAAGCTGGCATGGAATCTAAGATGGAAAACATGAAGAATGATCTAAAAGCAGACATGGAAGGTTTGACAAAGTTGATACAAGAAATGTTTCCTAATGGTGAAAAGATAGTAGAGGAAACTCATGATGAGAACAAAATAAATGTTAATCGTGATTTCATAAACTCTAATGTTGGCGGGAAGAACCACCATATTCCAAAATGGATATGAGGAATTTTGATGGAAAGGATCCTGTAACATGGATACTACAGATGGAGCAATATTTTGATCTCCATAATGTGCAAAACACACAAAAGGTACGCATTGCAAATTTGCATTTAGAACAAAATACATTTGTATGGTATCGATGGCTTTGCTCCCGTAAAAAAATTGTCACTTGGTCAATTTTTACGGAGGAAATGATAGCACATTATGAGGATACAAAGAGCGACACCTTCTTTAGCCAATTGATAAATCTCAAACAAAAGGGTTTAGTGGGGGAGCACATTGAGGACTTCCAAAAATTGAATATAAGGGTAACTGATATTCCAGAGGAACACAGGATTGATCTCTTCATAGGTACTTTAAAGGATAACATCCAACATGAGGTTCGCATTTTGGAACCTGATTCATTAGAGAAGGCATTCGGGTTGGCAAGAAAAATTGGATGTAAAATTATGGCGACAAGGAAGCCTACCACTCACTTCTATAAAGAAGGAAGTGTTGCTACGCCTAGATTTCCACAACCTACAAGGTTGACACCGCAACAATTGGAAGAAAAAAGAGAAAAAGGGCTTTGCTACATTTGTGATAGCAAATACACTAAAGGTCATAAGTGTGTTGAGATGAAATTATTTTACATATATTGTGAAGAGGAAGAAGAAAATGAACAAGAAGAGGATATACACCAAGAACCAACCCTAGAAGAGGAAGAAATGAGTCTGACCATATCATGTAATGCATTGGCAGGAATTACCACTCCTCAAACTCTAAAGATAGAAGGACATATCAAGAAGAAAAAGGTAGTAGTGTTGATTTATTCAGGTAGTACCCATAATTTTATTCATTGTAAGGTAGCCAAGGAATTGAATTGTTTCCTATACCCAGCACCAGAGTGTCAAGTGATGGTTGCAAATGGAGGAACTATAAATTGCTCTGGAAAATGCCATAATATCAAGCTAACCATGGTGGATATGTATTGAATAGTCCAATGCTTTCCATTCCTATGGGAGGTGTTGATGTTGTACTAGGATTACAATGGTTACAATCTTTGGGGATGGTAGCTTTTAATTTTCAAGAACTTTTCTTGAAATTTTTTTCAGAAGGAAAGGAAGTCAAATTATGGGGTATTACAGGGAATCTGGGAAAGATGATAATCTATAATGTCATGACAAAGCTTCTAAAGAAAGAAAAATGAGGGGTAATTTCACAATTATGCTCACTAGAAGTTCCAACATCAAAATCATCTATTTCTACATATCTCCAAAAAGTCTTGGACAATCATTCCAAAGTGTTTGAAACTCCCAAAGGACTCCCACCTATTCATGATCATGATCATGCTATTCATTTGATTCCAGGAAGTGTACCTCCAAACATTAGGCCTTATAGATATCCTTATGTCCAAAAGAGAGAAATTGAACGTATGATTGCAGAAATGTTAGAAGCGGGTATAATTCAACCTAGTCAAAGTTCTTTCTCTACTCCTGTAGTATTGGTACACAAGAAGGATGGATCATGGCGCATGTGTCCAGATTATAGGGAGCTCAATAAGCTCACCATTAAGGATAAATTTCCCATTCCTGTGATTGATGAATTATTGGATGAATTACATGGAGCAATTTATTTTACCAAGTTGGATCTTCGTTCAGGATATCATCAAATTAGAATGAAGACTGAAGATATTCCAAAAACAGCATTTCCAACTCATGAGGGTCATTATGAATTTTTGGTCATGCCTTTTGGCCTTACCAATGCACCTTCGACATTTCAAGGGTTGATGAATTCCATTTTCAAACCCTTCCTTAGAAAATTTGTGCTGGTATTTTTTGATGATATACTAATCTATAGCAGGTCTTGGAAGGATCATATTGAACATGTTGACAGGGTGCTCAAACTATTGCAGGAGAAACAATTATATGCAAAAACATCCAAATGTTTCTTTGGAGTACAAGAGGTGGAATATCTGGGTCATATTGTATCTCACGAAGGTGTTAAGGTAGACCCTAACAAAATTAAAGCCATTAAGGAATGGAAAGTCCCCACAACCATAAAGCAGTTGCGAGGATTTCTCGGGTTAACAGGGTATTATCGCAAGTTTGTTAAGAATTATGGGAGAATGGCAGCACCTCTAACAACATTATTGAAGAAAGATGCATTTTCATGGACTCCTGAAGCAACTAAGGCCTTTGAACATCTTAAAGAGGCAATGTGCCTAGCACTGGTCTTAGCTACGCCAGACTTCACGAAAACCTTTATTATGGAATGTGATGCCTCAGGAAATGGAATTGGTGCAGTTTTAATGCAGGAAGGAAGACCCATTGCTTTTGAAAGTCGTCCAATCAAAGGAAAGTATTTACAGAAACCTATTTATGAAAAGGAAATGTTAGCAATACTACATGCACTAAAGAAATGGTGAACTTACCTAATGGGAAGACACTTCAAGGTAAAAACTGATCATGATAGTCTTAAACACTTTTTGGAACAAAGACTATCGTTAGAAGAGCAGCAAAAATGGGTCACAAAGATGTTGGGTTATGACTTTGAAAGAATCTACAAAAAAGGAAAGCTTAATGTTGTTGCAGATGCACTCTCAAGAAAGAATGAAGAGGTGGAAGCATTGTTTTGTGCCATTTCTATTATCCAACCAGATTGGATAATCAAAGCAAGAGATGAATGGAAGAAGGACAAAGATGTATGGACACTCATTCAAAAGTTGCAGCAAGATCCTAGTACATCTGATACATTTAGTTGGAAAAATGATTCCTTATGGTACAAAGATCGCTTATATCTTTGTAAGAATTCCCAACTAAAACAAATATTCTTTTGGAATTGCACACTTCTCCTTTAGGAGGACACTTAGGATTTTTAAAAACTTACCACAGGGTGAAGAAAGAATTTTTTTGGGATGGCCTTAAATCTGATATTCAAAAGTTTGTGGTTGAATGTTTGGTTTGCCAGCAGAATAAAGTTGAGACAATTAAGACCCCGGGACTTCTACAACCTTTATCCATTCCAAGTCAACGTTGGGAGGAGATTTCAATGGATTTTATCACAGGTTTACCTAAGTCCGAAGGAAAGAGTGTCATCATGGTGGTAGTTGATAGAATTACCAAGTATGGACACTTTTGTGCATTATATCATCCATTTAAAGCAAGTAAAGTTGCTACTACATTTATGGACAGAATTCAAAAGCTACATGGAAGCCCAAGGGTTATTGTGAGCGACAAAGATCCCATTTTTACTGGAAATTTTTGGACGGAGTTGTTTTCTTGTTTGGGTACTCAATTAGCTCATAGCTCATCTTATCATCCTCAATCTGATGGTCAAACTGAGATAGTAAATAAATGTTTAGAAGGATATCTTCGTTGTTTTGTATCTGATAAACAAACACAATGGGTCAAGTGGTTACCTCTTGCTGAATGGTGGTATAACACTTCCTTCCATACTACAGCAAAAATGACCCCATTTATGGCACTTTATAGATATCATCCACCATCCATCACATCATCTTTAAGGGAAAATTCGAAGGTTCAAGCAGTGGAAGATCACATCGAGCATCAGCAAGAAGTTCTCCAACTCTTAAAGGATAACCTGAATTTGGCACAAAATCGAATGAAACAACGGGCAGATCAACATCGCAGCGAGAGAAGTTTTGATGTAGGAGATTGGGTATTTTTACGGCTACAACCATATAAACAAATGTCCCTCAAGCAAGCTAAGAAGGATAATAAATTATCGCCAAGTACTATGGTCCTTACAAGGTGTTGCAAAAGATTGGTACTATGGCATACAAATTGGAGCTTCCTGCTTCTTCGCGAGTACATCCAGTTTTCCATGTTTCATGCTTAAAGAAGGTTATAGGTGAAAATCTTCCAGTTCAAAAAATATTGCTAGAACTTGATGAGGAAGGAAAAATCATATTGGAACCGGAAGCGGTCACGGAAACAAGAACTCGACAACTACGGAATCGATCAATTTCAGAGTATCTCATCAAGTGGAAGAACTTACCCACTGAAGATTCTACATGGGAGGATGAGAATTTTATACGAAAGCACCCAGAGCTACTCAAGCGTTGAGGACAACACTTTTTTTGAAGGAGAGGGGCATGTTAGGTCCCTATATTACTAGTATAGTCCCTTATTGTTGTTAGTGTAACCCCCTTATTGTTAATATTGTACCCTTGTAACCCCCATATTGTTATTATTGTGCCCTTAAATTATTATTGTTAGGTTGGCTAGGATTACATTGTGGCCCCATGGAATCCTATATAGAAAGGAGGTTTTGTAATTTGAATCATCCAAGAATTGTTCATTTATGTAATGTATTGGAGGTTTCCCCCTCGAAGTGGATTATTTCTAAGGCGTTGATATCTCTTTTCTTCTATTTTTGGAGTTGGTTTCACAACACTTTTTAACTTTAATATATATTCTTTAGCCTCGACGGCTAGCTAACCGGGCAGAGGATCTTCGGCCTTCGGCATGTGAACAAGAAATCAGTTACATTAACCGTGGTTACGGCAGTCTGGCACAACTGGCAGCTTATCTCGACACGGTATGCTGGCTATCGGTGCGGATCTCTAGCATGTGATCAGGCGAACAGTTATATTAACTGTAGCTCCGGCGGTCTGGCACAATGATGTGGATAGTATCTCGGCATGTGAACAGGCGGACATGTTAACATTAGTTGTGACTCTGGCGGTCTTGGTCTAGCTGGCATCTTATCTTGTTGGTTCTGCTTTCCTACATTCACATGGATCTGGTTTCGCTTGCGCGGTCATGTAAAAATTTATCACCTGGCGGTTCCACTTACCTGTTCACATATCAACTCCCGATGCAATTTTTATCATGCGGCTTAAGCAACTATTTTATCAAACCCGACGGAGTTTTGAAAACCTGTCTTTGCTACGGTTTAAACCTGTCACATGTGTTGTTAACTTCCAATGCGGTCTTCGCACTAACACTGTGGCATATTTTACAAAACCCGACGGTTAACCCGAACCTTATGATAAAGATTTATCACTTTAATACATGGTTTGAGCTATAGGTTTATAACCTAAGTTTTGTTTATAAACCCGACACTTAGGTTTTCCTTTTTAGCCTAGGTGTATTTGTATAGTCTTTAACACCATGTATTAGAATTAATACCTTAGCGCTAGTCTTTCACCTCAGGACTTTGCTTAATACTCAGACCTAGGATTTTATATCTAGGTTTATAATTTAGTCCTTTTACCTTAGGTTTGGACCTTTAGGTTTACATGTAGGACTTCAAACCTTTTACATCATTTAGGCTTTAATAAACATTTTTCGCCTAACTTATTACTTGGACTCATAGTTTTATTGTTTTAGACTTAGGATAATGTTTTACTTAAGTCTTTACATGTAACATAAAACTTTTACAATCATGACTAATGTGTTTTATGTCACAGGTCGACATAATGACGACTTTTCTTTGACAACAGTTTTGACCTAGAAAAACATCGATGTTGATGTACTGATGTCGAATTCACGCCAAACATTTGAAATTGAGTCGATGAATCCTTTGTACATATGACCATCTTGGTCGAAACATTTTCATCTCCACCTGTTTTATTACAAAATCAATAATTATTTATTTTCAAAATGACCATCTTGGTCATTTAATAATTTTGATACCAACTTGATAATCCAAAATTGGATCACACCTCCCCAAAAAAAGAACTTTTGGTTCTCCAAAAGTTTTATTACAATGCTTTGAAGAAAATTTAACTCTAGAACCTAGTTACATCTTATCTAGATCTAGAAAAATTTTTACAAACTCATGTTAGGCATATGGCATAAAATCTGCCCAATTCAATTTGGCATTTGATTGTTCTCCAGCAGGTGAATTGGATGTATCCTGGGCTACTGGTTTCGATGTTGTTTCTCTTGGAAGGATTGGACATTTGTCTTTGGCATGCCACGACAATTTGAAATGTCGACAAACTCTCTCCTTAGAATTTGTACTTGTTGAGTTTTCTAAGTGGTGTTCTTATTTAGCAGATTGAAGCATAATTTTTCCTGATCGCTTCTTCACCTGAAGTGTCTTGTCATCTTCTGGCGGTTGGCTTTTAGTAGCTCCTATTTTCTTGTTGTAGGCCCTATGCTTCCAGCAATGCTCTACACAATGCCAAGAACTACCACAAAATGTACATGGATATATTCTCTTAACAGTTTCTATTACCCAATTATGATATAAGAAGTCACTATCATAATCATTACTGTTAGAGAATTTTTTTTTCTTACCCTTTTTATCCTGGAGATTCTTTGGAAAAATTTCAAGATGCATAGATCAACATTGGTCAGAGATGTGGCCAAACTTCCCGTGGTAGTCACACTTCATCAAATCATATCCTAGACCTAGATTCTTAGGTCTTTCTTGTACTGTGATTGGAAGAAGTCTCCCTTGTCCATATTTTCCAAGGCCTTCACCTTCTTGGTATCCCATGGCCTTCATCATGGATAGGCCTTTTCTTTCAAGAACTGCACTTGGTTTCTGACTAGAAACTTCATCAAACTGTGAATCACTTTTCGATGATATTTGTATTTCAAGAGTTTCCTTAGTAGGTGGAAAAAGATCCAATGGCCTCCCTTGATGACTTCGGTGAGGATGAAAGGGAAGAACTATTTTTATCTTCTTTTTGAAGAAAGAGTGTTGGCTTCTTTCCATTAGAAGTTGTATCTTCAATGAGAGGATGGTTTCCTCTTTTATTCTTCCTCAAAACTTCAAGTTCAGATTGCAGGATTTACTTGTCACTCTCTAGTGCTTGCACCATCCTTCATAATGCAGAATTCTCCTGCTGATATTGCTGATTAAACTCCTCAGGTTCTTTCAACCTTAGTTGTTATCGCGAGTTTTTTCCCATTTTGTACCTGAAAAGAGCTAGTCTGCTCTGATACCAAATGATCTGAAATGCAGAATTGACAAGCAATTTCCTAGCTCTTATACAATATGTGAATGGAAAGAATTTGACTGAACATTTACTTTTAAATTTAATTAACTGTTAGCATAAAGTGTTTTTAAGAATAAACCTGTGAATGTTAAGGTTTAACAAATACACATGATGCATGTAAATAATACCATAAAACAAACGAAGTTTTGTGACAGAGTTCATCCCTCTTGGACTACGTCTCCAGGTCCGCCTCAGAAATGTGTGTTCGTTGTATTGATTAAAAAAAGAGAAATAAGACTACAAAGAATCATCAGTTGAAGAGTGTCAAGAAGCACTACTGATGTTTGCAGAAAAGGATCATCTCTTGAAGAGGCTAATTGAATACAGATTCTTTTCTTCCAACAACCAAGAAAAGATGAGGGTGAATTTCACACTTAATCTAAAGAACTGAAGCTTAAAAGACCTTGAGCAATATGGTGGTTGAATATAGTTTGGAATATCGAAGTAGATCACGTTGATCAACAACGTACTTCAATATTGAAACTATGCAAGAAGGATGAGCTCTCCTCCTTCAATTTACCTGCAAACCAAAAATCTCCACCAAGTATTTGAGACAATCTTCTTAAGAGTAATCACTCCTTCTTCTTGAAGTTGAAATAACTCACTCTCTTCCTCTCATGTCCTTCCTTCCCCTTACAAAACACTCATTATTTCTTTTATAAGGGAATTGCATATAATCATGGCAATAAAACCTCTTCATATCTCGAAGAAGGTTTGATTTTCTATTTTCAACCTTTGAATTAATGGTTTCTTATCTTTTCCCAAGCATATTAGTTATTATAATAAGTTCTCTCGGGTTTTAAGTGACACCTAATCACTTAGAATAATGGTGCTGGTTTTATACAACACCTTATTTCCTGCATAAAACCCAATTTTAAACATTAATATATATTCTTTAGCCTCGACGGCTAGCTAACCAGACAGAGGATCTTCGGCCTTCGGCATGTGAACAGGCGATCAGTTACATTAACTGTGGCTTCGGCAGTTTGGCACAGCTGGCAGCTTATCCCGATGCGGTCTGTTGGCTATCGGTACAGATCTCTGGCATGTGATTAGGTGGATAGTTATATTAATTGTAGCTTTTACGGTCTGGCACAATGGTGCGGATAGTATCTCGACATGTGAATAGGCAGACAGGTTAACATTAGTTGTGACTCCGACGATCTTGGTCCAGCTGGCAGCTTATCTTGTTGGTTCTGCTTTCCTACATTCACATGCATCTGGTTTCACTTGTGTTGTCATGGAAACAGTTATCACCTGACGGTTCCGCTTACCTATTCACATATCAACTCCCAATGCAATTTTTATCGCGCGGCTTAAGCAATTGTTTTATCAAACTCGACGAAGTTTCGAAAACCTGTCTTTGCTATGGTTTAAACCTGTCACATGTGTTGTTAACTTCCGATGTGGTCTCCGCACTAACACTGTGGCATAGTTACAAAACCCGACGGTTGACCCGAACCTTATGATAAATATTTATCACTTTAATACATGGTTTGCGCTATAGGTTTATAACATAAGTTTTGTTTATAAACCTGACACTTAGGTTTGCCTTTTTAGCCTAGGTGTATTTGTATAGTCTTTAACACCATGTATTAGATTTAATACCTTAGTGCTAGTCTTTCACCTTAGGACTTTGCTTAATACTTAGACCTAGGATTTTAGATCTAGGTTTATAATTTAGTCCTTTTACCTTAGGTTTGGACCTTTAGGTTTACATGTAGGACTTCAAACCTTTTACATCATTTAGGCTTTATTCAACATTTTTCGCCTAACTTATTACTTGGACTCATAGTGTTATTATTTTAGACTTAGGATAATGTTTTCCTTAAGTCTTTACATGTAACATAATACTTTTACAATCATGACTAATGTGTTTTATGTCACAGGTCGACATAATGATGACTTTTCTTTTACAACAGTTTTGACTTAGAAAAACACGGATGCTAATGTCAAAGTCTTCGATACTGATGTCGAAGTCACGCAAAAAATTTGAACTTGAGTCGATGAATCCATTGTACATATGACCATCTTGGTCAAAACATTTTCATCTCCACCTGTTTTATTACAAAATCAATAATTATTTATTTTCAAAATGACCATCTTGGTCATTTTATAATTTCGATACCAACTTGATAATCCAAAATTGGGTCATATTGTAGCAGAATATTCACTAAAACTACGTTGTCTTGTCTCAGGGCATTTGTATAGCAGTAGCATTTCATGTATTGGCATATTTTCTTATTGGAGGCTTGTATTGTATTGCTTGAGTGACTTGATCCTTAAGATTTTTTGTCCATTATTGTTGATATTCTTAATAAGGTGGCTCTACATTTGTCTTATGTACTGGTGTATTGATATTCACTGCTACTTTTCCATTATTTTTTTCTATATTCCTATATTTTCCATTTTTGAATACTATAGTGGTATCAGAGCATAATCTTGGCTCAGCCTGTGAGTTTTAGCCAATATACTATCATAAGAATAAAAAGAAGAGATCTAAAATGATGGAAGGAATGAGCTTTGCCTCATATCTTTTCAGATCTATGAAGAAACTCTCCAAGGAGGTCAAGTAGATGAGAGAGGAGAGATGCAATGAGACCTCAAGAAGGTTTCAAGATGAGGAAGGTCCATGCACTTCCTATCAGCAACAAAGGAAACTGGTATTGCATAGATCTCCAAAACAATCCACTATGTCCACTTTCTTTGAAGAGGAATATAAAAGACATGGAGATGGAGGAAAGTCAGATCATGAGATTCTAAGTGATTATATTGTGGAGTATAAGTCTCAATCAAGGGCTTTCAAGGAGAATCTAACTCTCCAATAGTTCATTCATCTCAAAGAAGAGAGGAGACCTTGTAGCAATCGAAGAAGAAAACACAATAGATTTCTATTGTCTATATTTGATGGGTCATCCACATGCATAGCAAGGGCTTGGAGAAGGAAGTTAGATGCATTATTCCTAATACATCCAGTAGTAAAGAGAGAAGCTATTGAGATTGTAGTGCTGCACCTTGAGTGTGAAGAAAACATTTGGTGGTTTAGCCATTTGAGTCATGCAAGAATGACTGCTTATGCAGATTTTGCTCAAAGGTTGAACAAGAATTTTAATAAGAAGAAACCAAAGGAAAAGAAACTTCCACCATCACTTGCTGCAGGAGTACTTGCATCAGGAGAAGGAACACTCACACCGTAGAAAATTGGATTTGATCTCTTGATATTTAGAGTCCCATGCATTATTCAGGAGATGCATGAAGAGAAGGATACTTATACTAGCATTGGTGCAGTAGTAGAGGAGCAACCATCATCATCACCAGCAGTTGGAGGAGTCATTACACCGATGGGAGGAGCCCTTGTAGCAGTACAATATGTTCCCAAAGATTAGCTTAACCAAGGTATGCACAAATTTCCACTTCCTATTATTTCAACACATCATATAGAGAGTTGTGGGAATATTCCATCAGGGAAATTGCATGACCAAGGGTTAAAGCACATTGTTGATTTGGAGCAGAAGACTATCCCTACGCAGAGGACCCTTGACTTGTTCAAAGAGGAGATATATAGTCATCCTAGTATCTCATTGATGAGATGCACACAACACTTTGGGTTGGAGTGTAGAGTTTTGGAGGATAGGATGATTATAATCCTAGTCAATCCAATGCAGAATTGTGTGTTCAGCATTGTGCATGATCATGAGACAGCAAATGCACCATCATGGAGATCCACAGTGCTCTCATTGAGAAATAGTGATGAGTTGGGGGCCCAACTATTATTGGAGAATTGCAATGACCATTCTACTTGTGTAGTAGTGGATAGGTAGATGGTTGATGGAAGACATAATATGATGGATGACATCTCCCATTATTATGATGGATCCTTCTTGATGTGCACTTCATAGCTCAGTGATAATTTCTTACCTACAACATATTTGGAACCTTATGGGTTCAACATGGTCATTGATGAGTGGTATTCATGTGGAGATCTCCAGGAGGTTTCACTTCAACATCCCATGAAGTGCAAAGATAGTGATCATATTTGGGAGGATAGTATTCACGATTGGATGGGTACCAAATGGGAGCATGGTAGGAGACATCTATTAGCATAATATGATATTCTTGACTTGGATCTCCAAGCATAGGAAGAAGGCCTTACATGCAGCACTTGGTTCATTCCTTTCCATTCACCAAGGCTTCATGGAGATATATCATACCACTATGGAGAGATCATCCATCGACATCATGATCAGCTTACTCACAGTATATGGTAAGAGTTGTATTTTTTTACTTATTGATCATCTAACAAAGTATTTGCATTCTCTTTCCATCTATATACAGTGCATTGCTCCACAAGAGGTGTTACATGTTATTTTGTCGCCATGACATTTGATTTTCCATATAGGTCTATCACTACCTATATTGTACTCCATTAGAAGTAAAAAACCCTAATGTTCTTAAACCAATTCTTGGAATTGGATAAAAGCTCATTAAAACCCTTAAAAGTCTACCTCCACACTTTTTCTAGCCTTTTCCTGTGGGTTCACGGATACTTGGTCTATAAACTGTGGCACCCCCCACACGTTCTGCTACTAAAACCTGTGGACCCCCTTAAAAAGTCGAATTAAAGAAAAAGTAAAATCTAGAAGCCATTTCTAGATGATGAGTTGTCGTCCTTTTCTTGTGTCAAGCTCTTTAAAAAATGAAACAAGGTTCTATGAGGAAAGTTCCTTTTACTATGTCAACCTCGTTAAAAAATGATCAGTGGGTAATGAGGAGAGTTACTTTTACTGTGTCAACCTCGTTAAAAAGTGAATTAGTTCATCGTGAGGAGAGTTCCTTTTATTGTGTCAACCTCATTAAAAAATGAAACATGTCTTCAAGAAATGAGTATCGTTCTTTTACTATGTCAACCTCATTAAAAAATGAAACAAGTCACCATGAGGATAGTTCTTTTACTGTGTCAACCTCATTAAAAAATGAAACAGGCCCTTATGAGGATGGTTCTTTTCTTATGTCAACCTCATTAAAAAATGAATCGGGCAATGAGGATAGTTCTTTTCCTGTGCCAGCCTCGTTAAAAAATGAAACATGTCACCTTGAGGATAGTTCCTTTTACTGTGTCAACCTCATTAAAAAATGAATCAGGCAATGAGCATAGTTCTTTTCCTATGTCAAGCTCATTAAAAAAATGAAAAAAATCCTCTCCTAATTGATTCGAGTATTTAATTAGATCTCTTAAGTGTCAAATCCAGTCTTTCATCTGATCTTGTAAATGAACCTTCATTCCATCCAGCTATTAGTAACTAGTAGTTTACTTAGGTGAATGAAATAAAGCTTGGGGGCATGTGCTCTAGCAAGTTACGCTTGGGGGGCATTGAAACCATTCTCAAGAATGATTTTTCCTTTGTTTCAATCTTGTGTAAGAATGAAACAAACATATCTCAAGCAAATTTGTCTCTCTATTTCAAGCTTGTGTAAAAATGAAACAAACCTATCTGAAGCATAGTTTTTCACTATTTCAATCTTGTATAAAAATGAAACCTATTTTGAGTCCATTTCAGTTATTATTTTCAAGACTCATTAAACTCATGAAAATCACAAGATTATTTTGCTATCTTTCATTCTCATAAAACATATGAAAATGCTGAGTTCTTTCTATCTTTTCCTGCTCATAAATTAAATTGAAAATCGGCCAACTGAGTATACTTTTATCACTTTTTTGGGCTCCTTAAAATTACGGAAAAGCGAAACCCTAGAGTTCTTTTTAACCTTTTTTAGACTCTCAAAATATGAAAATATTGTCGATTACTTGACTATTCAAACTCGTTAAAGTAAATGAACAGTCGTCCCTTCAGTATAAGTTTACCCCTTCTCCGGACTGGAATGGACTAATTACGAAATAGGTATACGTTGACTAATCATGGTCAATATAGTTCTCTCTTGTATTATTTTTTCCTTTTTCGGGCTTGAGAGACTAAATTTACAAAAAAGAACAACCACAGAGTTTACTTATGTTTTTCTTCTGACTCCCTAAAACTAAAAAATGTCGAGTTTCTCCTATACTGGACTCGTTAAAATTTAACAGTAAAGGACTTGTTGATTACAAATAAGACCAAACCACTCCTTCTTCGGGTTCGATTTTAATACTAAGACAGACTCATCCTAAGGATGAGCTTACACAAACAAGCAAATTTTATCCTCCTCAAGCCTGTCAAAAATGAAAAGTTACTTGCCAGTAATGGTGGGGGCAAAAGACAGAAAAAGAATCTAGTTGTCACCCTTGTTTAAAAAGCAGCATGCCACTCTTGAACATGACACTTTTTCACACTTGTACTTGGGTTGGGAAATCCTTTGTCTAACAGATAATCAAACCACATTGAAAGTCTTCAGCCGGTTTCTGGGTATTATCTTTAGGTCAATTGCTTCCAAACCATCTGCAGTGTCATTATGTGTTCAAGAGATAGTTCAAATAAACCATTCATTGCAAATTTGTCTCCATTCATGTTGACCATCTCGAAAATTTCTTCAAAACTTGATCTAATGGTTGTGTCGTAGGTTTTCCTACGATGGATCACTTTCTATCAACAACAACTCATCATCTAGAAATTTGATCTAGAATCCTATCAGTATCTTGGGATCTGCACGCCCTAATGGTAGGTTTCTCACCTTCGAAGACAGGTTACATCATTGTTCTTCGAATGAATGATTTTATGGAGTGTTCGAATGCAAATCATTCATTCACACTTCATAGATTGTACTGAGTACTTTGAGAGACATTGTTATTATTGGTGGTTTCTCTCACACTTGTTAAGAGTTCACATCATTGATTGGTAATCAAGTGGTTTCTACCATGTTTGACTTTGACACAATCAATCACATGGATATAATCGTACTAGTTCGCGAAGCAGAAATTAAGACCCTGGATCTAGTTTCCACCATCCAGGTTGCAAGGAGTTTTGTTATTCATGATACAGTAGACTACTTATGACAGATGACTGCACCCATATTGTGTCTACTTTTGATGTAATATTAAAATCATATCTATACCAAAACATTTAGTTAGTTTTGATATGAGTATGGGAATGCCTACCTCAGCGATGATATATATATGTTTGCATTTAATGTTTTTACAGGTTTTCGATCCACAATCCAATCCTTGGAATGATAAAGAACTTCACTCTTCATCATAACCTCAGACTTCGCACTTTAGGGGGCAATCTATTACACGTTATTTTGTCGCCCTGACATTTGACTGTCCATATAGGTCTATCACTACCTATATTGTGCTCCCTTAGAATTCAAAAACCCTAATGTTCCTAAACCAAGTCTTGGAATTGGAGAAAAGCTCATTAAAACCCTTAAAAGTCTACCTCCGCACTTTTTCTAGCCTTTTCTTGCGGGTCCGCGGATACTTTATGTATAAACTGCAGCAGCCCCCACATGTTCTGCTACTAAAACATGCGGACCCCCGTAAAAGGTTGAATTAAAGAAAAATTAAAATCTAGAAGCCTAGATGATCGAATATTCTCCCAACTAGAAGCTTCTAGGGGCATGATCAGTTCGAGCTTTATCCCTCTACTCATGGAGCTTATCCCTTGGTCCATGGATCTCAAATCCCTTCATTAGAGGAATCCATGCCCCTCTTCATGGAACTGAAAATACCTCCATTTCCCTATAAATTGAGCTCAAGTTTCAGTCTCAAGGGTAGATTGTAGATGCTAAGATTGCAAATGAGTTGCTGATAAAATTCCCAAGAGTGCATAATTTCTACACTAGTTGTTGGCATGAGAATGATCACACCCTTATGTCCATAACTCCATGCTGGTATTTAGAGAGCAAGGCTTATCAAACTGAACGAGGAACGACTATTCAGGACCCAGAAGAAATCTATACGACATCAAGGCATCAGATTGTAAGATTATTCTTTTCATTCAAGATAATACATATGGATCTCTTTTTCTCATTCAATTGTTCTTATGCTTATTTGAATAACATAAATACTTAGGCTCCTTGATCACTAAGTTGGATTATATTTTCTTGATTATTATGTTGCAGATGCTTTGATTCTTTTGTCTTTTCTTTGATTGTAGGTTCTACTTATTGGAGAAGCCTCTTTGGAGCGAATGGATAAAAAACTGCATCGAATGTTGGATTTCAAGGTAGGGGCATGACCTCTTTAATTTCTCATAATAATTCTGAAATGGAATTAATCTAGAGAAAAATATTTCCAAATGGTTGTTTGTTTCTAGCTATTCATTGAATACTAGGGAGATCGCTCTTGTCAGCAAGAGGGATTAATCGACATAACAAGAGGCCAATTTTATATTTGGGCTTCATGGTCTTTATAAGACCAACATCAGTGATGGAGATAGTCATTCCTTGTATGGCTTTAGGAAAGTGTTGTGATATTCTTTTTATGCTCATTTGATACACAATGTCGTTTTCTATTTTCTAGTAGATGAGATGACATGCACAACTAGAAAATGGTTGGGAGACAACTTACCACATTATGTTCTAAAATAGCAGTTAGCAAAACTGCACTGTAACCACTTGGGAAACTATTGGTACCATTCAACATTACACATAACCTTCAGTATCTTTCTCATTTGGGTCCCATATTGTGATTATGTTCTATTGACTTTAAATGGGATGGTTTGGGAAAAAACTAAAGAGGGGGTCTTTGAAGATCCAGTTGCCATTTTGTCTCTTAAAGGAAACATTATTTCACCCCAATATCAGCAGTATCTCTACACTTTTCATAAGTGGAGAAAGAGACAGTTTGGGGTGGAAGATTTTGTCTATCATGATCAACTATGTAGCCCACCTACATTGCAGGAGCCAAAGGTGGAGGATATTTTCTATGAATTACCATTTTGGAGGGTGATTCATTTTGTGTGGATGATAGCTTGGGGATTGAAGCTTCACATGGGAATGACATTTCCCAATATTTTTTAGATTTTATGCCTCAAGAAGGCCTCTAGACAGCATATAGTTGCCTCCATGGATATCCCACTTCTTCATGATGATAGCCATTTGAATTTGTCACCAAAGGCTAACTTGTACACTTGGGAGGAGCAACTAGGGGACATATTGATGAGAGAGCATCTTGTTCAGTTGAGAATCTTATCATATGAGGATGCTATAGAAGGGGGAGAGGAAGCTCTTCAATTATGTCCTTGCAGTTGAGGACAAGCAACATTTGGGAGGGGAGGACTGTAATATTCCAAAAATAGCATGCGGCTAATGGGGATATTAATTTTTGTTTTTGTCATTAGATAGATGAATAAGTGGATAGGGAGAATCATAAATCTCTTTAGTAGGAATAAAATCCCTCTTAATGTGAAAGGGGATCATCTTATCAGCTGGATAAAGCACCTCCATGTGTGAACAAGGGCTAAATCATGTGGACAAGGTCAATGTTGACCAAATCAACAACGCTGGTATGTAGAGAGTGGATCTTTAATGGGAGACAATGCAATGTTAATGGGAGAAAGTCTCCATGAGAGTAGTGGCTTTAATGAGTGGGACCCAAGGTGAGAAGGCTCGCAATGCATATAAGGAAGGGCAAGGCAACCATAGAGGATCTGTTAGATGATTATTGATTTTTATCTTTTTAGATCTGGATTTGTCAGGTGACATTTCTATGCATGCTTTTGTTGTTTAGTAGGGTTTGTTGTACTGTTTAGGACAAGGGTGTTTCCGAGCAGAAATCCCACACTCATCCTCGGGGGATTTCAAGTGCCTACTTAGGAGAGATTATTGAGCTGCATGTTCCACATTCTGGCATCATGCCAAGCTTCATTCTTCAGCTACAACACAGTTTATGTTCAGAGTTGTGTTGTGTTGCAGGGTGTTGCAGTGGAGGATTTTTAGGGCCACTTCAGTGTTTGTTTTTCAATGGAGAGGCATCCTTTCCATTAGGAGGCCAGTTGTAATATCCCAAAAGGGATAATTTAGTAATACTGAGACAAAATATAAGAACTACAACAAATTAAACAATAAATTTATATACACATCAGAATACACATAAATAACTGAGCCATTTTATTATGTTTGAGTGAAAAATCAAGTAAAACAGTGCTCAAAATATGAGACACTCAAGCCACAAGAGTGGCCTAGAATGACCTTGCAATGATTTCGCAAGAGGGACTGCGTAACTGTTGAACTGATGGAAGGTAAACTGTGTTGTCCCTGCTGCAACTGTTGGGACTGCAACTGCCTGAAAGATAGAAAGTCAGATCTAGGTAGAATGGGAGCTCTGATGATGCTGAAATTGTAGATCTGGGCTCAATGATGGATTCCCAAGTTAACCCAGAAGGGATTTATCAGTTCTGTGAGTCTAAGAAAAACATCCTCTTAGGGCTTCACATATATGTTACTGAGAATGCAGATCTGAAGCTAAATCTAATGATATGATGGTTGCAATGATGCACAATCAGATATATGCAAGAAGGGTTGATCCCTTCACTAGATCCTTGGGCTAAAAGCTCAAGATCTAGCTCCTCCAATCTCCTCCATTGAAAATAGCTACTGGATGAACAACAACTTTAGAAAATTGCGCTGTCAGAGAAGGAGGCTCAATAGTCTATTGTTGGATGTGTCAAATCAGCTCCTGAATGATGGAAACAATAGATCCAATGTGAGGAGATGATCCCTCACAATATTTCCAGCTGAAGTATTGGAAACTTTCTTCCTCCAATAGATCTACAGGACTGAACTACGCAATCCTCGAAGGGACTTATGTTGCATGGAGGTAAAACCCAATGGCTTGAATGCCGGATGTAGATCTAGTGCTCCTGAAAGGCTGGATGTGGAGAATAAAGTGGTAGGAGGAATCCTCCACTGCCTTCCTAGCTGAATGCTAGAAACGCCTCCTGAAGATGGCACCAATGCCTGATAAGGAATGAAGAACAATCCTCTTTCCAGAGCTACTCAAAGAAAGAGGTGGGATTCCCACTTAGGAACACCCTGTGCTAAACAGCACTACAAACTTTGCTAAACAGCCCAAGTCTGCATAGAAATTTCCTAAGACATATCTAGATCTAAACAAATCAAGAAATGAATATTCCAAATCATGCATTCCATTGTGCCTTCACCTTCATTATATGCATGAACCTTCCATAGCCTAACCCCACTCCAAATTTGTGTTGTACATGTGGACATAGTCCCCATGTTTGACTACATTGTTGCTTCATGTACTCCATCATGTTCACATGGGGTGATCACCCTCTCCACCATATGTGCATTAAATGCACCACTTCCTCCACTATCTTATCATAAGTGCTTCATGATCTTCTTTGAATGCACTATGATCTCAGTTGACCTTATCAAAGATCCTCATGATTTTATATTTAAGATCCATGATCTTATTTGACTGTTTCATCCTCCATAATCTATCTCATAAATGAGACATGATCTCCATTAATGGAGCTGCTCCACTTCTCCATGATTTTATATCTAGATCTAGAATATCCACATACACACATTAAAAAGTGGAATGTATTCTTCTCTGAGGTTTGTGGGTCCCTCCGCCCTTTTATTTACTTAATTTATTAATTAATCCAATAACTCTAATATTCCAAATATGATGTAAAAAATTGGGAATATTACAGTCCCCCCCCGCCACCCCCAGGGGAAAAATGTTGCTTGTCATCAAGCAACTCCAAAAGTAGATGCAAAGCCATCTATTCCCCTCCAAATGGCATCCACATAAGGAAGGCTTTTTTCATTTGTTGTAATGTGTTATGCATGTTTGGTTCCAAAGTTGTCTTTCAAAAATATATAGAATGATCTCCAACTATTTGGTTAGATTTCCTCCTTCTTCCATGAAGTACCAAGTGACAACCATATGATGTCCAACATCATCATTAATACATGAGATATATAAAATAAAGTGGCTCTTCCCACGAAGGAAAAACTGCATCTCACAATACATCTCTCCATCCCATGCTTTATGAATTTTTTTGAGCATTGGCATGCTCTCATCCTTAGCCATGTTGGCCTTGTTGGATCCAAGCATCATTCCAACATTATGAAAAAGAAGAAAAGGAGACATATGGGTAGAAAAAGATGTCAAACCATATTCCCCCAATAGTAGCCACCGGAGAAAGGCCCTTTGCTGCCATCCTCCATCTCCTCCATGTAATATGGACAAGCCAAAATCCCCCAAAAGCAACCAAAGCAACAAGAGATCTTGTTGCTTTCTCTCCTCCTCATGTGCATCATGGAGTAAAAGCATACTGATATACATGTGGAATGTCACATCAGCCCAATAGAAACAAACACTATCAATACACATCATGAGAGCATCATGCCAAGTTTTACCCAATACAAAACACATAGACATATGAGATGTCATGTGGTGGCCAAACTCTCTCAAGGGAAACCAAAATGATCATGCCTTCTTTTGCTGCATTCTATCATTGATACACAACGCATGAATCAGAAAAATATGAGCTATTGGGTGGTAACCATACTCACTCAAGAGGAGCCAGCATAGCCATGCCTCCTTATTCATTTCATAAGTGTTTTTCAAGGTATGGATCAAAGAAATAGGAGCCTTTGGGTAGTGAAAAAACTCTCCCAAGAGCAAACAACGTAACCAAGCTTGCTGGACCATGTCATATATCTGCAAGTGGTCATGCAACCCATTTCTTATCATCCTCCCACTCATCCCAATGTGGATGATGAATGATGTACTGCATAATCATGGTATACTCCCTTTGTAGAACACCATCCTCCCCAAAATTATGAAGAACTTTTCACTTCATAAAATGTTGAAGTGCACCCCCAATGAGATATCTCAATGAGATTCTCTTTTCACCAAAGGCCCTCCAAAACCAATGAAGTTTTGGATTTGTTGTAGGTATAAGTTTCTCTTTGAGTTGTGAGATGCTCATTGAGAAAGGGCCATCTAGAAAGGAGAAAATATTCCTCATCTCAATATGTCTACCATTTTTCATCTTTACCTCCATTTCTTCATGAGTGAATCTACCTTCAGAATTCTCCAAGAATGATGGGGCCTCTTCATTTTCACAACTACTATGTGACAGTGTTGTAGATCTGCATGGTAATACATGTGTTGTCTCAAAGCAAGGTACAATACTAATCTCACAACCAGTTATTGTACATAGGACCATGTCCATCCCATTTTATGAAAATCTACACTTCAACTCAAGGGGTTGAATGTAGCTCAAAAATGCTGAACTGGGATAGTTCTTAATCTCCTCCTTGATTATATCAAGGGTCCTCTATGCTATGATAGGTTGTTGCTCCAAATTAGCATTTTGTTCTAACCCTTGGTTATGCAATGGCCTTGATGGCATGTCCTCATAAGTTTCAATAAGATCTACTGAAAAAATATGTGATGAAATTTCATGCATACCTTGGATCAAATGATGTGTGGAAACCTCTTGCCATAACACAAGAGTTCCTCCAACTGGGACAATAGTGTCTCCAACTGCTGGTAACAGTGATGGTTGCTCTTCTCCAAGTGTACCAGCACTGGAATATTCCTCCTTTTCCTCATGCATCTCCTGAATCATGCATGGGACTCTATGTGTCGAGAGCTCAAGACTATCTTGCAAGGTTGCAAGTGTCTCTTCTCTGGATGCAAGTACTTTTGCAGCTGGTGGTGAATGTAGTGACTTCTTGTCCAGAGTGACAGGGTTGACATCCTCCTTTGTTTCCTTAGGAAATGTCTCTTTGTGATACATCTCTTGTTTTCTCCTATCAAACTTCTTCCTCAACTTGTGAAAGAAATATGAATATTTAGTCACCTTTTCATGCTCCATGTGACCAAACCACCAATCATTGGCTTCACCTAAAAGATGAAGTGCTACAATTTGAACAGCCTCTCCTTCAGCTACAGGATGTAGCCTGAAAAATTCATCTAACTCTTTCCTCCAAGCCTTAACAGTGCTTGAGGAAGATCCATCAAATGTAGGCAAATAGAATCTATTATGCCTCTTTCTTCTATTGCTGCTATAGGATCCTCTTTCTTCTTTGATTTTGAAGAATTGTTGGGGGGTTATCTTCTCCTTGAATTCTCTATAATATGCTTTGTACTCTTCAAGATATAGACTGAGAGTCTCATGAGTCTCAGGCTCTTTCCTTTCTTCATTTCTACACCTTCCACCTTCTCCAAATAAAGTGGGCATAGTGGATCTATGATTCTCTGGTCTTTCTTTCTATTGATAGGAAGTGCTTGGACCTTCCTCATCAATTATTCTTCTTGGATCTTCTTTCTTCCTTTCCTTCTTCATTTGATTTACCTCCTTAGAAAGATCTTGCATGGATCTAAAGAAAGGAGTGGTAGAATTATCCTCCTTCATGATAGATCTCATCTATCTGTTTCTTCTTTTGATGCAAAAGATGAAGTGTCCACAAGCTGAGCCAAAGATCATGCTCTGATACCACTGTAGTATCCCAAAACGGAGAATGTAGTAATACTGAGACACAATATAAGAACTACAAAAAAGTAAACAATAAATCTATATACACATCAGAATACATAGAAATAGTTGACCCATTTTATTATGTTGGAGGTAAGAAAGAAAGTACGATAGTGCTCAAAATATGAGACACTCAAGCCACAAGGGTGGCCTAGAATGACCTTGCAACGATTTCCCAAGAGGGACTGTGTAACTGCTGAACTGATGGAAGGTAAACTGCGTTGTCCCTGCTGCAACTGTTGGGATTGAAATTGCCTGAAATATAGAAAGTCATATCTAGGCAGAATGGGAGCTCCGATGATGCTGAAATTTTAGATCTGGGCTCAATGATGGATTCCCAAGATAACCCAGAAGGGATTTCTCAGATCTGTGAGTCTAAGAAAACCACCCTCTTATAGCTTCACATATACGTTGTTGGGAATGTAGATATGAAGCTAGATCTCATGATATGATGGTTTTAATGATTCACAATCAGATCTATGCAAGAAGGGTTGATCCCTTCACTAGATCCTTGGGCTAAAATCTCAAGATAAAGCTCCTCCAATCTCCTCCATTGAAAATAGCTTCTAGATGAACAATAGCTTCAGAAAATTACGCTATCAGAGAGGGAGGCTCAATAGCCTATTGATGGATGTGTAAAATCAGCTCCTAAATGATGGAAACAATAGATACAATGTGAGGAGATGATCCCTCACAGGATTTCCAGCTAAAATACTAGAAACTTCCTTCCTCCAATAGATCTACAGGACTGAACTGCGCAATACTTGAAGGGACTGCTGCTGCATGGAGGTAAAACCTAATGGCCTAAATGCGGGATGTAGATATGTTGCTCCTGAAAGGCTATATGTGAATAACAAAGTGGTAGGATCAATCCTCCACTGGTTTCCTAGCTAAATGCTAGAAACAACCTCCTAAAGATGGCACCAATGCCTAATAAGGAATGAAGAACAATCCTCTTTCCAGAGCTACTCAAAGAAAGAGTTGGGATTCCCAATCAGGAACACCCTATGCTAAATAGCACTACAAACTCTGCTAAACATCCCAAGTCTGCATAGAAATTTCCTAAGACAAATCTAGATCTAAACAGATCAAGAAATGAATAACCCAAATCATGTCGTCCATTGTGCCTTCACCTTCATTATATGCATGAGCCTTCCATAGCCTAGGCCCACTCCAAATTTGCGTTGTACATGTGGACATAGTCTCCATGTTTGACTGCATTGTTGCTTCATGTACTCCATCATGTTCACATGGGGTGATCACCCTCTCCATCATATGTGCATTAAATGCACCACTTCCTCCACTATCTTATCATAAGTGCTTCATGATCTTCTTTGAATGCACTATGATCTCATTTGACCTTATCAAAGATCCTCATGATTTTGTATTTAAGATCCATGATCTTATTTGACTGTTTCATCCTCCATAATCTATCTCATAAATGAGACATGATCTCCATTAATGGAGCTGCTCCACTACTCAATGATTTTAGATCTAGATCTAG
Source organism: Pinus albicaulis (assembly GCA_034641835.2). Classification (NCBI taxonomy): domain Eukaryota; kingdom Viridiplantae; phylum Streptophyta; class Pinopsida; order Pinales; family Pinaceae; genus Pinus; species Pinus albicaulis. Next base: position 1,430,182,288 of record CM076570.1, read on the forward strand.
AATATCCACATACACGCATTAAAAAGTGGATTTTATTCTTCTTTGAGGTTTTTGGGTCCCTCTACCCTTTTATCTACTTAATTTATTAAGAAAACCAAGAACTCTAATATTCCAAATATGATGTAAAATTTTGGGAATATTACACCAGCAAGGAAGGTCCTTGATCTTTATTTCATATCTTGGCACCAGGCCAATCTATTTCCACCTCCTACAGTGCAGTTTCACTCTCAAAATGTGTTATTTGAGTGAGCATATACAATGGAGGTTTCAGTGCTTCAGTTGGAGGGTTAGATCTTCAGTGTTATAATCAGCCTTTCACTTAGAGGATCCATTGGAGGATTTCCATACATTCTACATCAGTTTCAACCATCTCCTTTCTAGTTATTTAGTTGCAGTTGCAATTCAGCCCTAGGTCTGCATTCCGACATTTTTTGTGTTTCAGGTATTTCTGGAAACCCTTTCTGGGTTGTCTTGGAAATGTGCTTGGGAGCTTAGATCTCTATCCTTAGCATCTTTTGAGCTATATAACAGTAGATCCATATTATTGTACACATCCTATAGTATTGTATTCACTAAAACTGGGTTGTCTTGGCTCATGACATTTGTTAGCAGTAGAATTTCATGCATTGGCATATTTGCTTATTGGAGGCTTGTATTTTATTGCTTGAGTGACTTGATCCTCAAGATTTTCTGTCCATTATTACTGATATGCTTAATAACATGGCTCTACATTTGTCTTATGTGTTGGTGTATTGATATTCACTGCTACTTTTCCATTATTTTTTTCTATATTCCTGTCTTTTCCATTTTGGAATATTACAGAAGCCTAGGGGTGGCTTTATCTACATCAAAATCCATCAGGCACGAATCGGTAGGGTCAATGGCACCTAATGCAGAAAGTCAGGCTTTCTTTTGATTTGGGCATGATTTTAATACCTCCAAAGCTGACATGGAGGCGAGAGATTGAGCTAGATCATCCACAATTCTATAATTATGGGCCGCTTTGGAATGGTCTCCTACCTGTCTAGTTCGTCCCTTGGCCATTTTTGGCAAAGGTTCAATAGGCATCTTTAATATGGTCAAAGGTGTTGTTGGTGCACTTATACTAGCCCTTGAAGAATTGGTGTCTGGTGGGGTATCATAATTTTGGTTCCATGTCTGAAAAAGCATTTCTTCACCAGTCATGTAGATTTTATGGTTGTTATTTCTAGAATCGTCGAGAGTTTTTTGTTGTTTCTAAGTGCTAACTGTCCCTTGATGGGGGAAAGTCTCTTGCATGTCTATTGTCTGTTGTGAGGATCCCCCTTGCCCACGGTTACCTTGTAGCTTCTTCAGCTCAGGGAGGTTGGGACAGTGGTCAGTGTAATTTCCATACTGACCAAAGATTGAACAAGAGTGGTTTGTCCGAATATTTGCCCTCTTGTTCTGCCTTTGGGGGTTGCTTGGCTCCTGGTTTTGATTTCGGTTGGATTTGCCTCCTGCTTGAGATCGTGGAGGGTGTTGTTGGTTATTGCCCCCCTGTCCAGGATTTCCTTTAGGCTTTTTTTTTCCCTTTTTCTTAGTCATGTTAGGAGGATAATTTTGATTCTCCTGATTGTATGGTTGGCATGGTTGGGCTTGGGAAGGTTGCACAAAGTTCACCTGTGCTTTATTATGCATGGGTGGGTTTTTTTGCTGGGGATTGGGCATATTGCAGTCCTTATCCCTGGTTTCTGAATGGTTTTTGGGGGGAAGCTCTTCCGTTAGCATGTATAGTTGTGTATTGGGTCCCTTGAGCCAGAGGATATGGACCTCCCTGCTGATGGTGGTACGATGACACCCTGTTAGTCACATTTTGCGAAGGTGCATGATGACTTTGGTAGTCGGGTTTTGGTATGTTCTGGGTAGAATCATATGCGTAACCAGGGTATGGAACGTTGTTGATTAGGTGATTTTGGGTCAATGACCCAATCAAACTATTTTCGGAGTTCAACACGCTTGGAAATTCTTTGTAAGTTTGCAGGCACGGGGTGTTAGGCAGGATATTGTAAATATATCATTATTGTGTATATATCAGCTCGAGTTGTTGGTCCTTATTGATGGCGTCCTCTTTGGATATGGGCTTTTGTTGTGCCACATCCTTTGAAATATCTGTAGTGAGAGTTTTCAAGAACATGTCTAACAAAACTCGATCGTCGAGTTTTGATTTTCACAAACTACAACGTTGCCGCCATTCATGGAGATGGTCCAAGATATGGACGGTGGGTGTTTGCCTAAAGTGGTTCAGTGATTCCATTTCAGAATTGTGGTGGATGGGTAACTAAAAATAGGTCAGGAATGCGGTAGCAAGGGTGCTAAAGGTTACATGTGTCGTAGATGGCTGCTCCACATACCATTTCACGGCTATTCTGGTTAGGGTGCATTGAAATAGTCTTAGTCTAATAGTATTGTCAACATTGTTGTTTGACAAACACCACAGGTGGAAATTCATAACATGATTTCTTGGGTCTTCCACTTTCTTCCCTTCAAACTTTGGAATGTATAAAGGGAGATTCGTGGGCATTGTAGAAATTTGAATAATAGATGAATTATTCAAATTTCTACATGGTATCAGAGCGAAATTGATCATCGGATCTATTACAGTGATTACATTTTATTTCAGTAGACAGAGTCTGTAAGTGGGCCAGGTAGCCTCTGGATCCATCCTTTCTTTGAAAGGTGATATATCCATTAAATGCCCCTACAGTCAATCTCTATGCTAGAAATACTTTGTTCTCACAGATCAGAAGCGGTTGAGTTTTGAGATGGTGGAATTCGAATTTGCAGTAGTGTTTTCTTGGTGTCGAAGTCAAAATGTCTTTCAATGGATTGCGATTGGATTATGCCCTTGAGGTCAGCTCGAATTATGTTGCATGGAAGGACAGGATGGAGGCGGTGTTAGATGACAACGGGCTAAAGGAGTTCATAGATGCTGAAGTCCCAAAGCCTACTAATGTTGCTCAAGTTGAGGCTTGGCAAAAGAAGACAGCAAAATGTCGAAGGATTTTGTTGGAGGGCGTGAAGGATCACATTGTGTCCATCCTGCATGGTAAAGCTTCTCCATACTTGATGTGGAAAGCGTTGACAGATTTATTCCAAAGAAAGAGCGACCAGAGGAAGTTGGCGCTCAAGGATAAACTCAGAAACATAAAGATGGAGAAAGGCGACAATATGCCCAAGTACCTCACGAAGTTCATCCAATGCAAGGATGAGCTGGGAAGTGTGGGGGTGACTGTAGATGATGAGGAATCGGTGAGCTTGGCTCTCCTTGGTCTTCCGAAGAGTTGGCATTCCTATCAGGATTCTGTCAATGGTCGGGAGAAATTTTCAGGATGGGAGCGACTTTGGTTGGATCTTGTGCAAGAGGAGATAAGGCGGAGTACCAGGGACGGATCTTCATCAAAGGCATCTGATGAAGAAAATTGCGCTTTGGCTGCCAAAGAAAAGAAGGGGAAGAGCAAGAAAGCTTCTCATTCTGGTGCAAAAGGTAAGAAGCAGGACATGTCCAAGGTGAAGTGCTTTCACTGTCACCAACACGGACATTATGCCACAAATTGTCCGCGGAAGAAGAAAAATAAGCAGGCTACTGGATCTGCAGCGGGAGAGGCCTTAGCCTCGCAGTTTGAGCTGGATTTTTCGTTGATCGCATGGTTGGTCTCAAGTGTGATGGGATCAGTATGGTTCTTGGACAGCGGTGCATCTTTTCACATGACAGGAGATCGAGATTTGTTTTCTGATCTGGATGAGAAAGATCTTGGAGTGCACATCGAGATGGGCGATGATGGTAGATACAGTGCGACCGGTATCAGTACCATTTCCTTTGAGAGGGAGTCTGGTAAACCCTTCGTATTGAAGGAAGTGATGCATGTTCCAGGATTGAAGAAGAATCTGATCTCTGTGGCGATGTTAGAAGACAAGGGGTATGATGTTGTCTTCAGCGAGGGAAAGGCTTTCCTGCGCAGTAAGACTATTTGACAAGGGTTATGAGATAGGGGTTCGGTCAAAGAAATCCTCATTGCAAGTGGTGTTTGACTGAGAAATGGCATGCAAGGGCGAGAAGGAGTGGTGGCGAGATGATGGCCAGTTGTACGAAGATTGGGCCACCGCCACCATGGAGCTTTGAAGATATTACTGATAGATTTCCTGCGGGCTTCCCTAGGTACTCTTGTGCGATCGAGATCGGTGAAGAGGATGTGTGGACAGTGACAACACACTTTCATGCAGGATATTAGCCGACGATCCTTGAGAGAATTCACACGGACATGTGTGGACCTTTCTCAGTAGCTTTGACAGCAAAGCACAGGTACTATGTGATCTTTGTTGATGATTATTCTCGGAAGTGCTGGATCTTCTTCATGCAGAAGAAGAGCGAGACATACTCAAAGTTCTGTGAGTTCAAGGCGTTGGTTGAGAAGGAATCGCGGAAGCAGGTGAAGGCTCTTAGGAGCGACAATGGTGGTGAATTCATCTCTGGCGAATTCAAGGACTTTTGCAGCACAGAAGGGATTCGAAGTGAGCTCATAGCACCTCATAACCCACAGCAGAACGAAGTTCCTGAGCGGAAGAATAGAATGATCGTGGGTGCTGCACGGGCGATGTTGCATGATCAGGGCCTACCCATTCACTTGTGGGTGGAGGCATGCAATACTGCTGTATATGTGCAGAACCGTTGTCCTCACAAGATACTTGGCATGAGTACACCCGAGGAGGCGTTTTCTGGTAAGAGGCCTGATATTTCCCATTTGAGGATTTTTGGTTCACCTGTTTACATTCATGTGACGAAGGATGCCGGGGGAAGAAAGTGACCAGGCCACGAGAGGTTAAGATATTTGTAAGGGTATGCTTGTCCTTCAACTTCTCGTGTGTATTTGCCAGACAGTCGCAAGATTGTTGTGCGATGGGATATCAAATTTCATGAGGAGAAAGCCATGAAGTGTTCGCTTGAGAGGGAGCCACACTTGCATGCAGATGAGGAGCTATTAGTTCCTAAGGATGAGCCTCAGGATGTGGATCAACCACAAGAGGAGGTTCATGGAGTGGGAGAGACCACTCATGCAGCGCCAACCATCAGAGGGCGGAAGCGCACTATAGAAGGCGAGGCGGCTTGGCTCAAGATACGAAGAAGGTTGTAGGACCACCTACGACACCGGCGACCGAGCAGATCCTTGGGGCCGTCCACCTTGGATACATGGCTCTTGTGATTCAATGTGTTGTGACAGAGCCATCCTCTTTTGAGGAAACTGTGGAGGAACCCGCATGGGTTGATGCCATGATTGAAGAATATGATTCGATCGTTAGGAACAGTGCTTGGGAGATTGTCCCAAGACCGGGGAAATCGAGTGGTGGGTTCAAAATGGGATCTACAAGTTAAACGAGGCGGTGACGGAATGGAAGTACAGGCAAGATTTGTTGCTAGAGGGCTTCTCACAGATCGAGGGGATCGCTTATGAGTAGATCTTTGCACCTGTCACAAGGTACTCTTCCATACGGACAATCCTAGCTCTCTCAGCGTGGATGGGATGGCACATCCATCAGATGGATGTGAAGACTATGTTCCTCAATGGAGTCATTGAGGAGGAGGTGTACATAGAGCAGCCTGAAGGTTTCGAGATCTTCAGCAGTGAGTCGCATGTGTGCCGACTCAAGAGAGCACTGTACGGGCTGAAGCAAGCACCTCGTGCTTGGTACACACGATGATAGTTATTTCACGAGACTTTGGATTCTCCAAGAGGCGGATCCTAACCTATACCAGTTGTGGTGGAGGGTAGGATTCTAAAATCATTGTACTTTATGTAGATGATTTGATTCTGACAGGTGATGAGCTGTTGATACTTTCATGCAAGGAATATCTTGCAAGAGAGTTTGAGATGAAGGACTTGGGCCTCCTTCATTATTTCCTGGGATTGGAAATCTGGCAGCGCAGTGATGGACTATTTGTTTCTTAGGGTAAGTATGCCCGAGAGATATTGGAGAAGTTCAAGATGCATGGCCGCAGGGCCTCTGATACTGAGGCTGGGGAAGGAGGATGCTACTTATGGAGGTAGTGATGCCACTATTTAATGGATAGTTGTGGCCTATGTATCCGGGTCACTATGATGACCGACATATGCCATGTCATGAACTGCTTTCACAAGCTATGGTTATTTCAACAAGCTCTTCTAGAAGGCAGAAAGCATGTATTGCGTTATCTTAGGAGCACATTCGAGATATGATCAGGAAGACAGAGGGGGATGAGGTGAAGCTATGTGGTCGACGGATGTAGATTGGGCAAAGGAGCCCAACGGACAGAAAGAGCACATCTGGAGGGATCTTCAGTATCGGGTCGACAACAGTTTCTTGGTACAGCAGGAAGCAGAGATTCGTGGCACTCAGTTCAGCAGAGGCTGAGTATATGGCAGAAAGCTTGGCTACATGCGAGGCCATATGGATGAGGAAGATCCTGGTCGGGTTGTTCGGGTCACACTTGGAGCCTACCGTGATTTATTGTGATAACCAGAGTTGCATTAAACTCTCGGCTAATCCAGTATTTCATGATAGATCCAAACACATCGACATCAGGTACCATCATATCAGAGATTGGGTTCAGCGGAGAATCATGATGCTTTCATATGTTCCCACGGAGGATCAGGATGCCGACATCCTGACAAAGGCGCTCACCAGGAGCAAGTTCGAATTCCACAGAGGCAGGATAGGGGTTGCAGATAATCCATATCTTGCTGAGAGGGAGTGTTGAAAATGCAACAAGATGATGGAGCTTAGTGAAATGAAGTCGCCTTTACTAAGTGGGCCCGCAGGCTATTTTTGGCGCAAAGTCTATTTTTAGACTATGTCTATTTTTAGACATATGGATCATGGTCTATGAGTTGCAGGATGCTATTTATGGATGATTGGTCATGTTGGTAAAAATAGATGGACATCTATTTTTAGACATACTGGGCGAAGTCTATTTTTAGACTGCCAGTCTAAAAATAGATCAGTCGAATATTATTATCTCTTAATAATATTTGGATTATAAACATTATCTTATCCTCTTGGAGCACTTTCAAATAGTTACTTCGATTTGGGTGCACATGCAAGGATGTATGAATTACGTTTGTTCTAGTTAGTTGAGCTATTTCCATGGTTGACTTTAGTTATAACTCATGTATGTAGTTTGGTGGAGTTGATGAGACAAATATGGAGTTGTGTTCAGCTTTAACTAAGTTGTTAATGTTGTACTATCTAACTGACACTATTAGTGATATGTGGTAGAATTAATTATTAATTAATTCACTAATTATTAACTCATAAATCAACTAAAGAATACATTGTATGAATTAAATGTATGAGATAGTTCACATATCATGAAAGTAGGTGAAAGGTGAGTCTAATAATAACAGACAGCTCCACAGATTGGCACACAATGGTTCTGAGATCGCTAATGAGGATTGCGCAAGATAAGCCAAGGGGGATTCAACTTGGATCATCATTATTCATCTGGATTAAAGAGATGTGCAGGGGTAAGAGGGATAGATTTAGTCCCTGTGACTTGTTCATATTTGAGCTAGTTTGTGTGTAGCATGTGAGATAGTGCTAAGAGCTGTGAGGAGCTTTGTGCTATGTATTGTTACATGTTCTCTATCATTATAATATACAGATAGTTGGGGGTTTTCATCTGTAAGCTTTCCCCATTACATACTATGTTATATGTGTGCTTGATTATGTTTTAATGTGCGCATGCGACTGCTTCTAATTTCCGCAAATTGATGATCAATTGTAGAAGAGGTTATGTATTATGCATAAAGCTCAAATAGTGTGTAATCAGGATAATCTCGGTGAACAATTCATCTATTATTCAAATTTCTACAGGCATGGGTGGCCATGTAGGGTTGTATGCAATGGGCTTGTTTGTCAACTTGGTTAAATCTGGTAGATTTAACAAAGCTAAGAAATGTGACTACGAGTTTGTAGCCATTGCACCTTGTGAAAACAAAAAAATTTGGTTAGGTATAGGGTTTTTCTATGATGTACCTTTTTGTGAGTTCACCTGGCTTCCCAAATGGGTAGCACTCCTTTGTCCCCTAGGGGTTTTGGGAGGAGTGGTATGCAGTGACCCTATGGGGGTGTTCACCGGCGTGGCGTTGGGTGACCGACAAGGGTTCTCAACTAATTATTCCCCAATAAAGGATTAACCAATAAGGGTGGCATCATTTCATCTTTTACGCCTAAATGGCGAATAACCTATAACCCCTCTCGGTAATGGGACGAGGTCCAAAAGACGTCTAGATTGACGAGGTCCCTTTGGGTCCATTCTGGCGTCAAATAGGTATGGTTTTGGAAATATTTGAGAGGATATAGATTACAATCAAAGAAAAATATGATCGCATACATAAAATAAAGCGAAAATAAAATATAAATTTTCCCTTTAGATTAATCCTATGTGACCAGTCAATAAAAAATATGTTTTTTGTTATTTTTGCGCATGATACTCTAATCATAGAATACCTAACTATCCTCACACGCTCAAATGTAACTGGGCCTTAATAATATATCTTGTGAATGCTGGCACAACGTCTCGAAAGAACTAGCGACGCCCCCAGTCAACTGAAGAAAATCGACCAAGGTAAGGGTAGAGGATCTAGTGTTGCCTGCATTGTCACCTATAGAGAAGGATGCCCTAGTTTTGGCCACTAAGTATCGTCGTCCCACATGAGCATTCGAGTCTTGAGCTTCTTGGTAATTCAACTACCAGTACCGAGTATTAGACAGGTCAGGTAGCCCCGAATAATACCGCATGCATTGGGCCTAAGCTTAACCCCCTCTAAATCTGGTCTTTGTGGCACTCGGGTTTTCTTTGTCGTGGGTTTATAGATGGATTTAAAAGTTCCATAAAAATTCAACTTCTATGTTTCAAGATGTAAACTGAACTAGGTGACTTATTTGATGCCTACCCCCTTGGTCCTAACTTAAACTATAAATTCTCTTGTGGCCCCTATGGGAGAGTTTAATGGGTTTAGTTAAGTTAGTTTTAGGTGGATTTGATTTACTTGAATTTGTGTGAGAAAGAGGTGAAAAATCCCATAGTTTTAACATGTGGATATGTGGTGATCCTTTTCAAAATCCCCTATTTAAACTACGTTTGGTTGTTCCTTTCTCAAAAGCAAAACATGTGCGGATGTGGGCCACTTACAATGCTTCCTAGTTAATCTAAATGATCAACTATAGGGAGATGTTGAATTATCAGTAGAGAGTGTTCATATGCTTGCCTAGGATCACCCAAGGGTGCAAAGGTAGCAGATATTACTTTCTCTCTAAGGATAATTCAATCCTAGTCCCGAATCCTAGTGCCAAAAATTGAACTAAAATTAATGACTTTTAAACTAGGAAAATAAAAAATATTTAGCTAACCATGTGTGGATTGGAGCCACTTAATTTGGCTAATTACCTAATTGTTTTTTGGTGCCAAAATTTGCAAAACATAAATTATTTCATAATGCAAGTTAATTTCCCCCTACTTAAACTATGTATTCACTTTACGAAAATAAACTTGAAATTTTTAAAACTAACACCTAAAATACTAAAAAGCAGCCAAGAGCGAGATTTAACAAGTCATGGGACACCTCAACCGGTGCTGGCAGATTTCTTGTGGGTTTCCAGTCACTTTACAAGTAAGAAATGAAGGCAAATGGCAGCAAATTTCTGCTTTTGGTTTCCGTGCGCAAAATACTCAGATAGGCGCGAAGTCTGCACGCAAGTCACTATTGAACGCACACAGTGGGGCATGTCTATCTGTGAAAAATTTGTGAGATTTTCCTACAAAATAAATTTTTGGAGCTTCTGAGCTTCGGGTTCTCACTGAGGGTGAATAGGCAGTGAATGAGAGAAAAAGGGGCAGTTCCAGCTAACTCCAAAGCAAAGAAAGAGGTCTCTGCAAAAAGGCACAACCACATAAACTTGGAAATAAAATTAGTGGAGTCACCAATCCTGTGTAGGTGGATTCAGTGCACGAGTGTACCAAATCGCACCTGCTTAGAAGGAATGGTTTCTTCCTCTCAAGTTCATGGTCACAAGAAGAAAATCAAGGGAGTCAATAAAGTTAGTGAACATGCTAAGAATTAAAACATACTAAAGAGTGAAATAGCATGCAAATTTGGAAACAAAACAAAATTAAACTAAACACATAATACAAAAGCTCTAAATAGAGTCAAGCAAATTCAATAACCCAAACGGTGGCGCTTATGTCCTCTCTTATTGAGTGTTGGTAGGAATAAAGGATGAAACGTTTACCCACTTTCCAAGGGGCCCTTAGAACTAGGGATTTCTAAGACCCGATGCAAGGATGTATTTACTTCCAAGCTACCTTGGCGCAAATTCCCTCTCTCTCTACTCCGAAGGATTGGAGTTGTTGGATGGCCAACAACTGAATCCCCTCTATATCTGCTCTGGATCACACACTGCTGGATTTCTTGGGGAAATTCTAGCCAGCATAACAATGTGTTCTCCCTTTTTTCATCTCTTGGTGGCCTTTTATAGGAGAATTAAAACACTCCTTCCCTCTCTTGGTACATTGATGGATGGTGACCCAAGAGAGGAGGGTGATTCCAATGTGTGCCACAATATTCCATTGTGTGCTCCCTTAAGGTCCTAAGGAGGCTTGGTCGATTGGCCTTAGGCGGCCTCAAGTGTGGGATCAATTTCCTGGAGTGTTCCTCGTGGTCCCAAAAAGTGACTTCCGCCACTCTCAGGTCCACGCGGCTTTTTGAGGGAAAGTCGTGCAAAGGCGCACCTATCGAAGAAAAGTGTGTGTAAAGGCGCAGCTGGTTTCTTCAATGCACAATTTGATTTTTCTCTTGGACCTTACAGATTTTTAAATTCTTCAGATTCTCTAATGTGTCTCAGCCCTGTAAATCCTTTTGTCTGACATTTAATAATGTCATCTTTGCTTGTCTGATTTTCTAGTGATAACACCTAGTGTTGACCAGATACATGAGCGGCCCAATGAGTTGTCTATAAAAAGTGGGGTCGACTTCCTTGTCTCTTGATGCATCTATTTGAATCTTCCAATTTGTGATCATGGGCATTGCCAAGAGTCGACAATCCTGCATTCTAAATCTCTTCATAATCTCTGTAGCATATCTCCCTTGTCCAAGGAATATCTCCCCATTCTTATGCCATACTTCCAATCCTATAAAATAATGCATCAATCCCATATCCTTCATGTTGAATTCTACTTCAAGGTTTTTTTTTCAATCCTTTATGAACCCTGATGATCCTGTTAAAAAAAGGTCATCCACATAAAAAACCAGAATGAGAGGCTCATTCTCCACCATCAAATAATAAGTATTGGGATCTGCATCGCTCTTGATGAATCAAAACTGTTGCAAATAACTATCAATTCAACCATACCATGCTCTGGGTGCCTGCTTGAGCCCCTATAGGGCTTTCTTCAACTTGCATACATGAGTGTGCTTCTCATGAGTCTCAAAACATTTTGGATGCTCGATATACAACTCTTATTCTATCACATCGTTCAAGAATGTTGTCTTGACATCCATATAGTGAATCTCTGATCTGATTTGCACTGTTAGGGATATAACAGATCTGATAGAGGTATATCCAGCAACTGGGGCAAAGTTCTCCCCATAGTCTATCCCTTCATTTTTTGCATTACCCTTTGCTATGAATCTAGCCTTATACTTCTCTACACTACCATCTACAACGTACTTGATCTTGTAGATCCATCTGGAAACTACAATCGATATATCCTCTGGTTTAGGCACTACCTCCCAGACATCATTAGTCATGATAGAACTGTTCTTCTACCATGGCATCCACCCACACTTGATGTTGTGTGGCTTCCTAAAAACTGGATGGTTCTTCAACTTGAGCTACCAAGGCTTGATATCTATTAGGTTGTCTACGTTGCCTCTAGTCAGTTCTAAGAGCTCTGACAAACTCCTTTGTGTACCTCAAAGTTCGATGTACTTCCCTATTGGTTGTACCACTGATGGTGGGAGGCTCAATTAGTTCCTCCTCATTTTCATGTTGTTTCGTCTACTAATAACTACCTGGATCTCCTACTCTTAAGGAAATACCGGTGTTATCACTGGAAAATCGTACAAGCAAAAGACAATAGGAAATTTCAAGTAGAAGGTACAAATAAGGATTTACAGGGAAGGAAAACATTACAGGATCTAAAAAAATTAACTTTTCCTAAGGTCAAGCAGGAAAAATGATCAATAACACATAGAAAGAACTGACCCCAAGTGATTCACACGACCTTTTCTTTGATAACAACGAATATCATCATGGTTGTCCCTTAGATAGCTATGCGGTCCTAGGTATGCAGAAATTAACCATTCGGGACCACTTGGTACACTTGAAGAAGAATATTCCCACTCAATCCAGCCAAGTACAACCACCTTGGAGTCACCTTGAGGCCTTAGTGCAGCACACAAAGGAATCAACCTCCCACTCTTGTGTCAACATTCATCTTGTACCAAGAGAGGAAGAGAAAATTTTAAATATGTCTATAAAAGACTGCCATGGGAAGAGGAACATGAGAACACATTATTTTGTTGGCCAAATTTCTTGAGAGAAAACTAGCATTGTGTTGTCCAAGAAACAAGGAGTGGAAGGATTCAACTGTTGGCCACCTAACACCTCAATCCAAGAGAAGAACTTCACCAAGTGTCCATTATTCTACCATCCGTCAAGGAGAGAGAGAGGCTTGTAAGAAGCCTAAAGGGAAGAGACCCCCCTTGCCTTGAATATTAGAGCTCCATAGCTCTAAGGATTCATTTCAAGTGATTTAGCATCCTATTATCTTATACCATCAACAACTAATAAAAGGGAGAAAGTTCTCCATTTGAATTATTAGTGTGTTTGACTCGATTGAGCTTGTTATTGTACACGAGTATTTTGCTTCTTGTTTCTTATTTAATGTAGCATGCTATGTTATTTACTTTTTTTACTACATTTTATTTTGTTCCACTAAAAATCTAACAAACCAATTGAACTCTTACTTGCTTTTAGGAAAGCAGCCTCCCTATTAAGCAAGTGGATTTCGTCTGCCCATGCGTCAAATACACTACAACAGGAATGGAGAATCCACTTCTTTATTTATTTTAAGCTAGTGGTTGTTGATTGCAGGTCCTCTCTCTTGCCTAGAATTGCTGCAAGATCACTCTTGCTTCCCCTCAGCACTTTTCAGTCACCCTCATTGAGAAATTTGGCTCAGAGAAGGTGGAGTTTTCAGACATTGTAAATCCACATGCATTCAACCCAGACAGACGTGCGAACCTCGTGCATGTGAGAAAATAAGTTGCGCGGTAGGCATTGAGCATATTTTTCACTGCTTTTTCTCATTTTTAGAAGTTATAAGGTTTTGGAAACCCATAAGAAATTTACCATCACTATGCTCTGGTGTTTCATGACTGGTTAGGACACTTTTTTCTGGAGTTTAGCTTAGCAAATAGTTTGTTTTAATTTTAGTTTTTTATCATCACAAATCACACATAGTTTAAGTAGGGATGAGTAAGTGGCCTTCAATCCACAAATTTTATCTAAACAAACTATTTGGTTGGTAAATGATACTAAACACATAGGATAATTAGCGGAAAAGTAAGTGGCCCATACATCCACACATCTTTAGCTAGTTTTTGTTTTTTCAATTTTTTTGCAATAGTTTAGTTCAATTTTTTGCATTAGGATTTGGGACCAGGACGTAAATATTGAAAAGAAGGCAAGTAATCTTTGCCACCCTTGCACCTCTCGGTGAGCCTAGGTACGCATATGAAATCTTTCTTAAGATAATTTTCCATCTCCCTATTTTGCAAAACTTAGTCTAACTAGGCAAAGTGTAAGCGGTCCATTATCTGCACATTGTTTATTTTTTGCAAGGAACAATCACACATAGTGTAATTAGAGAAGGATTGTAAAGGATCACCACATATCCATATCTTATAACACTTGTGATTGTACACTCCAAAGCACACACGAAGCATCAGTGAGCATCAAACCAAAAGGCACCCAATGTGTTGGGACCTTTGTCCTCTTCTTACGGTTTCTTCACCAAGGCACACCTTAAGAAAATTAAGACTTTCTAAAACTAACCACTAATTGAACTCACTAAATTCTCCCACAGGGGCCATAAAATAAATTATAGTTCAGTTTAGGACCATCGGGGGTAGGCACCAAATAAGCTGCCATGGTCATTCTACATTTTGAAACACAGATGTTTACTTTTTAGGGAGCTTAAAATTCATTTATCTGCCCACAGAACAAAATACTTGAGCGTTACAGAGACCCCTTTCAGAGGGGGTTAAGCTTAGGCCCAGTGCATGCAGTACTCTTTGGGGCTACCTAACCCATCTAGTGCTCAGTACTAGTATCTAAATACCAAGAAGCTCAAGACTCGAACGCTCACGTGGGACGGTGGTACTTTAGTGGAGGTGACGGTGAAGGCGGCACTAGATCCTCATACCTTTACCATGTTCGATTCTTCGGCTGCTGGAAGGCGTCGTCAGTTATTTTGGAACATTAGCCCCAGTACCCATCAGAAGATATCTTCGCAAGGCCCAGTTGCATTTGAGAGTGCGAGGACGAATAAGTGTTTTTAGGCTTTTGAGTATCATACTCAAAACAACCAAAACCATATTTCTTGCTTGCTTGATCACATAGCATTAATATAAAGGAAAAACTTACCTTTTATTTTTCTCTTTGTTTTATGTATATGATCATATTTTATTTGGTAATAATCTCCCTCCTCTCAAAAAAATGAAGACATTTCCAAAATTAACTGAGTCGACACCATAACGGAGCCAACGGGACCTTTCCAATCTAGATGTTTTTTGGACCTCCCCCCATTAGAGGGAGGAGTCCCAATTATTTCACCATTTAAGCGTCAACGACGACATACCGCCACCATTATTGGATCATCATTTATCGAGGCATATTTAGTTGGAAACCCCCCACCACACTCGTGGAAACCCCAATAGGGTCACCACACACAACTCCTCCCACAACCCCAGAGGGCAGAGGAGCATAGCCCCTCCAGGGAGTCAGCAGAACACACAGCAGGGTACGTCATAGGGTAATATTCCCCAGACACCCCCCATACATCATCACACTTAGATTCCTATGTTTCCACATACACGATGGCATTCAATACTCAGTTACCTTTTTTAGCATCATTAAACATCCCAAATCTATCAAAGTTAACTAATGACCCCATTGCACACAACCCCAATTGGCCCCCCATGCCCACAAAGCTCCCCCCGAACATACAAAAATTTGAAGGGAAGCAAGCTAAAGACCCTGGAAATCATATTATGACTTTACACCTATGGTTTTCATCCAATAGTATTATTGATGATACTATTTGACTGAGACTTTTTCAACACACCCTAACTGGGCCCGTCAGGAAATGGTATGTGGAGCAGCCTTCAGCTTCGCATGGAACCTTTAGCGCCCTCGCTAATGCATTCCTCTCGTATTTTCAGCTACCCATCCACCATGATTCGGCGATGGAGTTGCTGACTCATTTTAGGAAAACACTGGTTGTCCATATCTAGAACCATCTCCATGAATGGCGGCGATGTCGTAGTTTGTGCAAAGCTAAACTTGATGATAGAATTTTACTGGACTTGTTTTTGAAAAATCTCATAGCATAGATCTCAAAATATGTGGCGAAACAAGGACCTACGTCCAAGGAGGACGCCATTTACAATGCCCGGCAACTCGAACTTATCTATACCCAGTCATGATACATTTACAATGTCCTGTCTAACGCCCCACGCCTACAAATTTACAGACAATTTCCAGGCACATCGAATACCGCAGACAGCTTGATGGGGTCATTGACCCAAGGTCACCTAGGCAGAAATATCTAGTACCCGTGTTACTCGTATGATTCGAACCATAACATCACGCAAACTGGCTACCACCAAAGTCACTCTACAACTCTACAAAATATGACAAATAGGGTGTCATCATACCACCATTAATAGGGAGGATCGTACCCTCCCTCACAGGGGACCCAGTACTTAGCTAGGAATGTTGATGGAAGAGATCCCCCCAGCAACCATACACCAACCAGGGATAGGGAAACCAATATTCCCTTTCCCTCGCACAAAACCCACCACCACAAAACAACGCGTCATTGAACTTCTTGCAACCTTATCAAGCTCAGTCAAGCTAGTCTTACAACCAGGAGAATCGTAATAATCCTCCTAACGCTGCAAAAAAAATCCTAAGAATAAACAAACGGGAGGCTCTAGACAAGGGGGCAGTAACCAAAAATTCCCCCCGCAATCTCAGTATGGGGGAAACCCCAACCGAAATCAAAACCAAGGACCAAACAACAACTCCCAAGGGCAGAACAAGTGGTCTATTCTAAGGAAAAACCATTCTTGTGCTATATATGGTGAATACAACCACTACACTCATCACTATCTCGAGCTCCCTGAACCGAAAAAACTTCAGGGTAACAGTGGACAAGGGGGACCTACACAATAAACCCCTGTAATGCAAAAGCCCTTCCCCCACTAAGGAGTGGTTAATACCCAATAGCAACAACCACCCCAAAATGATTCCGGGAACGACAGCCATGAAATTTATATGACTGGCGAAGAAATTTTCTTCCAGACAAGGAATCGAAACTATGATGCCTCCCCATGAACTAACTTGTTAGGGCAAGTATGAGTGCACCTATTGCACCATTGACCATATCCAAAGTACCTATTGAACCCCTGCCAAATATGGTTAAGGGGCCGACTAGGCGCATAGGAAACCACTCGAAATTTTCCCATAACTACAACATCGTGGACGATTTAGCACAATCTCCCACTGCCATGTCAGCATTAGAGGTCCTACAATATTTCCCAAAACAGCGGAAATCCTTACTTTCCGCATTAGGTGCAATCAACCCTTCCAATTCGCGCCTAATGGATATTGACTTAGAAAAATCCACCCCTAGGCTTCCTTCATTGGTCACCTTTCAGATATCGGTGTCAGTCCAAAATATCACCATACATTGATGTATCATTGACGAAGGTGCATCTACATGCATCATGTCCAAGTCCATTTTGCAGAAGCTGGGACCAGCCGAATTGAAGCCATCTGACATCATGTGCAGAGCATACGATAATTGACCTTCTGCTCCCGTCATTCTATATCAAAATGTCCCTATTAACTTGGCTGGAAAGAGGGCACTATAAATATTGAAGTCTTGGACGCTCAACTTGACTACAATATACTCCTTGTCCGGAGTTATATCTATGTCATGACTTCCATAGCCTCCTCTATTTTTTGGGTTATGAGGTTCCCCCACGAGGATCAAATCATCACCATTGAACAACTGACATACTATGATAAGAAACACATGAAGGTTGTCGATGTCATTCTACCTTACATATACATAACTACGAAGTCGCTCATGCTATACCAAGAATATTTCCCCGATCAATTCAAACCATCATCAATCCTAGGATCTTTCCTAGGAGATCTCTGTGTCATACTAGAGGCAGCCCCATATATAACAAGTGCATCGGTGTGCATGATGTTATAGTCAAACATTGAAACCAACTTGGAGATGGAGACCAGTAGTACAGAAACTGAGGCCGCTGGTTTGGCTTTCCTACCCTACGTCATCTCCCAAACCCCATTCTTATACCCTCCACCTGGTTTTGTGTCAAAGCAAGTCTTAGCGACTGTAACATTGCCAAACATGTCTTTCGCAATACCTATCTAGTATTTTGTCCCACCAGCCATGCTAGGAAGCCCTTGTATCACTTCTACAGGGATAACCCCTATCACTCCTCAGGACGCGACACTGATTAACGAAACTCCCGTAGCAGTGCCAGTTAGAGAAACCAAGAAAACCTACAAAAAAAGGAAGAAAATTGAAAACCCCAACATACCTAGGGCATTGCAACCTTGTGCATTATGTGATATCGTAGGCCATCCTACCAATATTTTCCTGGAATTAGATTAATTGAAACCTCTTCTAAGCATCAAAAGAAATGTCACAGCCTGAAGTTCTCATAAAAAGGAACACGCCATGAAAAATCAAGGGAAAGCATTATGCACCAACCATGCGAGCGTAATCTATGACCTTTATGAGAATTACACTCATCACTGCCCAGAGATGCCATGATATAGGGATGCCTTGCATGCCCTAGAGCAATCATACCAATAGGATCCCTCAAATCCACCCATGTAGATGGATGAGGGAAAACCTAGAACCATATTGTACCTACAAGAGGTGAGGAAGTCACCTGAACAACCACCTCCCCCTCAGTATATCCCTCCACCTCCTATTCAACTTTGTGCACTCTGTGATGAACGCGATCACTTCATTGCTTATTGTGCACCCCTAGAGTTGTTTCAGAGATGGTATCCTGTTGACCCCGTATACTAAGACGGCTTATGAGTAGTCCAGTATTCGTGTCGAGTGTGTTCTAGCGACCACCTGATTCATCATTGCCATTATATCCCCCAACTTCTTTCGGCATTAAAAAGTTTACACATGGCCAGAGTACGCCTCACCGCAACAGACGGATCATTTACAGAATCCATGGAAAGTTCAAAAACGCAAGAAGATGTGACAAGCAGGTCCATTCTATTCATGTCAGTAGAAAAGTAGCCAGTAAAGGGGCACATTGTCACCCCCAACCACCCTCCACGGATAATACCAACCTGCTCATTATGCAATGCACATAACCATTTGATCGCCCAATGCCTGGACTAGAATCGCTCCACAAATGGTATCCAATCACTTTAGAAACCTAGAGGGAAGGAAGTACCAAAGAAAGACATTCTTTTCTGGTTTGTCAAGGCAACCATTAGACTCGACACTATACTTACATCTCCCAAGTACACCCTTTAATAGACATCATACGCTCATTGGAGGTGCAACACCCAAATATAGTTGGTCTAGATCCAAGACAACCTAATGCAAGGAAACTTGCCCCGAGGTAGCTTGCTCCCCATCAATACCAAAATGTTAGGAGAGCTAAAACAACCCACCATCCTAGTAGGGCCCAGGACCAGCCAAGGACGACATGTGGGCTATGCGATAGAATCGACCACCAAGTCAATCAATGTAAGGAACTGAAGAACCTTGTGAACAACCTTCGCATGGTCACCCCCATCCCACAGATCAGTCTCTCTAATAAAGAGAAGATCACACGTTGTTATTGCAAGATTTTCTCACAATTCCACCATATGATGAATTGTGAGTACCTCCCAAGGCTACGAGCGGCAAGAGTAGAATTAAGTCTAAAATCCCTGAAGGAGCTAGTCCATCCAAAATGAAAAAACTTGGAGATGGAAAAATTGGAATCATACCCCAATGCCTAATCATTTATGAGCATTCACTTCAGGGACAAACAGTAGTGTTGGTTCTCATACCATCTACTCGATAAGCACAGTGATATTGTGCACCATTTGCACTGGCCATAATCACGAAACATAAGCGTGCCCCTTAATGGAAACATTTAGGCACCTCTGCACTTAGCACTACTTCCAAATCCAGGAAAGTGCAAGTACCCTTTGTATGCCACATGAGGAACCTAAGCTTGCTCTCATGCAAGCTGCCACAATGGAAATTCCTCCACCATCCAACGTCAATGACATGCAACACCACATACGATTCATCTCATCATGCATAGGAATCATGACTCGTATTGTCTGCTCATCTGGCATTTCTATCGAGACCACTACAACTACAAAAGTAGTTGTACCATCGACGGTGCAAACTCAATCTGTCTGCACCCTGTCGACCTTGTCTGGTTCCACAACATCGACTATGGAATCCTGTGCATGTCTATCGATAAACTTCCTTAGGCTTGAAACACCTCCTCACGACCTCACACAAACTCATCCCCCCTTAGATACCTTGTTCCATTCATACAAGGATAGTTTGGAGGCCATGACAGAACCAAATTCTCTGTGGGATGCATTTCATCACCGCTCGTTTTTTCTTCCCGAAAAGACATCCTGCCCGAACAACCCAAAAAATCAAGAGATATACGTTATCGAATCAAAATATTTCCTTCCATATGGGAAATTGACTAGTTCAAAAATCCCATCCTGGCGCCCGACGCGTTTTAAGAAGGGAACATGTCCAATATTTCACCAACCATCAAGGTAAATATCTCTAGAAACCCAAGAAAAATAAAAGAAACCTCACTCCCCAGATGAAGTAATCTCTTACACAAACATGTTGCAAGATTATAGAGACATCTTTGCATGGGATTATTCAGAAATGCCAGGGCTTAGTCCCACTATCGTAGAGCACCATGTTGACATCTGGCCTGACATACCACTGGTATGCCAGAAACAACGTCAATTACACCCATATAAGTCAAAAGTAATCAAACGATAAATCGACAAGCTTCACAAAGTCGGGTTTATCTACCCAATAGCTTACACATCATGGGTTTCCAACCCTATTCCCGTCATGAAAAAAATGGCACCATTCGCATCTGTACTAACTTCCGAGATTTGAACAAATCTTGTCCAAAAGACAACTACCTTACCTCGTTCATCGATCAAGTAATTGATGCTTGCGCCAGACACGAGGCCCTATCCTTCATGGATGGTTTCTCAAGGTATAACTAAATTCAAATTCGGCATACCGATCGATACAAGACATCATTCACCACCCCATGGGGAACTTTCGCATATCAAGTTATTCCATTCGGTCTTAAAAATGTTGGATCCACTTTCCAGCGGGTCATGAACTATATCTTCCATGGCCTAGCCCACCTTATCCTCGCTTACTTGGACGACCTCACTGTTCGATCCAAGAAGCGAAGTGATCATCTAGAAGATTTACGATTGGGATTCCAAAGATGTCAACATTACATTAGGGGAATTTTAAGGTCTAAAATGGGCCTCCTAAGGAAATTATAAAATAATAGTGGAAATAATAAAATAATATTTGATTACATCATCAAATTTTAGAGGGAAGAAAGAAAAAAATACTTGTTCAACTTGTATTTTGAACTTATCTCCCTAAGCTTTTACTCAAATTTTGAGCAGGAATACACGTTGGATGCAAAATTTAATTCCCCATCCAAGGAGTACCCATGTTGTATACTTTTGATGGACTCTACTACACGAAAAATGAGAAATACGTGAAAAACGTTATTGCAATCACGTTTTTTCATGTATTTCTCATTTTCATGTAGCAGGGTTCATGAAAAGTATGCAACATGGGTACTTCTTGGATGAGGAATTAAATTTTGCATCCAATGAGTACTCCCACTCGAAATTTGAGTAAACCCTTAGGGAGATAAGTTGAAAATTCGAGTTGAAAAAGTAGTTTTATTATTTTATTATTTTTTAATCTTTTTACTTTTTTACTCCAAAAATGGTGAATCATACCCATGGTTGACATCATCATCTTGAATCCTATTGGTTCTCATAAAGTTTATTTTGGTTGTATTTTTTTCTTAGGAGGCCCATTTTAGACCTCAAAATTCCCCTAATGCAACCTATGCTTGAACCCTCTCAAGTGTGTCTTCTACGTCAACGCAGGTCGACTTTTAGGTTTTATAGTATCCCAACAAGGGATCAGAGTGGACCCCCTCAAGGTCCAGGCTACCAAAGTAGGCTTCACACATCCATGCCTCAGAAAAAATCATTTTTCAGCTACAATAGGTACACCCTCTCTTATCACTTTCCATTCAACGTTATTTTCAATTGTTTTAATAGAAAATATGCTTTCACTTGGGGTATTGGTTGCAAGTATTAAAAGCACGACAAATCACCTGTTGCCCCAGCCACTGAAGGTACAAGAGAAGTATCATTATATCCCCAACATGATAGGTTCCCAAAATAAGCTTTGAATATCCTGGCATCATTTCTCCACAAGAATACACCATAGGTTCCAGTCACTTGACCATGTTTATCATCACCTCACCTTGCACATGATAAACATTCTTGTCGGTTGGTAGAGCCTCACCCTCCATGGTGTCAACCACTCAAGTGGACCATACATAAAAATTTGGAGCCATGGCCATAAAATCCAAGTCTTGGAAGCACTTCATGTTCATTCATCCATCATACATCAATTCAAGTTTTACCCATGTCACGATAGAACCCCTTTCCTGGACTACCATTCTCATAAGAAGATCAAATACGCACCAATGCATCTTGCACTTGGCCTACCACACCCCCACCATCATAGCCCATCTGCGACACTTTTCATCCACTTCACCACCCTCGCACCGAGATTAACCAATGGGGCCCCCACCCTCAGCAAAAAACACCCTCCTCACACCATAAGCAAGGGATCATTTTTATGTTTATTGGGGCACTTGTCTCCGTGCTTGTACATTCAAACTAATTCTATATTCTTTTGGCAAGTGTACAAAGATTTTTTTTAGGAGAACACTCCCAATTATCCATCCACATTTCTCACATAGCAGCAATCCCTAATCACCCTTGGTCGGAGCTTCGCATTCTTTATCCAACCCCACCGTGACACTCATAACAACCACATACCCACCCTAGACGTCCTACCGACCCCAGGGATTTCCTCACCAGAAATTTTTATGGCTGCCGCCACTTGCATTTACAAGATCTGACCTTGGGCCACTGAAATTCCATCATCAATTACATCCATTTCTTGTCGTCGTGCCTGAGTTAACCTATCACACCTCTCCTACTACATTAGAGACCCTAGTCCCTTGCATCATTAATTCTCTCGGTTGGTTGAGGCTTACTTCTTGTTGACTTCAACAACCATCTTCCAAGAAGGAGGCAGTACCTTGGATGGCTCCTCACCTCAATAGTGGCATTCTCGGATGGCACTATGGGAGTCATCATTGCCCATTGATGTCATCGATCCTCCTAACATTCGACTCAAACATAAGATTTCATGTCAATATGGTATCATTACTTCACAACCATTGCACTCTGTCAGAATTTTTCAAAGACTCGTGCCATCATAAGAATCTCTTTCAGCAATGCTTACACGGGAAGGTCCCTAGTCAGAAACCCATGCATACAATGAGAATTTACTCTAAAAACATGCCATACAAAGATTATGCATGTGGGCGCCACATTCAACCTACTGTCAAATAAAAAAATGCCCCTGAGGGCATCAACAACCATCGCCATCAACCAAATAACAACACTACCACACAAGTGACACAGGAAAAACCTCTATATGTCAGATAACATTAAGTAGCCAAAATATCACGAGTATGGGTCATGCCTGCCTCGTAGAAATATTTTATTTATCTCTTACAGGTTTCCAACAGAGCATGGTACCTATTTTATTCACGGTAAGGGGTCTCCAACCTCAGGTTTCACGCAAATTACTCTCTCTCTCTCTCTCAAACGGATTATACAGAAAAATAAACTATAATGTATTGTAGCTATACAGTTCTTCCTAGACCTCATACATTAGGGATCAAATATTATCATGGGAAAATCATACAAAAAAAAAGACATTAGGAAATGTGAAGCAAAAGGTACAAATAAATATTTACAGGGAAGGAATACATTACAGGATCTGAAAATTTTAAATTTTTCTAAGGTCAAGCAGGCAAATTTATCAAATAGTGCACAAAAATCACTGACCCCAAGCGATCCACACGGTATTTTCTTTGATAGAAATGAATATCATCACGATTATCCCCCAGATAATCGCGCGGTCCTGGGTATGTAGAAAGCCACCATTCAGGACCACTTGGAACACTTGAAGAAGAATATTCCCACTCAAGCCAGCCAATTACAACTGCCTTGGAGCCACCCTGAGGCCTTAGTGCAGCACACAAAGGAATCAGCCTCCCACTCTTGCGTCAACACCCATCTTGTACCAAGAGAGGGAGGGAAAATTTGAAATTTTTCTATAAAAGAATGCCATGGGAAGAGGAACATGAGAACACATTGTTATGTTGACCAAATTGCTTGAGAGAAAACTAGAATTGTGTTGTACAAGCAGCAAGGAGTGGAAGGATTCAATTCTTGGCCACCCAACACCTCAATCCAAGAGAATAAGTTCACCAAGTGTCTGTTATTCTACCATCCATTGAGGAGAGAGAGAGGCTTGTAAGAATATTAAAGGGAAGAGACCCCCTTGCCTTGAATATTAGAGTTGTTGGGAATCATGATTTCCATTAGAACAAAACCCGCGGGTGTTAGTCTCTGCTACAATCGCTAGAGTTAGGATCCATGAGAGGCAGTTAGTCCATGTCACGAAACACACAGGGAGCGTTGAACCCAATGGCCAACAATATCCCCCCCCAACGCGAGCCGAGTGAGTTTCAAACTTGATACATGTCACTCTGATACCACTTGTTGGAATTACGATTGTCATTAGACCTTTGGGATTCCACAAGCCATCTTCTATTGTGCCCTTTAGATATCGAAGAATTCTTTTGACAACAATAATATGTGATTCTTTTGGTGCTGCTTGGAATCTTGCTACTTTTCCAATTGCTTTCATAACATTTGGCCGAGAGGCTGTTACATATAGAAGACTACCAATCATAGATCTGTACAACCTCTGATCCACATCCTTAGATGAGTCATCTATGATCAATTTTCAACCTGTTACCATCGGAGTAAGAACGGATTTGCAATCTTCCATTTTGAATTTCTTAAGCATTTCCTTGATGTACTTGGCTTGACATATAAATATTCCTTTCTCTTGCTGATATGTTTGAAGCCCTAAGAAGTATGTCATCTCACCAAGTAAATACATCTGGAACTCACTTTCCATCTTTGTAGCAAAGTTCTTACTTAGTCATCATTGCTACCAAATATTATATCATCCACATATACCTCAACGATTGTTAAATTATCTTTTATATTTGTACATAAATATTGCTATCAGAAGTACCTTTCTTGAATCCTTGTTGACGTATCTATCCATCAAGACGAGCATACCATGCTCTGAGAACCTACTTGAGACCATATAGAGCCTTCTTTAACCTGCAAACATAGTCTTCTTTTTCTGATAGTATAAAACCATAAGGTTGTTCGATGTAAACTTCTTCTTCTAATTCGCCATTCAGGAATTTTGACTTAACATCCATTTGGTAGACACTTATTTTTCTTGAACATGCATAGGCAAGAAACATCTGGATGGATTCCATTCTGGAAACTAGTGCAAATGTTTCATTGAAAACAATTCCTTCCACTTGTGCATAGCCTTTGCAAACCAATCTTTCTTTGTTTCTGGTAACCTGTCCATCTTCATTCAATTTGTTCCTAAACACCCATTTAGTCCCATTGACATTTTTATCTTTTGGTCGTGGAACTAATTCCCAGGTGTTATTCTTCTCGATTTGATCCATTTATTCATTCATAGTTGCTACTCAATGTTCATTATGGCTGGCTTCCTCAAAACTACTAGGCTCAAAGGTTGCTAGAAAATCAATGTGATCTTGTTGTGATGAATGAAGTTGTTGACCTTCATTTATGTCACCAATGATTTGATTTGATGGATGGTTCTTTTGAATCATTATTTTGTTCTCTTTGGAGGAGCTTCTTGTTGTTGTTCTAGTATATCTTAATGATCATTATTTACTTCTTCATGGTTGATAGTTTCTTCTTGTTCTAGAATTTTCTCTATGTATTTTTCAGCCTCTATCTCAAGTTTCAAAGATTTTAGATCCTCATCATTATTTGTTAGAACACCATCTTCATCAAATGTAACATTTATGCTCTCCACTATCTGTTTTCGTCTTAGATGATAGAATTTATAGGAATTTATTTTGCGTGAGTAACCAACAAAGATACCTTCATCAACACGTGATTCAAATTTACCCAACTTTTGATCTTCTCTTTCGATATAACATTTTCTTTTGAAGATTCTGAAATATTTTATATTAGGTAGTTTTCCTTTCCATAATTCATATGGGGTCTTGTTACAATTATTTCTTAGAAGACTTCGGTTGATAATGAAGACTACCATATAAATTGCTTGAACCCAAAATTTTTCATCCAATTTTGAGTCCTTCAACATTGTTCTACCCATTTCCTGTATGGTTATGTTCTTTCTTTTAGCAACTCCATTTTGTTGAGGTGTTCGTGTTGTTGAAAATTGTATTTTTATTCCATTTTCGTCACAGTATTGCTGAAATAATTTGGAAGTGAATTCTCCGCCATTATCTGATCTTAGACACTTTATTTTCAAATCAGTTTTATTTTCGACCAACTCCTTGTAGATCTTAAAGCACTCCAATTCTTAAGATTTTTTCTTTAGGAAACTGACGGCTGTCATCCTGGTATAGTCATCTATCATTAACATGAAATATAATTCTTCATCTAAGCCTTTTGTTCTCACAAGACCACATAGATCAGTATGTATCAATTCCAATGGATGTGATGCAAAGTGTTCTTTTGTTTTAAATTGGACTTTTGTTTGCTTGCCGTGCCGACAGGCCTCACATAGTGTGTTGGAAGGTTTTGAGATTTTCGACATTTCTCGTACTACTTCCTTTTTGCTTATCCTGACAAGATTGTCAAAGTTTATGTGACTCATTCGTTTGTGCCATAACCAGTTTTCATCTTCTTTAGCTAGTAGACATGTTGTAGTTGCTTCATCCAGAACATATATGTCGTTTGGAGCTCGACTTGTTGTAGACACAATTTTACCATACTTGGCTTTCTTGATTTCACATTTTGTGGATTTGAATAGCATTATGTGTCCTTGATCACACATTTGTCCAACACTGAGCAGATTGTGATTCATATTTTCAACCAATAGAACATTCTTGGCTAGAACATCTTTGCTTCGGAGAGTGACGGTACTTGATCTTATAAAATTTGAAGATCCATCATTTCCAAAGGATATGGTTCCATCCTTCTTCTCTTTCAGAGATACAAATTTATTTCTATCTCCAGTCATATGCGTTGAGAAACCACTATCAACATACCACACATATTTGTTGTTTTGAGCCTTGAGAGAAAGTGAAAAATTATCAGTCTTCTTCTTCTTCCATGTCCGTTCATTCTGTGGCTTCGAATATTTTTCTGGAGGATTTTCAAGCCTGCAGTCTCTGGCTATGTGTCCAAAGTTTTAACATTTGTAACATTCCATATTATTTCTTAAATGTTCAAATCTATTAATGTTTCGTTGAGCCCTAGGAGGTTCATATTTGAAGTATCTCCTAGAATTGTATTGGTTACTAGGGTACGTGCGACATTCTATAGCTTTATGACCAAATTTTCCACATGAATAACAATAGCCATGAAAAATATTTTGGTACCTGGATGGAAATCTTCGTCGAGGAATAATTTTCCAAGGTTGTTCATGCGAATCTTGTCCAATGAATTCTACATGCGTGTCAGATCTCATAGGTTCATTTTATTTTGTTGTAGAAGGTCCTGCTTCTTCTTCTTTTTAACCAAGGCTAGTTTTGTCGTTGGAAGATCGTTGATTGTTGATGAGTTCTTCCAATGCCCTTGAGTTGTTGGCATAGTTTTGGACAGTTTTTCCCTTCTTCACTTCCTTACGCAACGAGACTACTTTAGCTTCTAATGCTTCCCTTTCTTGGATGTTTTCTTCCAAATTCTTCTAAAGTGACTCTTTAATACATTTGTGTTCTTCAACTTCAATTTTGAGACCTTGAACTTGTTCTTCAAGAGTATTGGACGGATCTTCTCAACCTTGAGCTCTTTTATAAGCCTGATTGCCTCCTTAGAAAAAATTTCTATGGTAAACCCTTCTTCTTTGTTGTTTTATACCTCTTGTTTATTGTGCTTGGCCATAAAAAATACTCTCTCATTGGATTATTCTTCGTTGTCACTGTCTTCATCGGATGATGAGATATCTTCTTTAGAGAGAAAGTTCATTTTGAATCCTTTCTTTTTGCCTTGCTTGTTGAATTTCTTAAAGCCTTTCTTTCATTTTGAGTTTCCATCACTTATGTTCGGACATTTTGCTGCGAAATGGCCAACCTCACCACAGCCGAAACATATCAATGTAAGTTTACCTTTGAATTTTCCCTTACCAATTTTTAGTTTTCTCATAAAGTAAGCATATTATTCATCTGAAAGACCTTCTTCATCATCTCCCTTTTCTTCACACTTGCAGGTGCAAGTCTTTTCCTTTGAAGGTTCCTTGTCCTTATTGGTTTTCTTAGATGCAATGAATGCAGTTTCTAGATGCGAAGTACCCTCTTCTTCATCAAGTCTCATTTCATATGCTATGAGAACTCCATGTAATTCCTCTTTGCTGAGTTTGTTCAGATTTGCACTGTATTCTAAGACTGATACCTTTGGGTTGAATCTCCCTGGTAACGTTCTAAGAATATTTCGTATAATAGTCCTCTCATCAACTGGCTCTCCCAATCCTTCCAGAGTGTTGGTTATTTCATCAATGTTTTGGAAGTATGCAGCAATGTTGCCATCTTCTTTCATTCTGAGTTGCTAAAAATTTTCTCTATAGATTTGAAGCTTTGCTTCTTTGACATTTGAGTCACCTGCATATATATTCTCAAGCTTGTCCCATACATTTTTGGTAGTTTTACAACCTAACACCTTATGATAAGCAGATTCAATAAGTCCACTGATAATAATATTCTTTTCTTTGGCATCATTTACCAAATTATTCTTACCCTATTCATCTGTGGTTGGTGTAAATCTATTTTGAACAGTGTCCCATACTTCGTAACCTTGCGCCAAGAGATAGACCTCCATTCTTCCTTTCTAGAGTGCATATTTATTTTCATTGAACAGAGGTACACCATTCTTGGTATGCTCCATGACCTCCTTCCAGCTATTAAACTGTTATTGAAGGAACCAAGCTTCGATACCAATTGTTGGAAATATTGAGAGGGGGGGCTGAATCAGTATTCCTTTCAATTAGTATTATTATTAATATTTCAGAGCATTAATTAATCTTCAATTATTATCAGTGTTTGTACAATGATAACAGTAAACAAAAGGAACACAATTGCACATAGTTTTTAAGGTGGAAACCCCCTCCGGGACGAAAACCACCTGAATGATTTTCTAATAATTATTTAATATTCAACTCCAATTGAAAATAAAGCTCCAACTTCCTAGAATCTAGAAAATTATTCTTCTCCAGCTCCCACTAGATGGACACTCCAATGCTCGAGATTCTTCAATAGTCAACTGAATGGATGCCCCAACAGCGAATGAGCTACAACTCACCCTAGCACCACCCTACCACCCTGAAGTTTTCACAAGCTTGAACCTGTTGGTGACTTCATGCACCAGCCTAGCACCACCCTACCACCCTATAAAAGAATAAAATAAGAATGGACTCTCGTACTAAGGAAAATGGTCCACTTTACAATGATATAGAATGATGTAGAAGAAGAAGACACACTAGACCATAACCCCAACTATAACGCAACCACCTAATGATGATCCTAGACCTCCCAACATTTCCTCTTAAACTCTTGGTAGATAGACACTTGTACAATTTTTACAATGATGCTTTTACAATGACTCAGTACAATGATACCTTTACAATGACTATATGCAATTCTGCCCATGTGAAGACTTCATGTGGTGAACTTCTTGTTGTTGTTATGTACCTTGATTTTTGCTCTTGTCATGCTACACTTTATCACTATTCAAAACATTATATCATGCGTTGAGTCTTATCTTGATGAATATATAATACCTGCAAAAAGTCTTCAAGGAAATACCCATGACATGATAATAGAAAAACTTACCTCATCCTGCAGAGCATATGTCAGTGCTAAACAAAAAAAAAAATTAGAATATAAAGAACCTAATGCAATTAAGAGATGAACATGCATATATAGAATATACTTACCTGGAGCTTACCTCTGTTGCACCTTGCTTTGCTTTGCTGCCCTAGAAAGTCTGGTCCTTTGCAGCCCTTGACAACACATGATCTAGCTTTTTCTTGCCTTCTAGGAGCTCGATATTGAATATGGTGTATCACTGTTATTTCAGATCCCCAGTATGTGATTTTCAGTCATGTAGTAACCCTCTGATTCTTCTTGCCAATGCCAAAGATTTGACCCAATTTGGATTCTTCAAGGAAAATTTATGCCCAATCTCTCACAATGACCTAATTATGGATTGGTTTTGTAGAGCAAACTTGTACGGCATGCCACGTGTCACTATTTCTTCATTCGGCTCTGAAATTGATACAAATAAAACTAAATTTTGTGCACTATCCACCACTTTTTATATAATTTCAATCCGATATTCAGAGATAGAGTTATGACGATTTTCCCAAGGTCACCTCTTTGAGATGAAGTTTTGAAGCCTGCAAAAACCCTAACTTCCACAGATCATATCTCCGAAAATATTGCGCACCATGCTTTGAAATTTTTATAGGAGATTTCTCAGGATTTCGGCTTTGCCTCATGAAAATTTCAGCTTCTGAACCTTTGTAGGAAAAATTTATAGCGCAAATTCCATGATGATGTGTTCCAAGTAGCGAAATCCCCACATGAGGAGGATATGAGGATCACAATTTATATAAATGCTTAGGTTGAGAGGGAATTCAACAAGTGAACGTGGGATGGATTCTAGGAGCTTAAAAATTATTAATTATTGACTTTTCAATGACTCATGCCATAACCCTATGGGGTTTTAACCCACTAACTGGGGTTACTAACTTCAAACATGAATATATCTCAAACCGTGAAGAATTACGTGGCACGCCATATATCAATGGAAACATCTCGACAAGAAGAAACCATAAAAATATCCTTGACTCAAAATATAGTAATTTGGTAGGTCAAAATTCCCATGTAAGATCGAGGTAGCCCCTGGTGCTGCTTGGGTTGACATCAATGACAACCACTTATCAAAAATCTCCCCCTTTGGCATTGATGGTAACACAAGTACTCCCCCTGCGATCATGACACATCTTCCTACAACATTATCTACCCCTTTGACATCAATGGAAAAGGGTAACTCCTCCTGACATACAACCATCCTGCGGACCTGTACACACTTCCACTCCCCCTTTATATTCTGAATAAGGAAAATCTAATGAGAAGTTGGGAGAATCCCAAGCTTCTCATGAAGATATTCAAATGCTTCACGAGGTAAAAGTTTAGTGAAGATATCAATGATTTTTTCCTTTGTACCAACATATTCAAGTTTGATATTCTTTTCAGCGACTTGTTCTCTATTAAAATGATATTTGATCGGAATGTGTTTTGTTTTCGAATGCATGACAGGATTGATGGAGATGCTGATGGAACTAGTGTTATCACAAAATATGGGAATAGGCTCATTTAATTCATTGCAAGTGATTTAGCATAGCTCTAGGGATTCATTGCAAGTGATTTAGCATCATATTGTCTTATACCATCAACAACTAATAAAAGGGAGAGAGTTATCCATTTGAATTATTAGTGTGTTTGACTCAATTAAGCTTGTTATTGTACATGAGTATTTTGTTTCTTATTTCTTCTTTAATGTAGCATGCTATGTTCTTTAATTAGTTTACTACATGTTATTTTGTTCCACTAACAATCTAACAAACCAATTGACCTGTTACTTTCTAGGAAAGAAGCCTCCCTATTAAGCACAGTGTATTTCGTCCGCCCATGAGTCGAATACACTACAACAACTAGTATTCGTCACTGTACTCGATCCCTGTGACTTTCCTCCTGCTTGTCCTACATGTTTTCCCTGCTATTGTTGGACTAATGGAACATCTGCTAACTGATCACCTGGAAGAATCTCTCGAGATCTTCTGATAGCTCTATCTTCCATGAAATTTGCGTCTCATCTTACTGGAATCTTCCTGCTACTAGAAATGTAGATCCAGTATGCCTTTGAGGTCTTGCTATACCCTACGAGGTACCCTTTATCTGTAGTTTGATCCATCTTATTGTGCTTCTCATCTGGAATGTGGCAATTAGCCACACTCTCGAATATCCTCAGATGACTTACTTTCGGCTTCTTCCCCGTGAAGACCCCTTTTGGCGTTTTCTTCCCCAATGCTTTGTGAGGAGTTCTATTTTGAATGTACATCATTGTGTTGCATGCCTCTTCCCATAAAAATCTAGGCAAATATTGATCATATAACATAGCCTTTGTAGCCCCGACTATTGTTCTGTTCTTCAGCTCTACTACTCCATTCTGCTATGGATTATATGGAGTTGTCCAGTCTCTTTTGATACTCTCCCTTGCACGGAAATATGTGAAGTCTTTATCCCTGTATTCTCCACCTTTATCTGAATGCAGTACCTTGATCTTTTTCCCTGTGGTGTTTTCTACAAGAGCCTTGAACTCTCTTAACCGATCAAAGACCTCATCCTTGGTCTTTAAGAAATAGATCTAGGTTTTCTTGGAGTGATCATCAATAAAGGTGATGAAATACTCACCACCACTAAGAGCTCTGGTGGATATTGGACCATAAATATTTGAGTGTATCAATCCCAACACGCCATTTTCTCTATTGTCACTTCTAGGAAATGTTTCCTTTTCATACTTCCCAAGTACACAACCTCTACACACATCATCGTGCTTTGTGCTGAGAACTGGAACTCCTATTACAGCTTCTTTGAGCATCCTTAGTGCTCCATGGTGTAAATGTCCGATCCGCTTGTGCCATAGTTTGTTCAACTCCTTCCCACTGCTATTGTCACTGCCTATTAGTGCCATTGGAAAATTGATCTACAACCTATATAACTTGTTGCTCTGAGCTCCAATTTGTCTTACCTTCTTCCAGCTAGGGTGTTTAACATACACTTTCTTTCCTACAAGTATACCGTTGTATCCCTTGTCCTGTAACTGGGACATTGAAATTAGGTTCATACCTAATCCTGGCACATGCAGTATGTTAGTATCTCTAGTGTTGGTTCTTGCTTCCATCTGAAAATCTATGGTGCCTCTCCCTACTGGAGTACATTTGGTTATGTTGCCCATAGTGATCTGGAAGTCCATCTTCTCTTCTTGATAGCTAGAGAAGTATTCTCTAACTCCTGTCATATGCGCTAAAGCTCCACTATCAATGTACCAAACACCAGATGATGCTAAACCTAACAAACACACAAACTCATCTTCCAACCTGGAAGATAATTTTGAGGCTTCCTGACTGTCAATTATTTCCATGATTTCTTGTATTATTTCTCCTTTCTTCCTCAACATTGATTTTGTTGTTTCAAAATATTGCGTTCTGATTGAATATTTGCTTTGCAAAGAAAAAAATGTTGTTGCTCCCTCTGCCTCTGACAACCTTCGATCTGGAAATTTTATTCCTTGTCGACTCACTCAGAGAAGTAATTTTTCCACTAAATTATGTTTTCCTGGCCAATGGACTGTGCAACCTCCTGGGGTTTTCGAGCAGCTGCTCACGCAGTGCTACGATCCTTCTTTTTTTCTCTTCTACACCTAAGATTTACCACTTCTTTATCTGTGCTCTAATACAATGTGAAAATTCGGATGCCCTGAATCGTATTGTAGCAACTGATATTATTTCTTCTATTTGTTAAAATTAATTAAACAAATTATTTGTAGTTTTCTATGATAAATATTGAAACATATACGTTGCAACCTTCACAAATAAAATAATGTGGAAAATAAATGCAAGGAAAATACTAGCACACATATAAACATATTGACACAATTATTTTTGGACATTTGTCCCCAGAAAAACCTAATGTGGGAAAACCGGTGCAGCAGATGATAGTTTCTTTATTAATCCTCAACAATAATTCATGTACAAGATACCAGATAGAAAAAATAGAGGAGGAAGCACTAAGAGAATTTTACTAATGAATTTCTCTCTCTCCACAGTGTTTTTCTGAGCCTGAAGAGGACCCTCTAACCTTACGATGGCCTCATTGTGTCATCCTCTGTGCAGTTCTTGATGAAATGCGTCCCTCCTCTGTGCTTCCATTTCCATAATTTTCCCTGCATTCTCAGACTACTGTTGATGCCCTCTCCCTCTCACCTGCAACTCACCCTCTCACTCAATTTTCTCTTGCCGAACTTCGGCCACTGAGAAAATCGATATGCTTAGGGAGCTGAGTATCTTCTCTGGTGTGTCTTCCAAGCAGTGAAACATGAATCCCTGATTACTCACGATTAATCATGATTTAAACTCTTCTCTTCTCTCAAACGATCTGATTCAACTCTGGGCGAGTCAAACTCGCGTTGACCAAGTTTGACTCATAGTCAACGCGAGTTTGACTCGTGACTCACCGATTAATTGTGATTCAGGCGACTGAGGCGATTTTCAACCCTCAACTCGGCGAATGCGGGTTTTAACTTTTAGGGTTGCTGCATTGTTCGTCGCATGGTTTAGTTAGGTTGAAAAGTAAACATTGGTGTGTAACTCACTTCTCACTGCTTAGGCCCAATAACTCATATGTCGAGAAGGTAATAGAGGTATGGTTTCAGTTTCAGTTTACTCCGCATAATAGAGGCATAGTGTGCCCCAGCGTTAAAAGTGTTAACACAGTTCTTTGCTAAGTCATGAATCCATTTTAAATTTTTTGTTTTTAGGATTAGACTTTGAAATTTTCAAAAAAAAAATTGGTCGCTACCAGAATTTCCGGAAGCACCTGTTTTAGTCTTTTCGGACAGTCTGTTATATTCCTGTTTCTGTCTTTTTTCCTTTTATTCTAATGCTGCCTAAAATTCCGGAAGCATGCGCAGTTTTTAAAAAATAAATGAAAAAGCGCATTCACTTTTGTCAAGCCACATGTTGTAGTGTAAATATGTTTCAAATATTTTTTTAATATTTCATATCTCATGATAGGTGTCGTATGCAGTCAGTTTAGTTGAAGTCAAGTCATGGTATACGTTAATGCCTGTGTGTCAATCCGTAGTAATACACTTAACCATTAATCATGTCATGCTTTTCAACCCCAAGTCAGTTAATTGTATGTCAAAATACATGTTTTTCTGAACGGAGGAGATTGTGGTCATCAAACTTAACGCAATGATCGTTTGTCTAGCTACACAGTAGTGCTGCCAGAAATTTCGGCCAATAATCATCAAGACAGTGGAGGTGACTGCGAGTCACAGATCCGCTTGTCTCAAGCCATATGGAGCTTTCCATACGAAGATACACAACCAATTGAAGGTAATAATGGCTATCACATGGTGCACATACTTTGAGGGATATTTTCCATAATGAAAGTCTATTTACATGAGGTGATGAACCATAGTTTTTGTTTTAAAACCACCGAAAAATAAGGAGCATGATCATTTGAGGGTTCAACTATTGGAGATCGAATTGCTTAGAGTTGTATTTTGAGGAGGAGTATGGATTTCAGACCAGATTTCGAAGGAGAGTACAAGCAACACTTGTAAGATGAAACTCCTCCAACTCTGCCACCGATTATTTTCAAGAGACAAAGTCATTAATTTCTGAAGATGACTAAAACATGTGGAAAAATAAATTGAATTGAGCCACAGGGTGCAGATCTATTTAATGCAAATTCGAGAGTAAGAAGCTTTTTTATCCAGGCAGGGGGGTATTCTCTGTGCACCAGGTTTGGGAGCTCTCACTCATGAGTAGCTCAAGAGTTTGCAAACTCTTTTAATGTACAAGAAGCCATTGTTTATGGTCTTACATTGTAGGTTTCAGAATACTCCATTGTTGAAGCATTTAACCTTCCACATGAAGGAGAGAGGTGGTTTAAATATCAGGTTATCACAGGAGGAGACCTCAATAGTTTCTTTAAGGATGCACTTAAAGATCGAAATTGGGCCAAGGGAATTCCAAGCAGCTATCTTAAGAATGACTGGGAAGAATTTGTTAAGCTTATCAAGATATACCTCACTTGTGAAATGAGGTATACATTTGTGTTCCTCTATTACATGAGGTTTCTTTTTCATGTTGCAGGTATGAAGATATTAAATCTGCCATACTTCTTGTTGAAGAGTTTGACAAAGATGTCACCAAGGGTCCAAAATCACACTGATGTCTCAGAGTATAGCCTGTATCATCAAGCTATAATCAAGGTTCTAGTTGAAGAAGAGTTAGGGAAGAGAAATCAAACTTGGGATCACTTTTTGTTTTATAGGGCAGGCCAACCTACACCTACACCTCCAGTTTCACAACCACACCCTAAGCCTGCAAAAAGAACTAAGAGGAAGGCCAAGAAGGAAAACATCTATAAGGCCAAGGGCAAGAAAGAAAAGGTTTTTGTAGTGAAGGCTGAGAGAAAGTTGGAAAAAGGAGAAATTTCCTCAGTAAGTAAACCCAAATCCATGAAAATGGTGCCCCCTGTTCCTCCTTTTCGTAATGTCTACATCAGAGCCCGAAGAGGAAGGTCTGCAACTACAAATAAATCAAAAGCACAAGTGCTACTAGAAATTCCGGAAGCACATATTCAACAGCAAATGTAGAAAGAGTATCAACCTACAAAATCAGATGAAGAACTCATCAAGGATGTTGGATATGACATCAGCAATAAGAAGAAGAAAGAAAAAGTCAAACCTGTTGTTGGTACCAGAAAGAGACATACCAGAGATAGCAACAAGTTTAGGCTTAAGTCCAAGGCTCTACATAATCTAAGCCTAATGACAGAGGTCATTGATATTGAAGGTAAATCTGAAGGGTCAAAGACAGAAAAATCCATGAAGGAAAACAAAAACAAAATCCCTTCATAGAAGCACTCAGAGCCCTCAAAGAGAAGAAAGATACAAAAGGGTTCTAAGGAGGATAAATCCATTATCAAGGAAACAACTGTTAGAAAATTATATATTACAGAGCAATGCAACACATAAAATATGCGGAAAACACAAGCTCACAAAACACATAAAACTAGAGAGACACAGATATACGTGGTTCACCCAGTTTGGGCTACGTCCACCCTAAACAGCCAGTCATTCCTTTCTATTATCCAGCAAAAATGAAGAGACACAACCTACAGTAGATCTGATGTAATATCCTTCGTTTTCTCTCACAGTCTCCCTATCTATTTATCACTCTGATAATACACATACAATACACAGCCGCAATACAATACCCTCATACAAGCGAGGGGTTGCCTTCTAGGGCAAAAAACCCTAAACTAAACATAACTTCTACCATCAGATCATCTGCCTAATGAACGACCCAGATTGACTAGAAATTACTATACTTTTACAAAGCAATTTTACATCTGTTTTTAACTTCAGGAGCATTGCCCCTGAAACTCCCCGCCAGGGGGGGGCTCCATAAAGTCGCTGCCACCCACCCTGGACCTCCCAGGAAGCATTTAATTACGGGCGGCGTTTTCGCCCCATTAAGGTACAAGGGTCCAACACTGTGATACAAAATAAACAAGATAATCAAGCTCCACACCCAACAATCTCCCACTTGGAGACTAATTTGTAGCAACTCCATCGCTGCTTCATTTGCTGGACAATGACTCCTCTTTGGACTTGGTTGTTTCTCATGTTCATCTTCATTCTTGAAGACCAATTGAAACTGAGCATATTCTCAGTTTCTCCTTGGTTACAACTTTTGTTAGCATATCTGCAGGATTCTGGCTAGTGTGTATCTTTTCCAGCTTCAACTGTCCATCTTCCAATACTGACTGTATGAAATGGTACTTGAACTGTATGTGTTTAGTCCTAGAATGAAATGCTGAGTTCTTTGCAAGATGAATGGCACTTTGGCTATCACTGTATAACGTTCCCATATCATGCTTCTTACCCAATTCATCCATAAACCTTTGTAACCAAATAATTTCTCTACTAGCCTCTGTAGCAGCAACATACTCTACTTCTGTGGTTGAAAGTGCAACAACACTTTGGATTTTTGAAACCCAACTGACAGTTGTTCCACCTACAGTAAATACATACCGTGTAGTGCTCCTCCTATTATTTTTGTCACCTGCCATATCTGCATCAACATATCCCTATAGAGAAATGTTTGAACCACCAAAGAATAATGCTTGATTTGTGGTTCCTCTCAAATATCTGAGAATCCATTTCACTGCCATCCAATGTTCTTTTCCTGGATTGTTCATGTATCTGCTTACAACTCCCACTGCATGTGAAATATTAGGCCTTGTGCAAACCATTGCATACATTAAGCTTCCAACTGTTGATGCATATGGAACTTTAGACATATAATCAATTTATTCTTGGGTCTTGGGGCACATCTCCTTACTAAGTTTTAAATGGTTAGCAAAAGGTGTATTAACTAGTTTTGCATTATGCATATTAAATTTTTTCAACACCTTTTGTATGTACTCATTTTGAGACAATGTTAATTTGCGATTTTTCCTATCTCTAGTTATTCTCATACCAAGGATTTGTTTTGCAACTCCCAAATCCTTCATTGCAAAGGAATTTGCCAATTTTCTTTTGAGAAAATTTATTTCCTGCATGTTAGACCCTGCAACAAGCATGTCATCTACATACAATAACAATATAATATAACTGCCATCATTTTGATTTTTCATATAAACACAATGATCAGAGTGACATCTAGTATAACCTTGTTCAAACATAAACCTATCAAATTTTAGATACCACTGCCTTGGAGCCTATTTTAAGCCATACAAGCTCTTCTTTAACCTGCACACTAATTTTTCTTTCCCTTTGACCTCATATCCTTCTGGTTGCTACATATAGATCTCTTCCTACAAATCTCCATGGATAAATGTCGTATTTACATCTAACTGTTCAAGATGCAAATCTTCCGCTGCTACAAGACTTAAAATAGTTCTAATTGAAGTCATCTTAACAATAGGAGAAAATATTTAATCAAAATCAATACCTTTCTTCTGTGCAAACCCCTTC
Source organism: Pinus albicaulis (assembly GCA_034641835.2). Lineage (NCBI taxonomy): Eukaryota > Viridiplantae > Streptophyta > Pinopsida > Pinales > Pinaceae > Pinus > Pinus albicaulis. Next base: position 1,430,220,976 of record CM076570.1, read on the forward strand.
ACCACGAGTCTAGCTCTGTACCTCTATTTTTCTCCATCTTCTTCCTTCAGCCTGTAAACCCATTTATTCTGCAATGTTGTTTTACCTGCAGGCAACCTGACTAAGTCCCAAGTCTGGTTATGTATTAAGGAGTCCATCTCTTCTTTCATGGCTAGCTCCCACTTCTTCTTGGTTTCAACCTGCATTGCTTCTTCATAACATTCGGGTTCACCGTAACCCGGCCGAAAGAATAAAAGAAGGATGAAGGAGAGCATTGTCTGTGGGTCTACTTATCCCGGTAGATCTTCTAACACCAGCTTTCAGTGTCGTATAAGGGCGTTGTTGTTGTGGTGGCTGCTGTTGTGGTTGTTGATTATTATTATTTTCTTGCAACTTTTACTTTTTCGATCTCATCAAGAACTGTATATTCTTTGTTTTCTTTTTCCTGTTTCTTTTCCTGCAACTGATTCTTATACAAGACCTTTTCATTGAATATTACATCTCTACTCCTAATGATTTTGTGATTTTCATAATCATATAAGCGATAACCAAAATCATTAGCACCATATCCGATAAAGGTACATTTCTTTGATATTGCCTCAAGCTTTGTTCTGTTTTCTTTATTAATATGGACAAAGGCCTCACAACCAAAAGGCTTTAAAAAAGAGTAGTTTACCTTTTTACCTATCCATGCTTCCTCTGGAAAACCACCATCCAAGGAACTTGAAGGCCCTCTGTTTATTAGATAAACAACAGCATCTACCCAAAATTGTAAAGGTAATCCTGCATGCAATCTCATGCACCTTGCGTGCTTCATGATTTTTCTGTTCATCTTTTTTGACACACCATTATCTTGTGGTGTTCTTGGAACTTTCTTCTCTCTACAAATTCCATGCTTTGAACAGTACCTATCAAACTCTTTGCTGCAATATTCACCTCCATTGTCCGATCTGAGACACTTCAACTTCTTTCCTGTCTCAATCTCAACCAAAGCTTCTAGCTGACTATATCTAAATACCGCATTTATGAAATATAATAATCCATTTTTTCTAGCTCATCACTTAAGAAAAAAACAGATAATAATTTGAGGAGCCACTCTGAGAGACAGATACCCGAGTAGGTCCCCATACACTTGTTACACAAGCTCTAATTTTTCGCTCTTCTTTTCTTTCTCAACTCTGAGAAATCTGACTCTCTTCTGTTTTCCATAAATGCAATTCTCACAGAAATCCAAATCAACATTCTTCAAACCCGGCAACAAATTTCTTGAGTGAAGAATCTTCATCCCCTTTTCACTCATGTGTCTGAGCCTATGATGCCATAATTCTGCATCTACTCCTTTGGAAGTTAAAGCATTAACAGAGTTATAAATACCATTGTATAAATACAATGTACCAATCTTTTCGCCTTTTGCTATTACCAAGGCTCCTTTGGTGACCTTCCAAGATTTATCTATGAAAGTTGTCACACAACCTTCACCGCCTAACTGCCCTGTTGAAATCAGATTTTTCTTCAGATTTGGAACATGCCTTACCTCCTTAAATAGCCATTGGTTTCCATTCTGGTGTTTTACAAGAACCTTACCCATTCCAACAATTTTACAGGGTTTATCATCACCCAAACGGACTTGTCCAAAATCTCCTTGAACATAGTCATGAAAATATTTCTTATCAGGTGTGGCATGGAATGAGGCCCCTGAATCTACTACTCAGGAATCAACAACTTTTTCGAAAAAAGAATCAAAGCATCTTGTAACACATCACCTGTCACATTTGCTTCATGATTGTTTTCTTGTTGTGCATCTCCTTCTTTTCCCTTCCGAGATCTACAGTCTTTCTTTAGGTGTCATTTCTTTCTGCATTTCCAGCACACTATTCCCGATGTGGACTTAGATATGCTTTTCCTTGATTTAGCTGCGATATCCTGAGCTCTTTCCTCTTTCCATTCTTCTTCCCCTAGACTCTACACTCAAAGCATTTCCCGATGTCTCACTGGAGCTTTTTCGTCGCATTTCCTCGCTAAGGATAGCACCGAAAACATCATCAAACTTTAAAGTACTAGATCCAGAGACAGAGTTACTAATGGCCATAACTAAACCATTCCAACTTTCTGGCAATGAGCACAAAAATAATAGAGCTCTAACTTCATCATCAAATTTTACCCCTATAGAACTTAACTGACTAGTAGTTGTATTAAAATCATTTGAATGGTCTGCAACAGATCCACCTTCCGACATCTTCATATTAAATAAACGTTTCATAAGAAATACCTTATTTGAGGCCGAGGGTTTTTCATATAGTTTCGCCAATGCCTTAATCAAACCCTCTGTTGTTGTTTCCTTCGAAATATTGAAGGCTACCGATGCCGCGAGGCACAACCGTACTATTCCGAGTGCCTTTCTATCGAGAATCTCTCATTCTGCATCTGTTATAGCCGTCGGCTTCTTTGTTTTTCCGCTCAATGGTAGGTACAGATATTTTTGATACAGATAATCTTCCATCTGCATCTTCCACAGCAGGAAGTTTTGGTCGTTAAATTTCTCGACCCTAAACTTACCATCTTCCGCCATTTCTCCCACTTGAACTAGGAACCCTTCTTTCCTGCGAGTTTATCAGCCAAATAGACCTTCGGCTCTCATACCAGTTGTTAGAAAATTATATATTACAGATAAATGCAACACATAAAATATGCGAAAAAAACAAGCACACAAAACACATAAAACCAGAGAGACACAGATATACGTGGTTCACCCAGTTTGGGCTATGTCCACCCCGACAGCCAGTCCTTCCTTTCTATTATCCAGCAAAAATAAAGAGACACAACCTACAACTAATCCATTGTAATATCCTCTATTCTCTCTCATAGTCTCCCTATCTGTTTCTCACTCTGAGAATACACATACAATACACAACCGCAATACAATACCCTCATACAAGCAAGGGGTTGCCTTCTAGGGCAAAAAAACCCTAAACTAAACATAACTTCTACCGTCAGATCATCTGCCTAATGAACAACTCAGAATGACTATAAATTACTATACTTTTACAAGGCAATTTTACATTTGTTTTTAGCTTCGGGGGCGTTGCCCCCGAAACCCCCCGCTAGGGGGAGGGGGGCTCCATAAAATCGCAACCACCCCTCTTGAACCCCCCAGGCAGTGTTTAATTACGGACTTAAGGTACAGGGGTCCAACACTGTGATACAAAATAAACAAGATAATCAGGCTCCACACCCAACAACAACAACAAAAACAACCAGATCCACATCAGCTGCTAACAGCAAAACAGACTTGGATAAGCTTGTTGAAACTACAGCCTACATAGAAGGAAGATAAAAAGGTTTTTTAATACAAATACCTTTTTTCTTATCAATCACAATTTTGAACAACAGCCTAGATGTCAAGGAATATAAGTTTGCATAGGTCTTTCAACATTTTCTGTATATTTTTGAAAAAGAAACATAGCGCTACCGGAAATTCTGGTAGCATTCTAGTTTTTGTGCAGTTACATATTTTTACTAGAATTTCCGGTAGCGTCTGTTTTAACTGATTTTTGACACCTGTCAACAAATTTTCCAAGCCAGTTAAGGATGGATAAGACCTCATAACCAAATGGATATGACAAGTGATGATGAGATGTGGTTATGCGGTTGTTGGAGGTTTTATTAAATGGAGATACATGGTTATTTAAAGACCAAAAACACAAGGAGATAAATCAACAGAAAAAGGGGCATCATGACAACACACTTAGCATTTCAGCCCAGATTTCTTCTCTTTCTTCTTCTACATCTATTCTTTCTGTTAGATTTCGATGGGATATGGCTGTAATGTCTTTTTGACACCTATGTAATGTTAAGAGTAATGTTTCCCTCTTTTAGAAGAGATGGAGTTGGTGTCTCTCTTGCTATATATACCACTTGTTGCGCCGAGAGGCGCATTCTACAGCCCATTATGACCCCAATGTGTAAGTATGTCGAAATCCAAAATAAAAAAAAACTAAAGAAAATTTAAACAATAAAATATAAATAATGTCATCTTAAACAATAACTTACATAACCATATAGATAAACAATTTAAAATTTAAAATAAATTTAAACAATATAAATTTAAAATATGAATAGGTTTACAAACACTCAAGAAAAGATATGGTAAATAAATAAAATATAAATAAACTAGAGATATAGTAAATAAATAAAACATCTTTTTATATTTACTCCATAAACCTCTATATTTACAAAAACTCAAAAAAAAGGTTTCATTTAGGTGAATCCTATGGGCCAAAATACCATGGGCCAAATACCATATTTATAAAAGAGGTATGGTAAATAAATAAATATAAAAGAGGTATAAAGAGGTAAGGTACATAAATAAAAATATATCAAATATGATTAGAAATCAACATCTAATTATATATGAAGTCTATAGCCCAAACATCATGGACCAAATTATTATTAATACCATGACAAAAAAAAAATGATTAATTTTAATATTAAATTATTATTATTGTTATTCTTAAATATAATATTCATATTAATATTATTAAATTTAATAACTTTAGATTAATAAAATATTAAATTAATTTTATATATATATATATATATATATATATATATTAACTCTAGATATATATGGGAGGGAAGAACAAAGACATATGATAAAGGTGGATAAATAGAAGGAGTGACAAGGGAGAGATGGAGATAAACTGAGGGAGAGGGGGGAGGAGGAATGAAGAGAGAGAGAGAGAGAGGAGTGAGAGAGATAGCGAAGGGTAACAGATAGAGGTGGGAGAGAGAAGGAGAGAGGATTGGATGGTAGAGAGAGGGAGGGAGAAGGAGAGAGGATTGGATGGTAGAGAGAGAGAGAGGGGAAGGGGAAGGGAGATGCAGGTAGGAGAGAAAGGGAAAGAGAGGAAGGATGAGAGGAGGAGAGAGGGAGGGATAGAGATATGGATTTGGAGGGGGAGAGAGGGAGGGAAGAAGAAAGGCATAGAGAGTGAGAAGTTGGGAGAGAGAGAGAGTGTGTGTGTATGTTTAGGGGTGAGATAAAGAGACATAGGAGTGATGGAGACAAGGGGGGAGTGAAGGAGAGAGAAGGAGAAATGAAGGGATATAGTAACATTGTTGGATAGAGAGATAGAGTGATGGGGGAAGAGAGAGGATTGGAGGGCGGAGGGAAGGAGAGAGAGAGCACCGGGGGGTGGGGGATGAGGGGCACATAGAGGGAAGCGAGAGATAAAGGGGGAGAGAGGACTTGAGAGAGAGGGAGAGAGTGATGGGAGAAGATATAGGATTGTAGGGGGGGGAAGAGAGAGAGAGTGATGGGGGAAGAGAGAGGTAGGTAGAAGAGAAAGGGAGAGAGAGGAAAGAAAAGAGAGGGGATTTGAAAGAGAGGAGGACAAAGGGAGGGATAAAGAAATGGAGTTGGAGGGGGAGGGAAGAGAGGAGTAGAGAGATGGAGCTCTATGGGGAGAGAGGGAAGGAAGAATAAAGACAGAGAGTGAGTAGTGGAGAGAGAGAGGGAGTGACAAGGGAGAGATGGAGAGACCATGTGTATGTTTGGGGGTTAGGTAAATATAGGAGAGATGGAGAGAAAGAGGGAGAGAGAGACGGAGTGATAAGGACGATGGAGAGAGAGGGAGAGAGAGACGGAGTGATAAGGACGATGGAGAGAGAGGGAGAGAGCATAGCAGGAGGGAGAGGAGGAGGCCTTGATAGATAGATAGATTGGAGAAAGAGAGTGTATGTTTTGGGGTTGATATAGATAGGCAGAGGGAGATAGAGATATTATTAGATGGAAGGTGAAGAGAAAGAAGAGATAGATGGAGACAAGGAGGGAGGGACAAAGATCTTGACACATATGGAGTGAGAGAGCGTGTGTGTTTCGTGGGATGTGATAAAGAGACAAAGAAGGAGAGATGGAGGGAGATATAGATATATATGGAGGGGGGAGAGAGGGAAGAAGATTTGTTGTAGTAGATGCATTGATTTTAGTGTATATGGTGATTTCTAATCCTATTTGATTGTTTTCACTAGATGCATTGATTTTAGTGTAGACATTGATTTCTAATGATATTTGATTACTTGCACTAGATGCATTGATTTCAATGTTAATGATGTCTGATCCTATTTCATTTATTGCACTAAATCCATTGATTTCAGTGTAGATGGTGATTTCTAATGCTATTTGATTGCTTGCACTAGATGCATTAATTTCAATGTAGATGTTGATTTATAATTATATTTGATTGCTTGCACTAAATGCATTGATTTCAATGTAGATGATTTATAATCCTATTTGATTGCTTGAACTAAATGCATTGATTTCATTGTATATGGTGATTTCTAATCCTATTTGATTGCTTGCACTAGATGCATTGATTTCAGTGTAGATGTTGGTTTTTAATCCTATTTTCCTACTTGCACTAGATGTCTTCATTTGAGTGTAGATGTTGATTTCTAATTCTATTTGATTACGTGCATTAGATGCATTGATTTCAGTGTATATATTGTTTTCTAATCTTATTTGATTTCTTGCATTAGATGAATTGATTTCAGTGTATATGTTGATTTATGATTTGATGTAATTGGATTTGTGATGGCACATTAATTATAAAGTCATTGGATTAATAATGTCCATTGATTTCAGTGTAAGCACAAAAACCTATTGACGATGTATATTGATTTTTGTGTTATAGTAATTAAACCTCTTAATATTGGAGAGAGAGAGACAAAGTATGATGTTTACTACAATAGCTCGAACTAAATATTTAAATGGTTTATGATTCTAACTTTCCTTTTCATATAATCGATATGAACAAATGGAAAAACTAATCATCACAATGAAGACTATTTGTAATTGACTACATTCTTATTATTCACATTTTCTATCATTCAATATTATTACATTGTGACTTTGCATTCAAAATATTTATTTCATCATTTTTCATCATTAAAGTTATTTTACAATATTTATCATCTCAACGAGGTAAAAATTTAAAATCAAGAAACTGAGGTAACTAAGTAAACTTTAAAATTAAAATGACTCCATAAAAATTGGACATAATTAGCATATTTAAAATGGTTATATTAATATTAGATGTATTTACATATTATCGATAAAATTAATCATATGTTCCTCATATTATCGATATATATTCCTTGGTAGCACAGGAATAGAAACCAGCCTAGATCCATCTTAATCATATGTTCCTCATATTATAGATATATTTTCCTTGGTAGCATAGGAAACCAGCCTAGATCCATCTTAACTCTAGATCTATCAAGTATCGAGAGGAATCAAAAAAGAGGTTTGCACTCAAAAAAGATATTTGCACCTCAAGAGATAAATTTTATCCCTCTCGGCACTTGATAGATCCGGAGTTAATATGGATCTAGGCTGGTAAATACCATTTCCAGGTTGGATGTTGATCTACCTCAAGACTGAATATAATAAAAACATTTTTTACTTCATGTTGGAGGATTTTGTGACTAAGGAACATTTAATGTATGGTGCGTCTTCTTGCTTTGTTAATTTCTTCTAAAATATGGATCGCAGCAAATAGTAAGGTGTGAATGAGAAATTGTTAAAGGATTTAACAGTAAATTATCTGCTTTTAGTTTTCTGCAAATTATGTGTGTTATAGAACATGTCAGTGAAGATTCATAAAGGATTTGTGGAATACTTTATACATGTTATCTATTTTCTGAATGTTGTTTACTTTGCATAAACAGAGTTTATGTAAAAAACCATCATCATAGCTGTTCGACTGATGGATAGGAATATTTCCAAGAATAGGTACCCACTATCCATCTTCTTCATTTGTTACACTCTGCTCCCTATACTACCAATTTACCCATATAATTTATACTTGCCAAATGCATGAAAGTTTTAAAGAATCTAAAAAAATCATTTCAAAATCTTTGAGAAGCCATCCCACCACTCAAACAACCCCTTTAAAATTTGAAATGAACTATGATTTGTAAGGCTTACTCCTTACGCATTTAAGGAGTGACTCCTTGCGCTAACAAACAGTGTGTGCTCTGTTAGAGATTTCAGTAGCAAACCATTAACATATCATTTCAGCAGCAATCAAGAGATTTCAGTTACTTCTTTTTTACTGATTAGTATGCAGCATTTTATAAACTTATAGAATCATATGTTTTTGGTTCTGTGTAGTCACTGCTTAAGAGTCAAGACTCGGTACTTTGGATCATGTTTGAACTTATAACATATATGAGATACTTATTCATTTATGATATTTTGGACATCTATTGATATTATGCAGTGTTTGGACATAGCTTTATTGAATATCAATGAAAATTGTTTTTTTTTTTTTTATTCAATGTGTGTATATATTTATTTATTGAATTCACCGATTTTTTCCTTATTTTTTACCGATCTGATTAAAACTCTTCGCTCTTTTGCCTCGACAAATTATTGTTGATTCCGAGTCTGGTAACATTACTTTCAAGTGTCCATTGAGTACCTTCTTATAATCTCTCGTTAAGACATCAACAACCATGATTAGATCTCCATTGAGTACCTTCTTATAATCTCTCGTTAAGACATCAACAACCATGATTAGATCTTAATCGATGGCTAAGATTAACTTGGACTCGATTTGCACCTTTATCTAGAAGATTCACGCCCGACTTAATTAATACCCCAAGTGATAGTTCAAAAAGATGTAAAAACATCAATTGTGTAACACTAGATGTCTTTGTCCCACCTTTTGAGAGGTGTAATGCCGATATGGATACAGACATGACAAAGAAATCACCTTTCAATTGCCTTTTAACTTGCAGTCACCCCTTAGGCGGCTGAAGCAGAGGCATGAATCACAAGATTCAAACTAGGAAAGAGTACCAATTCCTTTGACCAAGTTCAATGATCCAATATAATTAGCATTATTGGAGACTCTGACAGCAACAAATCAATTTGTTGGATGGATAGATATAAATTAGCAAAAAAGAAAAATGGCGACCCTCAATGTGCAAGATCCCTAACCAAGAGATTCACAAGGACACGTCTCTTTGAAAGTTGCAAAGCATCCAAGCCAGTATTTGGCCTCTTCCATATAAAAATTGTAATTAGTCTCTAGACTTCAACAAAGGTTCAGAGCTGAATTTCCAGATCTGGTTCTGAGCTCTGTAGGGTTCTGAGCTCTGTAGGGGTGAAACTGTTAACTATTAGAGCGTAGAAAGGAATAATCCGATTATAAACCAGCTTATAAAATTTTCCCCTTGGAAATATAATTATTTTACTTAAGGAGTATTTGCTAGCTTTTAGTATTTTTCCCTTTTCTGAAAAAACCAAGTTTTTAATACCTCTAACTTATTATCTAAATTTTAATCAACTATAAGCTAGCTTAAACTAAGATTAGAAATAGTTCTATATGTTGCTAACTTAATGAGAATATTATTTATAATTATATTAAAATAGCAACACGGATACAAAGGGAGTCACCAAAATAACAAACGAAAAACATGTTGGTAGTGTTACCAACCAACTAGAAAACCAGAATTTCCCAAACTCATTGGATAGACTAAGACACCCATTGAAGCCCTATAGCTAAAGAGAACGAGGAACACTTGTAAAACTAAAATACACTTTAGAATCCAATCAAGTAGGCCACGCTACCAATAATTGTAAATACCAAAAAAAGCCAAAACACAGAGGGTGAAAAGTTGAGCAAGCATTGATGCAGGAAGAAACGAGGCAACAAACAAAGCTTTGTGGTTCAAACTTTTCACCTCCTAAATTGAAACTTTGCAATCAGAGACATGCATGCAAATTGGACACAGAGACCCTCAAAGGTTCAATACCAAGACCCTTGGCTTTCCAGGGTTTGACAGAAAGAAGCAGCTGAAGATGTCTTAAATTTTAATAAAGCCACGGGCATCTCTAAAATAAAATCAATTTGATTGACTTCCTCCCTTTTAATATCGTCTAGTTTCAGCTTCCCAGTCAACTAAAATGCTATCCACTTCATCTAGGGAGCCCATCCAGCTACAGTCAAAGGAAACAATGCCGTCGTAAAATAGTCCTGTAAACCTCTATTGATAAGCCCAAAATATCTATGATCCAACTCTAAAGTATTAGGGATTCTCCTTGTAGGTTTATCGACTCCCAAATTCCACATTTGAGATTTAGCAGTTCCTAAAAGTCTGCCTAATTTACGCTTGAGACCAATTAAGGCATATGGAGGAGAATGGAATGATAATCCTCATGATGATCTCCCATCACCACCTGGATTAGGAATAACGATTACGATATAAAGGGCATAAGTATTGAAATAATGAATCTGTGATCTCACCTAATAGCTTACTACAAGGGGCATTCACACTTAATAGAGAGAGATCCACTCCCAAGGTTTCTAAAAGTGATTGACCTTGGAAAGGGAATACTCGCTTGATTAACTCTAGATATTGCTTCCATTTTATAGACTTTCAAGTTTGGAAACTATTAAATTCAAAGAAAATGCTATGAAAATTGGGGCGTGTGCATTGTTTGAATAACTCTTTATTTTCTATGTGCAGCACAACTACATTGACCACCTTTTCCTGTAATTTTTTTTTTCTTATTCCCATCCTATGATGGTCACTTCTACATGGAAATAACTTGAGTTTCAAACACTCCAAATTGTGTACCACCGTGACTTCGTCAATAGTAAGAAGAGATGTAGTACGTGAACATTTTCGAACAACTTTTTTGGCTTCTACCAAACCTAACTACATAGGGAGTGCCCTAGGCTCTGTATTCCATCATTTGTATACAACATAGGAAGTGTTCTAGGTTCTGTATTCCATTATTTGTATATGCCGTTAAGACCTCAAGGTCAAACAATTTAGACAATATCACCAAAGTCTCCAAATCAAGTATGATTGAATTCACCGCGATTGGTCCAAAAACCTAACAAATTGTTGGTCGATGATGATTTCACTTGTTCATATTTTTATGGCCTTCTGACTAAAGATTCCATGTCAGAATATTTTCTTTCAACAAAACATATGACCATGAAACTCATTTGACCAAGAACCCAAACCCTGGTCCCTGATTTGAATTGGTCTAGAAACATTTAGGTAAAGGTCCTTTTGAGAACATCTTACCAGTCCTTCTCAAGCACTGTCTGCAACAGAGTTCTGAGCCTTCTTTGAGGAAGGCCAATGTCTTTACCAAAGTCTTTTCCTTCATCATTTTCCACACCTTTTTTACATCACCCCACCTAGCAGTTGCACTGTATGTATTTGAAATAACCATATAATGCCATTCAGTTTTAGAATCTGCATGGAAGAGACATTCTGCCACACATTTTCCTAGTCTATGTTAAAACAAATTATACAGGCACCAAGCAAAGAGGCTCATACATCATTATTAACTTTATTAGCATTTTGCTTATAGAATGATATTCCTCATACAATTTTCCAGCACAGCCAAGGAGGTTAGCCATGCAGCAATGGTGTTCCATTGCCGATCTCATGTGATGAAATTGACCCATGACTCTGAAGTATCACCATCCATGATTTAGAAGGCCTGCACGACAACAAGATGGAAGAACAAAAAAGATGACATGATTTAAGTTCGTACCAGAGTGGTATTTCCTCAAAGAGATCCAGGGCCTTCTTGCCAACCCATCCTACAATTATTGGATTCCACAAGACGATGTATGGTGCTGGTAATTTTGTCAAGCACATCCCATGCATCTTCTATGCTCCCACATTTTGCGAATATATCTGCAAGCACGATTCCAACAAAGGTATCGGACTCAATTTCCCTTTCACTTAAATAAACATGGGCAATCTTGCCATATTCCAAGTCTGCCAAGAGAGAACATGTTGGGAGGATTTTGCAAAATGGCGGCGATGGCTCTTTGAAATGCCCATTTTTTGCATAACCTGCAATCATATCATTTCATGAGATTACGCCTCAATTCTGGGATTTTCTAAAAGATCTCCAGGGCTTCCTCAATATGCTTGTTATGCACATATTCTGCAATCATTATATCCCATGAGATCATGTTGCAAGAAGACATTGTCTGAAACAACTCGGCGGCTTCATCAACTAGCCCACCCTGTGCACATGCTAACCATGAAACTACATCTTTATCAGGAATTTCCTAAAACAACTTCATGGCCTCATCAACATGCCTGGTTTACAGTTACACATATCCAGCAATCATGTCATTCCAGGAGAATACTTTTCGCATGAGAATTTTCTGAAAAAAAAATTAGATTTTCTTCAACTTTCTTCAGCATCCCAATGTGTGTATTATCCTTGATCCTTGTATTCCCTGACATCACATTTGGTTCAAGCATTTCCTGGAAAAGCTTCAAAACCTCCTTGTTACGCCTATTCTGGGATATCCCATAAGCATTGTATTCCATAAGACCATGTCTCAGTCTGGAGTTTTGTCAATCACTTTCATTGCATCCTCTATGCTTCTACACGTAAAGGGTACTCAGTACAAACTTATCACACTAAAATCCACTCCTAATCATGTTTTGGCAGAGTTCCTTTCCATATTCCAGAGCTGTTTAGCTGTGCCAATGTCAACTCTACTGTTATGAACCACTGCCACCTCTTTTCATTGCTTACACTTGCAAATTTCAACATCCTACTTGTGTTGTATTGTGCAATGTTGACCATTGTCAGTTTGAGGTGTTGCTTCAGAGTCTTCACCATCCTCACTCAAATCACTTTTTCCATCCCATTCTTCATAGTTATCGTCTTCAGAAGAATCTGTTGTATCACTGAGACTCAAATCATCACATCCATTGTCAAAATCCTCTCCTGATTTTGTAAACTCGGGTTCAGTATGATTCTCATCCACTGTCTTGCAATTGTCTTGCGTTGTCTGTGCATCTTCAACCATTTTAGACCTTGAATTTCTGGTATGACGATTACGCAACCGAATCAAGTCCATAAATTTCTTCCGAACCGCATAAACTGGATTGGATTCTATCAATCTACAGCGGATATAAGCCTCCCTGAGGAAAACAGTCAAGATATTGTCCTTTGTCGACAAGTAGAAAATACCAGGATGCTCAAGAATAATGTTTCGAACATTAAGCTCCATGCTATAGGGCTTTCGAAACTGAGAAATCCTTTCAACCTCAATCATCTTCTCCACAGTGAGGCTTAAAAGTTGATGAATAATACCCACTGCTCTTTTCTCAATCACAACTCCCCCACCAGACCCAGTACCAACGTTCTCATATGGAAACAAATAAGGAAGCCTTTGCCAATTCTTCATCTTCTCCTTAAAACCTTTCTGGATTCTAAATCCAGTGGGGTATTGAAGCTTGAAGGCATATTTTGTCTCAGATTCATTCAACCATTTCTCCGAGTACTCCTCCTCTCTCCATTTTTCTATCTGGGCAACTGCTAAGCTTGAGTCCCAGGAAACCAACTCTACAACTTTATCATCATCTATCAAGCGAAAATATTGGGGATAGTTGACAAGAATCGAATCCTTAAAACCATCTGGAAATCCAAACTGCCTAGTTACCAATCCAAGGGTATGTATCTCTAACCTCCTATTGGTGGACATCATGAGCAATTTTCTCAATGTTTCGACAACATGGGGTTCATTCCCTCGGATGGCTTCTTTCTCTTCCTCTATCAAATCCAATGCCTTATTTGTTACTCTGAACCAGGGTGCCTGCTTGATTGGGTGTTTGTAAACTTCAAAGATGTGGGGATATTTCTTAAGGAACATACCTGGTGGCTTTTTCAACCCCACTTTATTCTTCCATTTGCCAAGCAAATGAATTGGAAGCGCTTGCTCTCTGCGCCTTAAAACCAATTCCTGTATCCTCGTGATTATCTTCATCTTTTTGTACACAGTGTCCATTAGTCTCTCAAGCGGGAGGTCTCTGGTCCTCATTTCAATGTACTGCTGTGCTGAAATAGTTGGTTTCTTCCATCTCTTCTGAATATGTGCCTGGAAAGGTCCCAAACAAAATGAGGGCCTGGATCGTCCTCCATTGTTTGGGTTTGTATAACTCCATCCACTTAGGGAAAAGCCCGTCGCACAAGTCTGCAGAGCTCTTACTTGCAGAATATAATGTTGCTGAGCACAGTTCAGAAGACGTGAAAAATGTATATATTCTGCTTTGACCATTATAGTCTGAGAAAATTCCACCCTAGGATGTTTCCAGTAATTTTTCAAGCTGAAAGCCCTCAAAGCAAAGGTATCGTATCGTCTCCAGAAGGCCAGGTTTCAGGAATTTTGTCTAATGAGAAGGGTTTTGTGTTTTATATAGACCAATAGCCCAGTTACACCGATTGCCGCTTCTTTTCTGTTTTTTAATTAATTCCTGACTTCGCAGAGGGCTGAAATGTAGAATGTAAGGGATTCAAATTTGAGTCAATGGTTTAACTTCCAAAACCACTCGAGTTCAATTTATAATCACAATGGATGCGTAATGTACATTGCATACATTGCACTTTGGAGTTACCAACTTCATGGGGCATATTTTTCATATTTATATAGTGTGTAGTATTTAACATATCTAATTAATAGTGCGTAGTATTTAATATATATTTAAGTATTATTTTAATTTTAGACGACCAAATTATTCATTATATACACTATTTGTGCTCTCTCCACATAATTACTTAGCATCATAAATCTAATTTTCCACATGTATATCCTCTATACATGTGTGTGAACATTAAGATGTGTCCATGTAGTCTATGTACAACTCTTGCTAGTGGTAATCATGTCACTTCACTTGAGGCTTGGATTGCTAAAGGATAATCTCTCTCTCCTCTCTCCTAATCTCTTTCTCTTTCCCACCTACCTTTGTCTCCTCTCCCCCCTCTCTCTCTCCCTCTTTACCACCTCCATCTATCTCCCCCTCCTTGTGGCAATCTCATATTTTTAGTAGTGGAGAGGAAAGAGGGTTTAAATATATTTGAAAAGTAATTACAACTTTTTAGTTTTAGATTTAATGCAAATAACTTTGCAAAATTAAATTATTTCAATTGTGAAATAAGTTACGGTTTTGGGGCATTTAGTATTGATAAGTCATGGTATTGTAACAAAGACTATTTACAAGTTAATAATATCAAAGGTAAAAAAATATTGTTATATTCTATGTTTATTGTAAGTATTAAGTTTTTATCTGCTTAGTAATTAAATTTAAATATACATTTTGGGCATTTAATATTGTTAAGTCAAGTATTGGCCATGGTATTGTAACAGAGACTATTTACAAGTTAATAATATTCATGGTAAAGTGAGGGTGAATATGTATGGTTAAAAACATTGTTATATTATAAGTTTATTGTAAATATTAAGTTAAAACCAAAATTCTAATATTTTATTCTAATTTCTTTATCTTTGTCATCTTTCTTGATTAATTTTATTACAATCTAAAGAATCCTTGTCTAATATTAAATCATAAATAAATTCAATTATCTCTTTAATTCTCATTTATTCTATTTTTATCAATTTCTTAAATAATAAACTAGCAATTGCACCATATGTTGGGAAGGAAACGTTGTAAAGCATTAACATAGGAAATGATGCTGTAAAGCATTCACATAGGAAATGAAAGAGTAGTATACAGGAAATGCTCAACTATAGAGAGTGAACAACATGTTTGGGCTATTCAGTTACATAATTTGATTACAATTACAGCTAAGTTACATAATTTGGTTACAACTACATATGTTAATATCATTTTTAGATAAGTATCAGTTCTTTGGTCCTAAGATGAAATATCATCATTCAAGAAGTTTAGAAAATGAGGTGTTTGATTAGTATAATCATTTATTCTCCAAGAACCATAAGTATCTAAGTACCAAAAAACATATTTTCAATGGGAAAAAAGAGATTACATCAAAACCACAAAGAATAACAAGTCAACTATGGTATAACTTAGGTATTTAATGATATAACTTACAAAATCTCTTTATAAACACATAAGTAATTTCATCATTTTTCCTCTTGATTAATCATGCATTTTTCATTTTTAAAAAATTTAAACTAAAAAAAACTAGTTACATCATTTAAGTAATCCAACATAAACCTCAATGTGTAATTATAATCTTTATCAAAAAACAAATTAAGTTCTTAAAATAATAAAATAATTTGCATTTTAAAATACATATTTAACAATTATATTCACATGAAATTAAAAAAATAATAATAATATAAACCCAAAAAAAATAAAAAGTTATTAATTTATAAATCAATTAATAATTAATCATATTACCATTTGAATTTACTTATGTACATGAATGTTATAGATTCTAAATGTTTTTGGCAAAAATCTAACCATATTAAATATAGACTTAAGTATCCCTAATTTAAAAATTAAATTTATAATAATTTCAAAACTCACAACTTAAAAATAATAATAAAATAACATATCATCACATATCGCATTTGGAAAGATTTTGGAAGTTATAGCATGGGTTCTTCCTCCAACAGTGTAACAACAGATGCAAGATACATATTATTGCTAACTTGTTTCTCTTCTGTTTTTTTTTTTAATAGTTCGCAGCTTATAAAGATAAAAGTTTTTTGAAAAAGATCATTCATATAAACCCACAAAAAATACGTTTTCTTATGAGTGGAGAGAGTAACAATTTTTCGTCTGAATAATTAGAATTAAATCAATCAATAAATCCACAAAAAATAATAATATATGAATCCACAAAAAAATAAAAAATTATTAATTTATAAATCAATTAATAATTAATTATATTCACCAACACATATGTACATGAATTTGACAAAAATCCAGCCAATATTAAATATAGATTTAAGTATTCCTAAATCAAAAATTAAATTTATAATAATTTCAAAACTCATAAATTAAATATAAAAATAAAATAAAAAATTTGATAATTATAATTATCAATACTTTCAATCAAATCACATTTAAAAAATAATAATCCTTTCATAATCAGATAAATCCACAATTAATAAATTTAAATTGATTATAAAAAACAATAATAATTTCAAAAAAATTTAGGTTTTTTTTTTTAATAATATGGTCATCGTGATGACATATCACATTTGAAAAGATTTTGGAGTTTACAGCATGGGTTCTTCCTCCGACAGTGTAACAACAGATACAACATACAAATTATTGCTAACTTTTTTCTCTTGTTTGCAACCTATGTTTTTTTTAATAGTTCACAGCTTATGAGATCATTTTTTCTGAGTAAAGATAAAAAAAAATATTGAAAAAGATCATTCATATATTGAAATTTTTTTGCACACTTTTTTTTATTTCAAGGATGTATTTAACCCAAATTTTAAATTTATTTCTGCACAATTTCAAGGAAAGCCTCATGAGTGGAGAGAGTAACAATTTTTCTTCTCAATAATTAGAATTAAATCAGTTAGTCACTAGATTTTAAATATAAATTTTAATGGAACTTTATATATATATATAGAACGGGTAGTATTTGTATTAAAATATCTGGTTCCATGGCCAAAATTTTTAGTAATTTAGATGTTTTACTAGTTTTTTGGACTACAATTTCTTACTTTTATGAGTTTACTGCATTGCAATCAATTTTACATCGGAATTTCCCATATACTTTGCAAAACTACCCAAAAAAATTAGATCCGGATTTCATTTTTTTGCCATGAGACTAACCACTGAACCAGCCGCGGAGCAAGAGGAAGAGACGAGGAGTTTCTAAAGGGCCCCTGAGTATATAAAATATGTACATCATACCTAAAGAGGTGATGCCCGAGGAGAAACATTAATTTTGGATCATCTTGGATTCCGGAACCTGCAATTGGAATGAAATTTGCCATAAAATTAAAAGGCGGACCAGAAGAGCAGAGTGAAGCATTAAAGACCGATGCCATGGAGAATTGAGGTCAAATCACTGACATGGAATTGCACGTCAATTCCCATTTAAAACGAATCCATGATCCATGTATCTGTCCGGTTGGTAATAACTTTATTTAGGGAGGGTGTGAGGTTGGGAGCAAGCCGCCCTAGAGTCGTCCATCATCAAGATGATCCATGGTTGTGGAATCTGGTGGCTGGTGGACGACAGTGGGGCTTCTTGGTTGGGCTGATAAACTGCTTTATCAAATAAAGCAACAAGAAGAAACTCGTTACTAATATTCACCATTTTTTGTTTTTTTTTTTAAATTCTAGCTCACAGATTCATTCTCATCCAAAATCTGTTATTGCTCTAGTTGTATCACCACTTTAATTTTTTATTTTTATTTTTATTTTGAAATTATGGCGCACTGATTCATTCTAATCCTAAAAACATGTTATTGTTCTAGTTGTATCCCCATTTTGAAGTGGATTTCTTATTCTCTGAATATTTTGAATCGGAGTGTTTTGGATAGCTTAGGAAAAATATTCCAAAAATCCGCAATTGAATTAGTAAAAACATTGAGATTTCTACCTCCAATTACATTTCATATTTAGCAACACATAACAATACCGAGTGATTATAAATGTGCACTAATTTGTGTTGTGGAAGAATTGAATGGATTTGTTCATGTCTGACCTGTGTGCGACGCCCTGCCAACATGCCATATCTGGCAGAAAATGATGTCACCCTTCTCATGAACTGCTTCTACAACATTTTTCCAGGCCTTCACTTGCTTATCGTTGAAAATTCCAGGAGAATGTGGGAACCTACATAGCATTAGTTAAAAATATTTGATTATTAATCTAATTCTTTCAGAAGAAATTGCATGCCAAAGCACTCTCAATTTAATTCATCACTAAAAAAAGATGCAACTGATGAGGAGAGCATACCTAATGGCTTGCTGCGAGACTATGTTTGCCTCAATGATGAAGAGGAACAGAAAGTCAATTCCCATTTAAAACGAATCCATGATCCAACTATCTGTCCGGTTGTTAATAACTTAATTTCAGAGGATGAAATCGATTATATTTAAAACGGTTTTCCTCTGTAACTGATTAATAATAACAGTATTTAATCTTAAGGTAGACATTATTTCAATCGTCTAACATCAAAATCAATGGTTCATAATGGTACACCTGGCAATTTGGGAGAGCTGTTTTCAAAGAAGGACGCTTTACAACATAAAAATTTGTAATGAATTCTCGTTAATACATATAATAATAATCATTTTCCTTTTAATAATTTTATTCAATCATAGTTAGTATTTACATTATTATTATTATTAAATTAAAAATTAAAATTTTTATATTTTAACAATCCTATCATTTTTTATTTAGTAATAATAATATTTTCAATCTTAGTTAATATATATTATATTTTCTTCACAAAATAATATTAAATTAATTAAAAAATTTGACTACCATTGATGCAGCACAAAACTGCAATTTAACATATTACCGTGGATCTATGGGTTATGGCCCACATAAACTCCCTTTACTCGCAGCAGATTATAATATTAGAGTTTATTAAACACATATACAGAAGCAATCGAACAACTGTTACTTTATTGGAATTTTAAACAAATCACAAATACTCCCAAACAACATACATACACGTGGAACTGTGGTTCTAGGGTCCCACAATATGGTGACCAATCATAGCGCATCGCAAATCAGAAAACTTAAAAAATAACCTTAACAACAAACATATAATTCCGCCGATCCAAAGTTGCAATGACGATGTCGCATCACAACATCGCAACCTCTCCGTCTTATCACAAATCGGCGCCTACAAGTTTAATCCTATACCGATAATGATTAAAACATAAATCATGCGATGTGTGATAATGCGCAATGTCGACACGTGGCCCTTCTCCTCATCGCATCGTAAGAAATATAACTTACCCAGTGAATTCTTAACGATATCCACTAAATTCTATGATGTGTGAATTTGTGATTTTCTATCTACCGTTGATTTGCGCCCAAATCTAACGGTCCTCACTACTCGCCCTTCTCCGATGACTTGTAGTCTTCTCTTCATCGCATCGCAAGTTATTTTGTTTACCTTGCGATGTCATCTTGACCGTCAATCTCTTCCCCTTCAGATTTGCGATCTAATCATGACCGTCCGCTCATCCTTCACGTGGCTCTTCTTCATCTCTTCATCCCTCTGTCTCTACGTGAAGTTCATAGGAACTTCGTCCTCTCGTTCACACTCCCACAGTCTATTAATTAACGGAAAGAACACACATATATATTAAGAAGTCCAAATCAAATAAAACACACACATTTCATTTATACACTGAACTCGAGTTACAGGCTAAGGCTACTCTGGCCTGAATTACAAATTTTCCCTATGGCTACATTGTGCTCTTACATTGTGCTCTTATTTTTTCCTTTGGACATGCAGACTCACATTTATAAAGAAATTACAAGCGAGTGGATCATCTAAGATCCACGAGTTCTTCTCCCAAAATCGCTCAACTAAACCCCTAAATCTCTTTGCTCGATTACATGGAAAATAATTACAATTTATCAAGTCTTCTAGAGACTTATCGCTTCCATCATTTCAGCTCCATTTCACGGAATTTTCCCCTATATAAAAACGGTTGTCCACGTCTCGTCTTTCACAAAATTGAATTTGAATTTTTAATTTAGGTGCTCTGATGCTCCTGCATCAGACTCCCAAGGTACAAAAATTCTTATGACCTCCTGGTCATATGCCTTCTTCATCTCTTAGAAATTATACCCACATCCTCTGGGGAATTTCCTTTGTGATATTTACGTGAGCTGCAACAAAACCTCTGCAATAGCAAGTCCTCCCTGCTACACGACACCTCACCAAGCTTCTCTCCTCTGAGCTTAGTCTTTCGACATCTCTCTGGTTCTCTCTTCTCTGGAACCATTTGAGCACTCCTGGCTATAGGCTGCTGCAATCTTCTCACCTTCCTCTGCTACCTACAAAAAAATATAAAGACCACAAACTTACCAATCTTTAATAAATTTGCACCTCCTTCTTTGCATGCAGAATATTTTCCTCGCAGGAAATATTTCCCTACTCTGATACCACTTGATGCAGCACAAAACTGCAATTTAACATATTACCGTGGACCTATGGGTTATGTCTTACATAAACTCCCTTTACTCACAGCGGATTATAATATTGGAGTTTATTAAACATATATACGTAAGCAATCGAACAACGGTTACTTTATCGGAACTTTAAACAAATCGCAAATATTCCCAAACAACATACATACACGCGTAATTGTGGTTCTAGGGTACCACAATACGGTGACCAATCACGGCACATCACAAATCGGAAAACTTAACAACAAACATATAATTCCATTGATGCGAAGTTGCGATGACGATGTCGCATCGCAACATCGCAACCTCTCTGTCTTATTGCAAATCGACGCCCGCAAGTTTAAGCCTATACCGATAATAGTTAAAACATAAATCATGCAATGTGCGATAATGCACAATGATGACACATGGCTCTTCTCCTCATCACATCGCAAGAAATATAACTTACTCAGCAAAGTCTTAACGTTATCCACTAAATTCCGCGATGTGCGAATTTGTGATTTGTCGTCTACCATTGATCTACAGCCAAATCTAACGGTCCTCACTGCTCGCCCTTCTCCGACGACACATAATCTTCTCTTCAACATATCACAATTTTTTTTTTTAGCTTGCAATGTCATCTTTACCATCAATATCTTCCCCTTCAGATCTACGATCTAATCATGACCGTCCGCTTATCCTTCACGCAGCTCTTCTTCATCTCTTCATCCTTCTATCTCTGCCATAGCTTTGTTCTACACGAAGTTCATAGGAACTCCATCCTCTCATTCACACTCCCACAGTACATTAATTAACATAAAGAACACAAATATATATTAAGAATTCCAAATCAAATAAAGCACACACATTTCCTTTATACACTGAACTCTAGTTACAGGATAAGGCCACTCTGGCCTGAATTACAAATTTGCCCTGCGGCTACATTGTGCTCTTCCTTTTTCCTCTAGACATACAGACTCACATTTATAAAGAAATTACAAGCGAGTGGATCATATAATATCCATGAGTTCTTCTCCCACAATCGCTCAACTAAACCCCTAAATCTCTTTGTTCGATTACATGGCAAATAATTACAATTTATCAAGTCTTCTAGAGACTTATCGCTTCCATCATTTCAGCTCGGTTTCACGAACTTTGCCCCCGTTTACAAACGGTTGTCCACGTCTCATATTTCATAGCATTGAATTTGAATTTTTAATGTAGGTGCTATGATGCTCCTGCATC
The DNA here is from genome assembly GCA_034641835.2 of Pinus albicaulis. NCBI lineage: Eukaryota > Viridiplantae > Streptophyta > Pinopsida > Pinales > Pinaceae > Pinus > Pinus albicaulis. Next base: position 1,430,243,131 of record CM076570.1, read on the forward strand.
AACCATAATCTGAGTAATTGATAATATTTGATTCCTTCCATCTGAATTCAATTTCTAATTATTTCATTTCTTTGGAACCATCAGTCTTATCACTCATGTCTTCTAACGCCTATACTCTAACTCCATCACCTATTTAACCAAGTCTAGCACTCTTCACTTCATTAGAAAACATAGGTGAAGTGTTCACCCGAAACATTGGACATATCAATGACAACATACAGTTTACCAAAAGAATTCAACCTCATCAAGTATTAAGTTTTTATGTGCTTATTAATTAAATTAAATTTATTTGGATTTTTTGTTTCACATTTTGCCCTATATTTTACATAGTACATTTTTCATTTTAGCTTTTACATTACATTTTACATTTAATTTGAATATGAAGTTGACATTTTTTTATTTTTATTTATTTATTTTATTTTATTTTTTTATCTGTATATGTTTTTCTCGACATTTAATAAATGTTGACAAACTTACTTACATTACACATATCTCCCCTATATTGGGTTGTAGAGTGCCTCTCGGGGCAATGATGGTTTTTGGTGTTTTAGGGATATCATGGCTTACATTTTGTATATATTTTTTTCTTATTTATTCTTTAACTGAGAGAGTCTTGGCTTGTATAATAGGTTTCTTTTATATCTTCTCATGGGATGCCTGAGTGGTTGACACAATGGGATGTTATCACCTCCACCTAGTTTCAAATCATGTGGGTTTGAGTAAGCTCCCCAACCCTTGTGGAGTCTCGACTCTTGCTAAGTTATAAATTCTTTGTATATTTGGCTCACGAGTTGTGCTTCATTTCTGAAGTGTTTTCTTCGTCTTATAATGTATATAAGAATGAGAAGATTTTCATAATGGAATTTTAAATGTTATTATTTCTAAATACTAATGTTGTTTTGTTGTGATGTAAGGGTGAAGAGGATAAGCCTTTTCCTCATTGTTTAGATTAGATATTTATTATGTGAGAAGGTTTTCATAATGGCATTTTAAATGTCAATGTGTCTGAATATTAATGTAGTTTTGTTCTAATGTATGGGTGAATAGGATAAGCCTTCTTCTCAAGGTTTAGATTCTTATTCCTTTAAAGGTCAATTGCAAAATGAGGTGTACCTTTCTTTGAGAAATGAAGACTTTACGATTAGGGTTGATTATTATGGAGAAAGAAAACGTGAATTTATTTTTTTTCCAAAAAGGAGAAATCATCCTTTCATAAAAAAAAAAGAGTACATATACAAAAGTTCCAGTACCTCATGGATAAGTCGAATCCATCTAAGGTGGAGACCACACAAAATTTGACAACCAAGACCATTACATAGATATTGTTAGATAAATGGGAAAACAACTTAAGGAGAGTTACAAAATTACACAAAATTTAGACACTGAATACTAAGAAATTCAGACCCAAAAATTGAGAAAGGTCATAAGAAGTATTGATAAAGATAATAGTCAGACTATGTTGCACATTCTCGATGATTGATCATGAAAAATATAAGGGAGAAGATCTAGTTGAATCAACTGCATATCACTAGGATCCTCGTAAGATAGAGACCTCTTTGTTTTTTGAAGATCATACCTTCCTCCTCTCGCAAAGATTTTTTTGACAATGAATATGTATAATGGTTCCATTATTTTAAGATATGTTGGAAGGAAAAGTCTTGAAATGGGCCTTTAATATGTTGAATATGGTCCATCTAACAACTTAAGGAGAGGGCCTTCAAGTGGCTCTTTCCAGACAACCAATCCACCACACATTTTGATTCCTTGAAGATTTACAGAGCTGAAATGTTTAAGGATGCAACAAAAAATAAAAGGACCCAAGAAACTGTCACTTCGGATTTTGCATTTGTTCCTGCACTAGATTTTAACCAAATGCAAAAGGATTTGTTACCTGGGAGGAATATGGTAACACCTCCTCCACACACCCTTGCCTGGTACGCAGCATAAAAATCCCCAACAAATTCAAAGGAGGAGCAAGGACGGAAACAAAGAGACCTACTATTAGAAGGCCTTATGGGCTTAACATAATCCAAAAATAAGCCAATGATCTAGCTAGAGATACTAGATGTTTCTTTAGGACTTCATTCAAAGATGAATTTGTTTCTGACCTTCCGAATTTCCCATGCAATGAAAATAGAAAATGATTTAAAAATACCCATATTTTGGTCCCACCAAAGGACACATTGATCCAAAGGCTTAATAAGATTAATTTCCCCAATGTTTAGTGCATCAAGGACATCCAACCAAAGTGACCTGGAATAAACACACTTAAAAAATAGACGAGCTGTGAACAGGTGCTCAAAAATGAAAGTTTTCGGAATGGTGTGGAACCTGAACGACCACTTAAATCTTGTCATTAGGAATCCAGCGCAACTCATTTCGGGGAAAACCGACACTGTATGCTCCTAGAAACGTGTTCTATCCACTTTGTCAACATAATTTTTTTTTTTAATGCATGACAGCCCAATCAGCAGTCAGTACAACTAACTAGGCATGCCTAGGTGGTAGGGTGACTGTGCACATGATTGTTTTCCTCCGACATATGAGATGGTGCCAAGTGGCATGATGTCATTTGTTTGATTTGGCGAATTGTAATTGGTTATGGGGTGGCCAACCACAGGATACCACATGGCCCAGCCAGGGGCCACCACGTGGCAGCCCGAGGGCCACCAAAATTGGGTCAAGTAATGAACGGAGTGGGCAGGGTTCGAAGTTGCGACCTCCAAGCACTAGAGCATAAGCCTTTACCAATACGTCATAGCATTAGTTCTTATTATATAGTGGTGGAAAAATATGTTTATGTTATAATTTTTTGGTGTTTGGGGGTGAGGGTCGGGGTCTAGCCCCAGCCTTGGTCACCACGTCGGGGGCGGGGCCATGGGTGGGAGGCTAGCCCCGCTCCCCCCAACAGTCTCATAATCGTTAACATATAACACCGACGACCCATGTGGCCACTGCAGATAATCGTCGCGGAGCCCGCCACTGTAACCGTCGGGACACAGGCATTAGCCTAACCATGACGTGTGACCACCACTGTCGCCGCTTGCGAAGATCGCCAATGTAACCGCCAAGACACAGGCCATCAGACTAACCGCGACATGTGACCAACCCTCCTCTAATCATCGTCAGTCACCGTCGTTGTTTAATTAAAAAAAATTATTAACTATATATGTTATGGTTTGAAATGCATAATTTAGGCATTAGTGGACAAATTAACGGTCTGAAAATTTTGCCAGGAATTCTGGAAATTTTTCGCTCCGTTAGCCAAAAATGGGGTGAAATTGTAGGCCCGGTCCGGATTTTGGGGAAATTGTGGAGCGATTAGTGCCAAAACTTGGGGAAGCCATAACTTATTCAGTTTTTTACCAAATTCGATGCAAAAAGAGGCTACACAAGAATTTTTGGGCATTCTGGAGCCATTGGAATAGGTTTCAAAGCTTTTTGAGCATTGTAAACATATGTAATCATAGTTTTGAGCATAATAGAAGAGGGTTAAGTCATTGGAAGCTGGACCAAGGAGACGTAGCCTAGGCGAGGTGAACTCCTTCATCATGTGTTGTTATGCTATTGTTTATAGTGATGTTCATGTTTGATAGATGTTTTTTTTCATTGTTTTGTTTATGTTAATTTTCTCAAGAAATTCACATAAAAACACATAAAAACTCATGTTTAGCTTGAAATTTACCTCATAATCTTCAAGCACTTTGTTTATATTCTGAATTGGAATTTAGCACAACAATCACTAATTTTCCTCATTCAGATCAAGTTGGTATCAGAGCACTAGGTTTACTTGTGCAAGGAGGATTTAATTGTTTTGAAAGTGTTTAAATGCTTACAAGGTTGAAGCTCAAGAGAAGAGAAGGCAAGCTTGTGGGTGCAGGTTCTCTAGCTGGAGCAAGGAGAAGGAGGGCACAATTGCCACAATATCCACCATAAGATTCACCTCCACTTGGAGTAGAAGATTCAGTAAGCATGTCTCATGAAGGATGAAATGATAACATGACAGAGGATGAGAAGGCTTTTAGGAAGGCTTTCTTTGACATGACAGAGATGGTGAAAGTCCTCTATGAAGAGAGGAATACAATGCTGTAGGGTGAAAGCTACAGGCCTCCAAGAGGAGAGGCTTCTATAGGAGGAGGAGGAGGTAATGGAAATGGTGATAAGCCACCATATACTCCACTATCATCCTCACCACCATATTCACCTTCATCTTCATCCTCCTCCACTACTACAACTGTTACTCATACTCATCAGCATACCTCAAAAGGAATTGGTAAACAACCCTTGTTAAAACTTGATATTAAATTTGATTTTCCTATGTATAATGGTGAAGTTAATGCATAGAATCTTGAAAATTGGGTTTGTCAGTTGGAGGTCTATTGTAGGATTCAAAACCTTCAAGATGATGACACAAAGATTCATCTAGTTTCCTTGAGACTGGAGGGTGCAACACTAGTATGGTGGGAAGCCAAGACACAAGAAGAGATGCAAAACCATGGTAAGATTTCAATCTCTTGGTCTGATTTTATTGTTTCAATTAAAAGACAATTTTAACCTCTAGCTTATATACATAAAGCTATTATGGAATGGCATAATTTTAGACAACTAAAGGGACAAAGTGTTCAAAATTATACACAAGAGTTTAGGAGAAGAGCACTAGTTTTGGGTGTCAATTTATCTTCTCAAGACACTTTGTTAAAGTATATTGGGGGTTTGCACAAATATCTTAGACATATTATTCTCATGTTCAATCCCACAAACTTAGATGAAGTTTGTGTTCAGGCCACACATCTAGAAGCAAGAGGGAAACATAGTGCAAATGAGAAAAGTGATAGTTCCCTTGAGTATGAAGGTAAAGGAAAGGGTAAGTTTAATGGAAAAGGAAAGAAAAATGGTTCTGTTAAGTTAGAGAAAGAAAAAATCACATGTAAAAATTGTTTGAAAAATTTCCATGATGAAGACTATCGTTGGAAACTCCATCCAGAGTTAAAGCCCAACAAACTTAAAACCAAAGAGAAGGAGAAAACAACTGCAATCATTTAACATGACTTAGGTTCAAATTCAGGAGATGAAACCAATATTACAACAATGGGTTTGAAAGGTAATAACACAAAAATAATTATTTCTTCAATTTTTTCTAATGTAACTCAAGATGATGATATAAGAATTGAACTCTTTCATATTAGAGTTGTTTCCAATCATACCAAAATAGACACACTATTTGATAGTGGTGCTCAAGCCAATTTGTTTTCTAAAGACTTAGTTAAGAGGTTAAATCTAGAAACTGATGCACATCCAAGACCTTATCCTTTAGGATGGATATGCAATAATGAAAACTTGCAGGTAACATGGAAGTGCATCCTAAGGTTTGCAATCAATTCAAACTTTCTTGACGAAGTTGAAGTTGATGTAGTTCCGCTTGAGATTTCAGGTATTGTTTTGGGAATTCCTTATCTTTATGATAGGAGGGAAGTAATTCATCTCCATGAGAATAAGCACCACTTGTTCAAGAATGGAATTTAGTACATAGTTAGAGTGCATAAGAAGAAGATGATTTTTTCTCTTATGCATGCGGGACAAATGAAGAGAATAGTGAATGCAAGTCAAAATTCGGCTTTGTTAATGTTCAAGCATGATGATGTTTTGAATGAGATCTTTCAAGAAGATGCATCAAATGAAAAAGATGATTTCATTGAAGTTGCTAATGGTTTTAATAATATGTTTCAGGGATCTAACATGTTGCCTTTGAAAAGAGGTAACCAAGATGCGAAAGATGCATAACAGTCCACATCATTGTTGAACAATGATGGGAACAAGATGTTGGTGTTGAATGGTGCAAAAATCAAAGAACAAGCGCCAAAGAAAGATGAAAAAGAAGGCATAGGTTCCATAATTTCTTCTTATGGGTTTCAAATGGTACATGGCAATGGTGAAAAGACTTGGTCAAAATTTGACGTGAGTACAAGGCAAGACAAGCTAAAAATCACCATGTCGATAGTGTTCAAGGAGAGAAATTTTTCAAGTTATTCAAGTTTCCTTTGATTGACGACTGAGGTGGGAACATGTTTGTTTCTTCAAGGACTATTTTTTGTTCTGCAAATTCTAGAAAATTGCGGCAAGGTGGTATCTACAACAGCAAGACAGGGTCTCCAGAATCAAGGAAAAAGATAAGTTTTCATGAAAAGCTCAAATTGTGGAATTCAGCAAAATTCTAGTGGATTGAGACTGGAAGGGTGAGGGGGTTGTACCCTCATCCACATGTTTAGTAATGAAAGATATTTTGGGGTCCAAAATCTTCCAGTGGGGAAGAGTGATCAGGTGCTCAAAATTATGCTAAAAATTGAAATTTGTTGGAATGGTGTGGAACTTGAATGACCACGTAGATCACATCATTCTGAATCTGGTGCAACTCGTTTCTTGGAAAACCGACACCATATACTCCCAGAAATGTGTTCTTTCCACTTTGCCAAACACGATTTTATTTTTTTAAATGTAGGACAGCCCAGTTAGAAATCTATACAGCTAACTGGGCATGCCTACGTGGTAGGGTGACTGTGCACATGATTTTTTTCCTCTAGCGCATGAGATGGTGCCAAGTGGCACAATTTCATTTGTTTGATTTGGCGAATTGTGTTTGTTTATTGGGTGGCCAACCACAGGCTTCCACATGGCCCAACCAGGGGCCACCACATGGTAGATCGAGGGCCACCAAAATTGGGTCAAGTTCCAAGCGGAGCAGGCGAGGGTCGAACCCGTGACCTCCAAGCACTAGAGCACAAGCCTTTACCAATATGCCATAGAATTAGTTCTTATTATATAGTGGTGACAACATATAGTTATGTTATAATGTTTTGGTGTTTGGGGTGGGGGTCGGGGTCTAGCCCCAACCTTGTTCACCACGCTAGGGGCGAGACCATGGGCAGGAGCGCAACCCCGCGCCCCCCCAATGGTCTCATAACCGTTAACATATAACATCGAAGACCCATGTGGCCACTGTAGATAACCGCTGTGGAGACAACCACTGGAACCTCCAGGACATAGGCCGTTAGTCTAACCATGAAATGTGACCACCACCACCGCTGTCTGTGGATACCACCATGTAACCGCTGAGACACAAGCCTTCAGCCTAACTGCAACATGTGACCAACCCTCCTCTAACCGCCGGCGGTCACCGTTGTTTTTTAATTAAAATTTTTTATCAACCATATGTTTGAAATGCGGAATTTAGGTGTTAGTGGACAAATTAACGGTCCGAAAATTTCACCTGGAATTTTGGAAAATGATCACTCTGTTAGTCGAAAATGGGGCGAAATTGTAGGACCGGTCCGAATTTTGGGGAAATTGTGGAGCAGTTAGTGCCAAAACTTGGGGAAGCCATAACTTATTCAATTTTTTACCAAATTCGATGCAAAAAGAGGCTACACATACATTTTTGGGCTTTCTGGAGCCATTAGAATAGGTTTCAGAGCTGTTTGAGTATTGTAAACATATGTAATCACACTTTTGAGCATAATAGAAGAGGGCCAAGCCATTGGAAGCTGGACCAAGGAGATGTGGCCCAGGCGGGGTGGACTCCTTCATCATGTGCTATTGTGTTACTGTTTATGGTGATGTTCATGTCTGTTAGATGTTGTTGTTCATTGTTTTGTTTATGTTAATTTTCTCAAGAAATTCACATAAAAATATATAAAAAATCATGTTTAACTTGTAATTTACCTCATAATCCTCAAGCAATTTATTTATATTTTGAATTGGAATTTAGCACAACAAACACTAATTTTCGTCATTCAAATCAATTTGTAGTTCTAGATTCTGGTGAATGCAACTCTATGTTATGAATTCATTTGTAAGTGTTTAATAAGTTCAACAATGACTACAAGAAAAAAATTTGTGTTATTGGATTTGATAGGATTTGGCCATCATCTTTAGTTCTCACTAAATGGATTAAGTCTAACTGGACTTTAACATACATTATGAGTCTTTATTTAGGAGGATTTATCATATATTCCAATAAACCTTTGTTAATTGGGTTTATATCAAGTGGTTGGGAAGAGTAACATGACATGTTGAGCTCATATAGAGTATACTTTTGCAATGGATTTGAGAATTGTTGTTGATCGACCTTATGCCCTAAATATTTCACCAAGTCAAGTTTAAAATAACATGAATCCCCCTCTTACTTGTGAGCAACATACAACAAATTAGAAATACCCTAGGAAAATTTATTAAGAGAGATCTAAACCAATCCACAAAAGGAAAATTTCTCTTATTCCATATTCTACATAGAATTTGAATTTGGCAAGGATTTCTCATATAAGATCATCGTATCAAGAATTTCACAACCATAGGCTAGTTTACCTTTGTCGCAAGCTTTTGCTGGCCTTGTATATTTGAAACCGGGTCCGAATAATCCTGGCAGGCAACCATTTTATCAGATACCATGGCAGCTGCAACAACCATTCCCACAATATCAGGCTTATCCAGGACCTGGCCCCTATCTGGGTTACCAACAATAGAATCCATTTGTTGGTATCCAAAGGCCTACTACTCAGGTGATTCCATCTTATCATGGCTATGCTCAACCTGACATTAATTGACAGTCGCCATTTGTTGCAACATTAGAATTACCAGATTTAAATCGGCTCACCAATGATCCAATTCATTATTTTCCTTGGTGTCTGGTGATTCCACATAAATTACCCTCAGAAATTCCAAAACTTAATGGAAATTCTGGAGAAGACCCCTCTACGCATGTCATGACTTATCATTTATGGTGTTCATTAAACTCGTTAAATGATGATTCTGTTAGATTGTGTCCTTTCCAACGAATTCTTACTAGTCTGGCTACGAAGTGGTACATTGAATTACCACAAGATTCATTTGATAACTTTAAATCTTTAGCCACTACCTTTTTAACCCACTTCCAGTTACCCATCAGATATGAAACTGGAACAGAACTTTTGACCAGCTTTAAACAGATCACTGCTACTCATATATTAGATCATATACATGAGTGGCGTCATCGTTGTTGAATGATTAAAACATTTGTTCTTGTTCGGCTTTTATATAAGTGGTTTATTAAGTCCTTGTTGCCATCTATCACCGAGGATGTGGCCAAAGGCGGTGTTGTCACTGAAGAGAAAGTCATTGCTCGCGCCCAGTATCTAGATCTGATTTACACTCAGTCTAGCACACTCTATGAAAATATTTCAAATGTGTCGCGACCAAATTTTACTGTTCCTCCTGCTCCATGTGGTCTGGACATTCATGCCAACGATGGTGTGATTAGTTATGCTAGCGCTTCGGCTGCAAGTCGACTATCTAGTCCTACACTTGTTGTTTCAAATCAAAACCCTACTGCATTTGATCCTGTGTCTTCTTCCGAAATCCAAGTCATGTCATCTGACAAAGGCAAAAGTGATAAGCAACCAGGAAATAGGAAGAAGGGGAAAGACAAGAAGAAATCAAATTCACCCCCGTAGGAAAAATCATCTGATTGATCCAGTTCTTTTCGGAAAACTCGTTACCCTTGTTTGATATGTAATGAGGAGCGTTTTACGCGAGATTGTCCTCATTTCTCAGAAGTCCCAAAGATTTTTAAGACTTCTACCAGATCTGTAGTGTTGACAAATCATTTTCTGAACCTGGAAACACATTTGGTTGTGATGGATCATGCTTCTAGTTCGCAAGTGCTTATGTTATCCGTTACGAAGCCCAAAACTGATGTTTTGGTGTCGACACGAATTAAAAATTACAGTAATCCATTGTTGTCATCCAATGGTCAGGCTACAAATCAACCTACCACTTTGACTTCGACCTCATCTGATTCAGCTCTACCACTTATCCTTCCAGATTTAACAATAAAGCCGTTGAAGGGAGTAGTTCACAAATCGACATTCAAACCTCGAGCTTGTGCAACTTAAAATTATAATGCTATGTCAACGCTTGAGGTACTTCAAAATTGTCCCTCCCAGAAGCAGGCTTGGTTTTTCGCGATCAATGGAATTGATCTAACAGATTCAAATCTTGTAGTCTTTAAGCATGCGGGTTATTTGTCAAAATTACAAGCAAAGTTAGCATTCTTGATTCAAGTACATGTCCTGGATCACCTCATTCGTCGCACTATCATTGATGAAGGCACATCTACTTGTATCATGTCAATGAGTTGCTAGAAGTCACTTGGCTCGCTGACTTTGTCACAATCACCTACGACGTTAAAATATTTTTACGGTCGTACATATAAGCATTGTGGAATTCTTAATAACCTGCAAGTAGAACTAGGGGGGAAATCAGTTACTGTTGAAGCTGAGGTTGTTGACGGACCCCTTGACTACAACATAGTACTTCGAAGACCATGGGTTTACGCTATGGTTGCATTAGTATCTACCTATTTTCGTATGATCATATTCCCCCATAAAGGAAGTATCACAACCATTTATAAACTATCGTTCTTTGCCTCTGGTTCCCATGAAATTGGAAGTGTTCTATTAGTTCATGGACCCCCACCGTCTCTTCAAAACGTTGGTGTAGGACTCTTTAAGGATCCTTCCATAATGGGCACCTTTTCGTTACCGTCGCTTGCAACATCGGCGGAAATCACACATATAGAGAGCTGCAACATGATATATTCCACTTCATATGACTTAAGGAAGAAACCTAATGATTATGAAGTATTTAGGTTGGGTGACATCATGCCGCTAATCCCAATTGAGCTAGCATAGAAATCAATTTTCTTGGCTTAAGCGGTGAATCAAAATCCATTGTCGTTGACCGTTTGGGTTGATTGTTCTTCACATTTTGGTACTTCTTCTGATCCATTTTCATGTGTATTCTCGACTGATGAGAGAATTATGGAATCTATGATTCCGGATGAAGAACAACGAGAATAATCACATCAACGATCCCATCTTCCAGATTATAGTGAAGATAATCCATCTGAACTATATCACCCTACTGTTGTTGAGTTCTTGACGAATTATATTCCTTTCCATGTCGCCAATTCTGAGCGAAACCCATCGAATATCGAAGAAACGATTTCTATCGATATTTTGACCAAACCTAGTATTGTTGAAAACATTCATGTCGGTGTGTCTTGTTCTCCATCTGAACTTGACACTTACCATGCTCTTTTTTGGGAATTCCGAGATGTAATTGTTTGGTTATATGAGGAGATGCCAAGTATCGACTCCAAAACTGTTGAGCATGAGATTTAAATGTATCCTAATGTTAAACTGGTGAGACAACACCTTCGCCCTATTCACCTAAACTGGTGTGTTGGATTCATTTACCATGTTCCGCTTATCAACTGGGTAACATTGTTCATGTCATAAAGAAACAGGGGACAATTAGAGTGTGTGTCGACTATCGGGATGTTAATCATGCTTTTCTGAAAGAAAACTATCCAACTTCCTTTATCGACCATATTACTGATGAATGTCGAATGTGAAGTATTTTCTTTCATGTATGGATTCTCCGGTTGCAATCAGATTAATATTCACCCAGAGGACCAATATAAAACGACTTTTATCTGTCCTTGGGGCACATTCGCCTATCGTAAAATCCCTTTTGGTTTAAATAACGCTGGGGCCACATTACATATGGCAATGAATTATGTTTTTCATGACATCAAGCACATAGTTCAACCGTATCTGGATGACTTACCTACACATTCACGGAAACGGGTTGACCAACCACTACATCTAAGAGCGATATTTTTACGATGTTGTCACTATAAAATACGCCTCAATCCACACAAATGTGTGTTTGGTGTTGGTTTTGGTCATTTTCTTGGATTCGTCGTGTCGAAAGACAGAATTCAACTTGATCCATTGAAGGTATAGGCTATTCTTGATTTGCCCGCTCCTTCCAATCTGCTTCAGTTACAGAGACTCCAAGGGAAGGATAAATTTCTAAGGAGGTTCGTTCCTAAATGTTGAAGATTGCAACAAGAAAAAATGAAAGTGGCATCTAGAAACATCATTGCTTGATCCTAGTGAAAAATAATCACCTAAACTAGGTGGGGCCCACACAGGCTATTTTTAGGTGTATTCCTATTTTTAGAATGGTGAGCATATTCTAAAATTAGTAGGATGCTGATTCTAAATGGTTGAGAAAATTCTATATTTGGATGAATTTCTATTTCTAGAAGATGGGCGAAGTCTATTTATAGATCGCTAATCTAAAAATAGAATGCATGTCGATTATTATTAGCCCTTAATAATAATCAAACAATAAATAGTAACTTATTCTCTTGGAGCACTTTATTTCAGTTAACTGATGTGGCAAACTAGTTGATTGAAGGAATTTCGAATTCCTAGGGTGTTTGGTGACTCATGCATGGAGGACTTAGTTATAATTGACAGTGGAAAGTTGTAACAGAGTTGGAAAAGTAGTTATGTGAGTTGTTATTTAGTTTAACTCAGTTCTGCTAGTTGTAACCGAACATACACTAGTGAAAGATGAGTGAATTAATTAGTTAATTAATTCACAAGTAGTGTCTTACTTGCAACTGAATAAATACAACAGTTAACTACTTGCATGTCAGATCCAGTGGAGACCCAGTGGAGAGATAGGTGAAAGGGTGAGATGGAATATATGTTGTGACTATAGTGATGCATTCAATGCATCTACACACACATTGGAGATGCTTATGAGGATTGCGCAGTAAAGGCAAGACAAGGACTAATTCATTCAGGGTTCTTCTTCAGCAGGGATTGTGCAGTGGAGGCAGGTTGTTAGGAGGCAAGAAATTGGTGCATAGATATGCAAATTTCTGCATGACAGTGTGTGACGATTGCTGATTGTACTAAGAACTCTATGAGCTGAGCTTTGTTGAGATTGTTAAATGTTCCATTTATATACATAATATATGATATTTGGGGTTTTTAGCTTTAAGCTTTCCCAGTAAAACATCTTGTTATGTGCGATTGATTTGCTTCATATGTGTTTTTCAATTGGCGATTTAATTTCTGCAAATAATTAAGTTGAAGGATTATGTATTTAACATAAGATTAATTTGTTAGATTAGGAGAATCTGAAAATACATTATTGTGTTTATAAATTTCTACACTAACTACACCAAAAAGCATAAAGGATTTATTCGACTCTTGAAAAAGGGGGTACCCTTCCATCGGGATGAGGTTGTGCAAGCTTCCTTTGGTGTTCTTAAAGATTCCCTGATCTGAGCATCATTAATCCATCCCCCAAATTATCAGAGTGAATATTTCCTGTATCTCGCCATTGTAAATACAACCATCTCTATGGTTTTAGTGCAAGAAGAAGATGGGATTGAACATTCGATATATTCTTTGATTCGTAATCTCAATGATACGGGAGCTAAGTACACATACATTAAGAAGCTCGCTTTGGCAGGCGTTCAAGTTGTACACAGATTTCTCCATTATACCCTGTTCGGAAAGACCATTGTCATTTCAGATTGCAACCCTATGACATACATTCTGTCATGTAAATTTCTGGGGGGAAAGTATTCAAAATTGATCTTCATTTTGCAGGAATTTTATTTGGAATTCATCAAATCCAAGTAAAAAAATCCTTTGGTGTTTGCTGATATTATTTGTGACCTTCCTTTGAGTCATACCGATCCTATTACAGAACCATCAATTCCGGACGAGTCTTTGTTTCTGATCAAGTCATCTGACCCATGGCATGGAGATTTCATCATATATCTCCAAACCCAAAATTTTCGACCTAATACCTCTCACTCGCAACAATGGCATATTCGATACCAAGCCAAATATTATATCATCGTCGGCGATACACTTTATCATCGTGGTGTCGATACGATTTTATGTAGGTGCCCCACGCATGAGGAAGCCGAAAAATTTCTAAATGATTTCCATCTTGGTGCATGCTGTGGACATTTATTTGACTATGTTGTTGGGCCACTAAATTGTCATTATTATTACCACTTTCTGACGTCTATTTCATCCAGTTCTACCATTCTTTATCACATTCTTTATCATAATTTATCATTTAATTCCATTTTATAATAATTTATGCTCTTATGTATAAGTAATACGTATTCTCCTTTATTTCTAATAAATTGATAATTATTATGCATGATTTTGTCAAATATGGTTTATTAATATGTTATAACATCACTCAAGTCTCATGCTTTTAGCCTCCAAGATCTCTTCCAGATTGGAAATTCGATCTCCAACTATTCCAACATAGAAATTCATTAGGATAAAAAGTGACGGTTTTGCGTTGGCTATTTCGAACAAATGAAGATGAATCTTGAAAATCCGAGACACGGGTTTTGTGAAGAACAGACCAATTCAGTTTTCCAAAATTCGGTTTGGATTGAGATAAACGAAAGGTTCTCTGAAGGTGATTTTCTCTGATTTTCTGTTGTGGCCGTTTCCCAAATTCTTCCAATTGAAATACTAGATTCGACTTGTTCCAGCTGAGTCATGATATTTCAGATCTGATCTTGCTAATAAATTTGTTGTAGACACTCTCCAATTGTAATGGTAAATAAATTTTAATCAAGTTAGTTGTAATTTCCCTTTTCTCTCTGTGTATTTAAATGAAAACATAGATCAATGAGGGGAGAGGAAAAGATGAACAATTGTTGGATGAACGAATGAAAAATTATTGAATACGAGATGAATAATTGTTGAACTTTAGACAAAGCCAAGAGCTTCATTCTGATGTAATTATTTCTCTCATATATTTTTATGAAGGAAGTTATCCATTGAGTTCTACATATGTTACTTGTGATCTGATCTGAATTATTTCTCAAGGCAGAATTGAGTCTTGGGCAGCTGGGCCCACTACCTTGGACGAGGTGCTGCCTTGAACATTTCAAGTAGTTTAGTTGCGTGCTTGTTTATTTGAGTTTCAATTATTTTTCTTTAAAGTATATTTCCTTTCTTTAAAATTAATTTGTTTTTTGCTGCAGTTTCCATATTTGTTGTTTCCTGCAATTTCTAGATTTCATTTAATTTATTGTTCTAGATTAACATTTGAATTATGTTGGGTGCAATAGGTTAAACTTACAATTCAGCAATGTGTGGTTTAATTTAGTATTGATTCAAGTCATGTGATTAGCATAATTATTTTCCTGTCATTTACTTTATGTTTTTGAGATTTAGTATTTTTTTTCAAGTCTTACATTTTATTTCTTGTTGAATGAGCTTGATAGTGTAGAACACAATCATATAGAACCAGTGTTAGCTGTTGGTATATGTTATGCATATATTTTTCCAATTTCCTTGAAACAAAAAGACGTTCCTTGGTTGATAATTAATGATTATGTGATTAGTTGTTTTTATTAAGCAATTAATTTTACCCAAACATTTTGGCGTCGTTGCCCGGGAGGTAGTCAAATAGCATTACCACACTAATATCTGGTTGTAGATGCATTCCTGACTCCGAGAGGATTGGATATTAAAGACGGAAGGTAAGAACCTACGCACACACCCTAACTAACTTGTGGTGAGTTCTACCCTCAATAGTCAGGAATAGGTCATGTTAGGGTCCTATAATAATAGGATTCATAATTTTTTAATTGACTTTAATTAGTCTTGTAATATGTACATACTTTGCTTTTTGCAAATTGTTTTTCCATATTAGAAAATAAAAAATGTAAAGAGGTTAAAAGTCCTAAAAGAAAAATCAAAGGACTTGAAAAAAAAAATATAAAAAAGAATAGAAAAAATGGACCCCAAACAAAAAAGAGATAAGAATAAGACATGAAAGTGATGTAAGTCAAAATGCCACTACTAGTTACTTTTTACTGCAAAATAAATGATTATGTGCAACTTGTTCAAAATGCCATAATCCATGATGAGTTAAATAGATTAATCTTGGCTTTTGCATGCTTTAAATTTCATGTTTATAGATAGAGAATAAAGATCTTGCCAAACAATTTAATCTTGGCAAATAAGTAGTTAGGTAGAGAATAAATGAGGAGCTCAATAGTTTAATCTGAACCCTTGGATGAAATAAGGTTAGAATTAGATAGTTTCTTGTTTTAAAAGAAAAATGAATAAGGGTTTGCAAGCTCAAATGCACCCATGCAAATAAAGGAAAAAATAGTAGAATATCATATGGGTAGGAAGAAAGTAGTTTCACAAGGAATGGTTAAACATCATTTGGCACATTACTAATTTCCATCCCCACAATGTGTCCCACTAATAAATCCTTCAGTCATAAAGACTCAAAGAATTTCTCTGACTTTTGGTGGGATCGGACCCATGTCTTAATGACTGATTAGAACCAAGGTATTGGATTCCACCTCATTTAAACCCTTCCCGTTTATAAAAAAACCCTTTTCCCTTAACATCATTCATTTTTCCCTACTAAAACCCCTTTTCCTAAGTCAAAATGCATATTCACCTTTGGAAAAGTTAAAAACCCCTAAAAATGCACTTATCCTAAGTTTTCAAGTGTAAAATATTAATATTGGGCCCCCACTATGTAAATCCCGCCTAAAATTATATTTTAACACTATCCTAAGTGTATTTTATTTCCCGCATCCATTTCATTATTAACATATTAATATAATGTATTAACTCCTTTTATATACCTTTCATCCCGTAGTATATTAATTCATTTTATATTAAATAACCCAACCCATATTTTACGTTTTATCCTATGGTATATTTTCCCCATGTGATGCATTTTTCCTGCTCCCATAGGTTAAAAGTATTTCTATTATATAAATAACTTGCCCAATGTTTACATTCCACCTATATGCATTTCATTAGTTAAATAACATTAAACCCACCTATCACATTTTACATATGAACTTTATATTAAAACTATGTTTTAATATATAAAGTTCAAACCCGTCACATAAAGAACTTCCAGGCCACACGCCCATTAACTTGCATCTTCACCATTAAATCCTGACCGTTCGCTTTCACCCGCCAGATCCACCGACCCATATCTACTATCGCAGATTTGATAGCACAATCGTTAAACAAAATGAAATTTGCGATAAAATTTGTTTTGGACCGTTCTCTCTCCTCCACGCGTCAGCTTTGTATTGGATCACATCCATTCAACTAATACCATTTACATCCTTTCAAATGTGCGAAAACCGCTCAGCGGTAATTCTTTCCCCCGATGATTTGAACTGACCAGCAGTTAATGCGATTGTTGTTCAAACTCAAATTCATTATAAAAACACAAGAATGTACTCATTTCAAGCCTTTTGTTTCTCTTTTTCTTGTAAAATTGTTCCAGACTGAGAGAAATACGTTGTCGCCCCTGTTTTTACTCATAAAGCAACATAATTCAACCAAATTCATTGTTGCGATCACTCAAAAGCCTCCAGACTGCATTTAAAGGCCAGAACAAGCTTTTGAAAGCCTTCAACACACAACAAACCCTTTTCCGCAGCAAATTTCAAATTTTTACAGGTGTTCCTCAGGAAAAGAGACTTATCCATCCATCTAAAAAAAAGTATATTGTTGAATTGAAGCCTTTTTAAGCCTGTATGCCTAAGGAATAGCCATATTGCCTCAAAAATTCATGCTTGCTGTAAACCCGAGCATTTCCACAGTTTCTAAAAGTTGTAATCTGTTTTAAAAGTAAAATTTAAGTGAGTTTAGGCATTTGCAAACCTAAGAAGCCCTCTGATATATTCAAAGCCTTTCTATAATACTTATAAGCTTGTTTTTGCTTAAGGTTTGATTGTTTCATCAAAGAAATTTGTAGAAAAAATCTTGATATCTTTTTCTGACTCTATAAAGGTTAAGAAATTGGTTTTTGATACAGAATTAACAGTTTGAGCCAGAGTAACCAAAATTATACCCTTTACAATCCAAGATTAACCTATGTTATATTTTAAAAGACCTTCTGTAAACAGTTTAATCTTACATAAGTGTGTCCTAGACCTAAAAACAGAGTTTTAAAGCATCAAGAGGGGTTAAACTATTAAAAACAAACCTATAAATGGCATCCAAAAGTACAATTGTAATAAATCAACTACAACTTGCTGTTGTAGATGTAGAACATACCCCATTGGCTGATGCAGACTACAAAATCACAGATCATGTAACTGAATTTAACCTCCTTGAGCTCCAATGCTAAAGCCAAGAAAAATCCCTAGACCAAGTAGATGATGTGCTTATTTGGGAATCTAATTTTCCCAAGTATATTGTTCCTCACACCCATCAATGCCTAGAAGACATTAGATTATGCCAATCTCATTATTCCCCAGATCAAAGAGCCATTGTTAATGCTGATAAAGAAGTATTGTTCACCATAACAGCTGAATCCATAAACCAAATGCTTCAGTTGCAGCCTGAGGGCCAATGCAGTCCCTTTGTCCATTGAAGCTCTCACAAAGTTCTATTTGGAGTTGGATTTTCCCAAAAGATTCCAAATCTTTCAAACATTCATGCCCTCCTATGTAGAAATCCCCAAGTTCAACCCTCCATATTCCTCTTCCAAATTCCCAGAAGGAACGTGACACATTACCTCTATGTTGTCTTTTATCCTTGGTTACTTCACAGATGAACATAATGATGCATCTATACTTGGTTTCCTGTCCATTTTTTTGCCTGGTCAGCCCCCTACAACCATCTACAATTTTGTTGAGTATATTGTTGATAACATCCATGAACAACTTGTTAAATTACCAACTGAAGGTGTCTTTAGGTATACCTCATTTCTCTTCCATATGTTCCTTTACTTTCAGTCAGACAAGTTTCCTATAACTCTTTAAAAGATGGATGTAGAAGGAAATGCACAGTCTATTATTTTCTGGACATCCTTGATCAGAAAAGAGTCAACTGGTTTACATATGCAGATTTTACAGATTGTTTCATTCACCCATTGGTAAATCTGCTAAAAAACAGTTTGCAACCTAGAATCAATGATGAAATAAAGAGGGTTTTACAGTTGTCTGAATAGAGTAGGACAGGTGATTGGTATTTATACCAAAATCACACTAAGATCAGAGTTTATGGAACAACCCTCATTCCTTACAAGTTGCCAAAGTATGTACCAATGAGGTTGTTTGCTTTAGAATATATAAGACAGATTTTGAATTCAGATTTAGTAAATTTCTTGGCTACTAAAAATAAAACTTAGTTTAAATTGAAGAACTAAGTGGGTCCCTTTATATGTAATAACAGAGAAGTGGGTATAGAGGCAGAAAAGCAGTTGTCAGAGTACAAATTCAGCAAAATTTTTCTTTGGAACTATGATCCTTATGGTATAATCAGAAAAATAAGAGTGAAGTGTAAATTAACTCCCTACATTCATGGAAATATGGCTGAAATTGAGAAATTTTCTAACCAATCTGAATGGTTAGAAAATACACTAGTAGAAGCTGATCAGCAGAGTGATACTAGTCACATTTTTCAGACTCCAGCTCAGGAAGACAGAGGTACAAAAATAAATAGGGAAGAAGGCTCTTACACTACTGAAACTACCACAGAAACCAAGTTTAAACTCAGGTACAACAAGAAACCAAAGATCAATCCTGCAGATAAAGAAAAAGAAACAGTGGAGATTTTAGATACAAAGATTCTAGAGAAAGACATTGTGCCTTCTACAGTGATTGTAAATGAACAACAACCTACCACTTCCAATACACAATTGATCCAGAAACATCAAAGTGTGGAAGTATCATCATCAAAACAGCTAGAGGACAAAGATATGGACATTAAGGAAAAGTATAAAGAGATTAAAGCAAAAAATGAGGAAATTAAGAATGAAATTTATTCTCAATACTGAAAACAAAATCCTGGCATACAAAACAGACTTCTTTCAGAATTTGATTATAGGAATAAGAAATTACTGATGACAATGCTTCAACCTACAGTGCCAACTCCCAAAACAGTAGCTGATTACAAAAAGGTTGATTTTGAAGTACCAGTTCAAGGCATTCATCCCTTGGACCAAATTGAATTGCATAAGCAAAGTTCATAAATGATATATTCCACAATGACTACAAAAGAAATGAGTGCTCAAAAGCTTCAGAATGCTTTGATAAATGTGAGGGATCAAATTAAAGTTGAAAAATCTTCTTCATATGCCAAGGATACAAGAATCAAATGCTTGGAAAAGTTAGTAATTGAGATGGGTTATGATCCTGCTAATGTAAAAGCTGCAGATGAGCTAATTAAAAATAAAAATGGTGATATTGCGGCACTTAGAAAATAGTTAAAATTACCTCCTACAGAGCATCCATAGGCCAAGGAGATTGTACACGAATCAAATCAGAAGGATGAGATGATGAATCTCATATTGTAGATGACAACACAAATAAAAGAAATGGAGATTGAGATGGACAAATTTGTCCAAGAAAAAGAAGTTTCCAAAGCACAAAATGTCCCTCCTACTGTAATTCCTATGGTTACAATAACAGTGCCATCCACTCTAGCAGAAGAAATAGCTCCAAAAGTTCCATTGGCTACAATAGTGCTAGTAACTTCATCTACCACCGAGTCCTCTACTACAACAGTCTAGAAATCAGATGAGGCCAACAAATTAATAAAGGCAATGGAGGACATGTCCATACAAAATAATGAAATAAATAGGTTGAAGGAGCAAATTAAGAATCTTGAATATGCCAAAAAGTTAGCACAGATTAATGCTAAAAATGAAGAACAAAAGGCTAAAAGGTTAAGTGAACAACTCAAAAAGTTAGAAACATAGTTCACCTTAAAAGAGCCTATGGCACAAATCAAAAATAATATATGGTCCAATATCATTGAATCAATCAATGATACTTGGCCATCAATACAGGTGATTTATGAACAGAAAGATTTACTGAAAGCAACAAGAGAATAAATACAAAGGACCAAAGATGAGTGAGGTACCAAACCTGAAGAAGCATTGGAAATTATTAAGTTCCTCAATTCCAAAAACAAGCAAGAATTAGATGAAATTGGAATAAAAAATAGGACAAAAACCATTCTTGAGGAAAAAAAAGTAATTTCCAAGAATAACATGATGAAACAGTTGGAAGAAAAATGCCAAAACATGGATATAGCCATCACAAGATTCATGGTAAAATTTGACATTTTGAGGCAAAAAGGACTTCCAAATCTTCTAGTAATCAATGAAAAATTGATGAAACAAGAATATTATAACAAAAAGATAAGGGAATTTGCCAAAGAACAGGTAAATAAATCAGATTGGCAAGGGATACCAAAAGGAAAAGTTTTGCATAAGAGTATTGAAAATATTTTTTACTTACAACATGAAGTAAAACACCTTTTTGTGGTCAAACCAACATTTTCAAGATATACTGAAGCTGATGAAAAATTCAGAAAACTAAAGAATATCAAAATTCCAGAAGCTAAGTTTTGGGAAAAATTAACAGAGTTGCTATAAAAATAATTTTGTAGTAAGAAAAGATAAAAACAGAGTTGCTGTTTTTACTCTAACAGTAAACAGATTTCAAAGAGTAAAACAGTTTTCAGCAGTCAAAATTAGCAGTCAAAGTGTATCAGGTCAAAGAGTATCAGTTGAAAAAGTGTATCAGATGAAATATAAAGTTCAAAATGGATTGAAGACCAAACTGCCAGCGTGAGAGACACCTCATTTGCCCAGCTGCAGCCCAAATCCAAACAACAAGCTATTTAATTTCAATAAATAGGACAACTAGCAATTTGTTAGGCAACTGTCACTATCTTTTTGCAAAAAGATATTTTATTTTCCAAGAAAAATTCCTAAGATTATTCTAGGTTATTTTGTATTATTTTTTGTATAAATACTTCATCATTTTAAGTATTATGTGTGGATTAATTGCTGAAGATTTCTGTAGTCATATTTTCTGAACCTGAAGGGTTTTTTGTATCAAGTTCAAGTCAGCATACTGGATCAAAGGAAATAACGCATCATATTACAGGATTCATGTGTTGGGCCACTGAAGTGAAGTATTTTCTCATGTTATTTGTCAAATTTCTTATGTTTTCCATCCATTCATGAATGTGTTCTAAATTTTAATGTGAAATCGGGATTTGTTATCTCAGAATTTGTTAAAAGCACTCTGTTTATCTCAATGTGATCCTAATGCAACTACGCACGGCCCCCATTGACTCCATCTGCCCAATGGGTTACAGATATTTTTCTATCCATCTCAGCAAGTTAGTTTCCTACCAAACCAAATAAAAACCCCAAAACCAATTAGCCCTATATAACTAGCCTAAAATCAGATATAAAAACAAAGTTAAATCTTATAGAGAGAGCCCTCTCTGAGGATTAGGAAGGCTAGATCTTGAAGCTTAAAAGTAGGTTTGTGGTTACCTATGATATTCTTTAAACTATAATAAAAAATCTCACAACTTTGAGAATTATTAGAGTGATAGCATATTGGCGACCATACTGGGGAACTAACCAATCCTCAGTTTTAAAATAGATCCTAAAGGAAATATTTTCATTATATTTTCACCTTAAGACTGTTTTAATAAGTTGTGAGTATATTTTCATAAAAAATTGTAATTCTGGCTTCCAGAAGAGTCTACTATACCAGGTCAAATCCAGATCCACAACCTACTATCATAATAGATAATCCAGATAGAATTGGAAAGAAAAACAAAAAATTAGAAGATTTAGGTAATAAAGTTTCATTAGTCAAAGAAAATTCTTTACCAAAACAACTATCATGTTTACAAGACATAGAATTTGATTTAAATTTTGAACAATCTTTATTCAGAACCAAATCAGAAAGTGACTTACATAGTACTGTTATAAATCCTAATTTTATTTCATTTATTGAAACTAAGAAGGAAACTATTTCACTAGATTCTAAAGAAAAGATTTTTGAAGTTTATGATAAGCTTGATGCAATAACTGCTACTTTTATTAAAGAAATAGATGAAGCTTATTTACAACATTCAGTTGAATTGAGTGCTTTATCAACCTATACCCCTATGCCTTCTACCACTCATTTAGATACCAACCTTATAGAATCTGTAGGTTCATCCCTATTCACTACTACGTCATCCATTATTTCCACCACACTTCATTCCACAGATTCATTTTTTCCTAACCAACCATTTCAACCTACAATATTATTCCCATCCTCCACCACCTCAAGCCCATCCACTAGTTTTTCTTCTGCATTTTCCAATACATCATTCTCATTCCCAAGCACCTCTTCATATATCCCAAATTCATCTTCTAGCATCTCAACCACATTTTCCAGTACATATTCTTATATTCCAATATCATCTGCAATTTCTTTATCTACACCAGCAAGTACTTATAGCTCTTCTCCAAGTACATCCATCTTACACCTTACCCAAGCTAGAATTCAAGCCATGGCTGCTAGATATTCTCCCTTGGTCCTTCCAACACAGTTACATGACATGCCCCAAGATTATCAAAGCATAATACCTCAATTTGATGCAACTACTCATTACACTGCCTAATAGCATGTTAATAAGGTGACATACTATTTTGAACTTCATGAAATTGATGAGGGTGATGTCCAAGTAGGATTTTTTTCTCAAACATTAACTGGTGAAGTAAAAAAATGGTTTAAAGGTTTAAATGCTGGTAGTATTGTTGATTTAGAAATTTTTCATAGATTATTTATTAATAGATGGAAAAAAAAGAAAAATCCACTACAAATCTTATCTGAATTTGAAAATATAAAAAGAGCACCAAATTAAACAGTTCAAGATTATTGTGCTAGATATAACATTATTTATAATGCAATTCCTGCTAATCTTAAACCTCCTCCAGACTCTGTCCTTATCATATTCCCTGATGGATTTGGTACATATATAGCCTATCAACTAAAAGAGAGAAATCCAGAGATTTTAGAGTAGATGCAAAGTAATGTTGTTAGTGTAGAGGAAAACTTGTTAGCAAAGAAAGCTAGATTAAGGAATGAAAGGAGAGTAAAAATAAAAGAAGAGACATCTACTTCAGATTTAAAAATAGATCAATTAGAAAAAACATTAGAGAGAGTGATGGATAGGTTAGATAATATGGAAAGGAAGCCACAGTGGGATAACCAACAACAAGGACCTCAAATTAGAAATCCCAATTTTAGGAAAAACATCAACACTGGAAAATCTAGAGAATCAACACCTGACCAAACAATAAGACCACATTTCCAAGAGAACTATGTTGAAATGTCTTGTCAAAATGAAGATGATAAAGACACCATAAATCTAATGGGTATTAATGAAGATAACACTATTTTTCTTACACAAGAAGACCAGGAGTTATATGAATTACAACAACTGTAATTAGATTCTGGTGAGTCTTTTGATTACAAGCAAGTTTATGAGTTTGCTATCAATGAATTACATAAGCAATATAACCTTAGGAGCAAGAAAAATATTGACCCTTCTATTAAGAAATTTGTCCAAACACAAACAAAGAAAACAGTAGAGACTCCTACCACTAAAGTTTTGCAAACTCTTCCTAGGGAATCCAAACAAAACTCTAGTTTAATTCAGAAACTTTCAAGTCCTAAAATCTCACCTAGTCCAAAAATTGTTGACATAATAGATGATGTTGTCCAAACATCAACAGATTCACAAAAACCTGTTGTTGTCAAGATAACTAATTCTGCTAAAAGAACAATTTTATATTCCAAAACACCTACTGTTGATCCAAAATCAGCTGATCCAAAAGCTACCACTGCTAAAGCAGTTGCTGAAAATACAAAATCTGCAAAGACATCTACTGCTTCTCAAACTGTTCTTGAAAAGAAAACTAAAAACAGTAAGATAGTAGAAACACAAATAGAGAATGAGAAAACAACTGTACAAAAAGAAGACAAATGTACCCAAACTACAATTATAAAAGAAGAGACAATTCAGCTAGGAAAATCACAAGCTCCATTTAATATCCAAGCTGAAATTGCCAGATTAAAGATACCAATTCCTTTGACAGAGTTGGTAAAACATGACCTATACAAAACACCTATCACTGAAAATTTAAATATGAATGATGGAGAAGATTCAGTAAATCTAAGTGATGATGAACCAGAATTAATCTTTGGTCCTGATGTTAATGGGAAACACCAAGATGGAGCAGTTCCACCTTTCTACATTAGCTTAACTGTTCATGATCAGATTTTACATAATGCAATGCTAGATTCATGGGCTTCACACAATTTAATGCCAAAAGAAATCATGGAAACCCTGAATTTAGATATCACTAGGTCTTACAAAGATCTCTTCTCATTTGATTCCAGCAAAGTGAAATGTTTAGGTTTGATAAAAGATTTATGTGTTACTTTAGTTCAATATGCTTGAAAAATCATAGTCATGGACATTGTAGTAGCTGACATCCCTCCCAATTATGGAATGCTCTTATCTCACTCATGGGGAGCTAAATTATAGGGATCTCTACAACTTGATATGTCTTATGAAACAATATCAATTTTTGGCCAACCAAAGAAACTTTACAAAGAAACATTGATGAAGTATATGGTTAGTAGTGTAGAAATACCAAGAAATTATCCTAACTACTCTACACCTACTGACATGGATTCATTCATTTTATGAAACTCTAAAACTGGAATTAAAAACAATACTGAATTAAAAGAGAAAAACAAAGCACCAGACAGTGAAAACATTTTTTATGAATCATTATGGCACCTAGATTTTGATGGATCAGTCAATAAATTAGGAATAGGGGCAGGAGTTTGGATACATAATATGGAAAACGATCATGCAGAAGGTCATTCTTTTAGACTAAATTTTAAATGTAGAAACAACATGGCTGAGTATGAAGCTCTTATTTTAGGACTGCAGATTGTTAGGAATTTAGGAGGTAAAAGAGTGTCAATTATGGGAGACTCAGAGTTAATTGTGAAGTAGATAACTAGAGAATATTATGTTTATAACCCAAGATTAAGCTGCTATAGAGATATTGTTTTAGATTTTATTAAGGAACTGCTGGAATGTCATTTTTCTGCAATCCCAAGAAAACAAAACATACAAGCCCACTGCTTAGCAACTTTTGCTAGTACCTGTAATCTGACATTTCAACCAAATCATAGATACACTGCAGAAGTTAAACACAGACCTACAATTCCAAACAATCTTAAATATTGGAAAATTTTCTCACATGATGAACAGATTTATCATATCATGAACAATGAAGGAGAATTTCAGGGTTTTAATATAGACACAGATTGTACGGTAGATAAGAACTTGGATAGTGATATTGATTTAAATAATGTAGATGTAAATACTTTAGATTTTGCTAAACCTACTAAATTTAGTCAATTAGACATAGATAATTTAGAAAAAGTATAGATTGAAGAGTTAGCAGATGATGAATCTGATATTTTAAACCTCAAAGATAACTTTTTACCTAAGGGATTAGCCCCTTTAGAATATCTATTTGACTCTAATGATGTTGCAAGAAAACCTAAAATGGAGCCACTAAGATCTGATATCGAGGAGAGTAATATAGGAACAGAGTTAAAACCTAAGATGATTAAACTTTCAAAAGCCTTACCTCAGGAAGAGAAATTAAAATATATAGCTCTATTTAAGGAATTTCAGGATGTATTTTCTTGGAGTTATGAGGACTTAAAATCCCATGACACTAGCATAATACAACATAAAATACCTATAAAGGAAGATCAAAAACCTTTTAAACAGAAGCTTAGAAGGATCAATCCTATTTTGATGCCTTTAATTGAGAAAGAGGTAAAGAGAATGTATGAAGCCCAAATAATTTCACCAACCAGATATTCTGATTGGGTTTCTAATCTAGTTCCCACTAGGAAAAATACAGGAGAAATTAGACTGTGTGTTGATTTCGGAAATTTAAATAAAGTGTCCTTAAAAGACAACTACCCCCTACCAAAGATGGATCAGATTTTACAGAGGGTGGTTGGTTCTTCTAGAATTTCATTGTTAGATGGATTCTCTGGATATAACCAGATTCTAGTTCAACCAGAAGACCAATCTAAAACTACTTTTACTACTTCATGGGGCACTTTCATGTATGTGAAAATGCCTTTTGGGTTAATGAATGAAGGAGCCACTTTTCAAAGAGCTATGGATATAGCCATTGCAAAAGAAATTCATGAATTCCTTGTGATTATTTTAGATGACATTACTGTATTTTCAGAGATTGATAATGAACATTTGGATCATCTCAGACAGGTCTTTCTTAAAAGCAAGAAATTTGGCATCTCTCTAAATCCTAAAAATACTTTAGTTGGATTGGAAGAAGGTAAATTATTAGGACATATCATATCCAAAGAGGGAATTAGGATAGACCCAACTAGAATAGAGGCCATTCTAAACATTAGTCCTCCTAGGAACATTAAAGAGTTACAAGCTTTCTTAGGTAAAATTAACTTCCTTAGAATATTCATCTCAAATTTAGCTGAAATAATTAGAGAACTAAACAATATGATGAAAAAATACTCATTACTTAAATGGAATATTGAGGCCAAACAATCATTTGAATCAATTAAACAAGCCTTAAAAAACACGAGTCCTTATAAGTCCTGACTTTAAAAAAGATTTTATTATTTTTTCCTTTACTTCAGAACATAATACTATTGCGGTTTTACTGTGGAAAAATGATCAGGGCTATGAGCAGCCTATTGCTTTCTTTAGCAAATCACTCAGAGATTCCACTCTAAAATATAACATAAAGGAAAAACAGGTTCTAGCTTTAGTAAAGGCCATCAAAGACTTTAGAGTGTACATTCTTTATTCACATATCATTGCTTATGTTCCAAATGCAGTTGTAAAGGAAATTATAACACAGAATGGGTCTGATGGAAAAAGAGGCAAGTGGATTGCTACAATTTTGGAATATGACATAGAAATCAAACCCACCAAACTCATAAAAGGTCAAGGTTTAGCCAAACTCATGGCTGAATCAAATTTTCCTGCTTTAGATATTAATTTTATTGCCCAAATAGATGATCAGGAAGAGATGGCGACTCTAGTGATAAGTGAAACCTTTTCAGACTCACCATGGTATGCAGATATTGTATTTGTATTACTAAATTTACAAGCTCCTCCTGGATTGACAAGAACCAAAGCTAGATTTTTAAAGCTAAAGGCAATAAGAATTTGTATCATAGATAATGCACTCTTTTGGAATTATCATGGTGGAATTTTATTGAATTGTTTGCTTAAAGAAGAAGCTGACAAAGTTTTGGAATAATTTCATGCATGTGAGTTTGGAGGACATCTCTACTGGAAGACCACTGCAGACAAAATATTGAGAGCTAGTTTTTACTGAACTACTTTGTTTGCAGATGTAAAAAAGTATGTGATCTCCTGTCACAAGTGCCAAATCTTTGAAGGAAAGAAAAAGCTACTATTCCTGCCCTTAAAACCCATCTCAACAGAAATTCCTTTTCAATAATGGGGTCTTGACTTCATTGGTGAAATTCAACCTCCATCCTCAGCTCAACACAAGTGGATTCTGATAGCCACTGACTATTTCACTAAGTGGATAGAAGCCATACCCTCTAGGCAAGACACTGACACTGTCATAATCTCATTTTTAGAAAACAACATACTCTCAAGATTTGGATGCCCCAATAGATTATTACTAGCAATGCAGCCGCTTTCAAATCCAAAAAGATGATTGATTTCTGTCATAAATACCACATTACCCTTGGCCATTCTACTGCATATTACCCTCAAGGTAATGGCCTTGCCGAATCCTCTAATAAAAGGCTTGTGAACATCATCAAGAAATTACTAGAAGACAACAAGAAAACTTGGAACAAGAGGTTAGTTAATGCCTTATGGGCAGATAGACTTACCACTAAAAACTCTATTGGTATATCCCCTTACCAACTTTTTTATGGAATGGATGTTGTTTTTCCATCTTTCTTAGGAGTACCTATAATGAAAATAATCCAAGAAATACAAGTTGAGACCAATGACATTCAAAGAAGAATTAACCAAACCATACACTTGCAGCAAACTAGAGAAGAGGTTTATCTTAAGTCTCAAGTTATCCAAAACAAGATTAAGAAGATTTTTGACAAGAAGAGTAAAGAAGATGATTTCTATATAGGTGACAAAGTTTTATAGTGGGATTCAAGGAGGGAAGAGAAAGGAAAACATGGGAAATTTGATTTCCTATGGAAAGGACCTTATGTTATTTATGATTACAGAGGTAACAATGATTTCTTTTTGAAGAAGATGGATGGATTAGATCTGCTAGGTTGACCTGTCAATGGAAGAATGCTGAAGCATTACTACTCTTCAGAATAATAAGTAGTTAAATTTGTTTACTTTAATCACTGTACATAACATTGCATATTTTAGATTTGATTGGATGTTTTTCCTAACAAAAGTTGAAGCCCGGAGAGAAGGCCCTAAGCTTTGAAGGATAAAATATCAAAAGTATGAATAATTGCAGAGCTTAGAAAATATTTCCAAGGACATCACCGTCAAAATTCAAAGGCTACTAGTCTCAAAGTTCTTGAAATTTCACTAGGAAATTCCATCCCCATGTGGAGCCACTGTTAGGTTCATATAATAATAGGATTCATAATTTTTTAATTGATTTTAATTAGTCTTGTAATATATACATACTTTTCTTTCTGCAAATTGTTTTTCCATATTAGAAAATAAAAAATGTAATGAGGGTAAAAGTATGAAAAGAAAAATCAAATGTCTTGAAAAGAAAAATATCAAAAAGAATAGAAAAAATGGACCCCAAACAAAAAAGAGATAAGAATAAGACATGAAAGTGATGCAAGTCAAAATGCCACTACTAGTTACTTTTTACTGCAAAATAAATGATTATGTGAAACTTGTTCAAAATGCCATAATCCATGATGAGTTAAATAGCTTAATCTTGACTTTTTTATGCTTTAAATTTCATGTTTATAGATAGAGAATAAAGATCTTGCCAAACAGTTTAATCTTGGCAGATCAATAGTTAGGTAGAAGATAAATGAGGAGCTTAACAGTTTAATCTGAACCCTTGCATGAAATAAGGTTAGAATTAGATAGTTTCCTGTTTTAAAAGAAAAATGAATAAGGGTTTGCAAGCTCAAATGCACCCATGCAAATAAAAGAAAAAATGGTAGAATAACACATGGGTAGGAAGACAGCAGTTTCACAAGGAATGGATAAACATCATTTGGCATATTACTAATTTCCATCTCCATAATGTGTACCGGTACTAAATCCTTTAGTCATAAAGACTCAGAGCATTTCTCTGACTTTTGGTGGGACCAGATCCACGTCTTAATGACTGATTGGCACCAAGGTATTGGATTCCACCTCATTAAAACCCTTCCCCTTCATAAAAAACCCTTTTCCCTTAACATCATTCATTTTTCCCTACTAAAACCCCTTTTCCTAAGTCAACATGCATATTCACCTTTGGAAAAGTTAAAAACCCCTAAAAATGCACTTATCCTAAGTTTTCAAGTGTAAAATGTTAATGTTGGGCCCCCACTTTGAAAATCCTGCCTAAAATTACATTTTAACACTATCCTAAGTGTATTTTATTTCCCACATCCATTTCATTATTAACATACTAATATAATGTATTAACTCCTTTTATATACCTTTCATCCCGTAGTATATTAATTCATTTTATATTAAATAACCCAACCCATATTTTACGTTTTATCCTATGGTATATTTTCCCCACGTGATGCATTTTTCCCGCTCCCATAGGTTAAAAGTATTTCTATTATATAAATAACCTGCTCAATGTTTACATTCCACCTATATGCATTTCATTAGTTAAATAACATTAAACCTGCCTATCACATTTTACATATGAAATTTATATTAATACTATGTTTTAATACATAAAGTTCAAACCTGTCGCATAAAGAACTTCCGGGCCCCATGCCCATTAACCTGCATCTTCACCATTAAATCCTGACCGTTCGCTTTCACTCGCCAGATCCAACGGCGCATATCTACTATCGCAGATTTGATAGTGCAATCGTTAAACAAAATGAAAATTGTGATAAAAGTTATTTTGGACCGTTCTCTCTCCTCCACACTTCGGCTTTGTATTGGATCGCATCCATTCCATTAATACCATTTACAACCTTTGAAACATGCAAAAACCGCTCAGCGGTGATTCTTCCCCCCGCGCCCAAACCGTCGATGATTTGAACTGACCAACAGTTAATGCGATAATTGTTCAAACTCAAATTCATTATAAAAACACTAGAATGTACTTATTTCAAGCCTTATGTTGCTCTTTTGATTGTAAAACCATTCCAGACTGAGAGAAATATGTTCCCGCCCCTGTTTTTACTCATAAACCAACAGAATTCAACTAAATTCATTGCTGCGATCACTCAAAAGCCTCCAGATTGCATTTAATGGCCAGAAGAAGCTTTTGAAAGCTTTCAACACACAATAAACCCTTTTCCTCAGCAAATTTCAAATTTTTACAGGTATTCCTCAGGAAGAGAGACCTATCCATCCATTTGAAGAAGGTATACTATTGAATTGAAGCCTTTTTAAGCCTGTATGCCTAAGGAATAGCCATATTGCCTCAAAAATTCATGCTTGCTGTAAACCCGAGCATTTCCACAGTTTCTAAAAGTTGTAATCTGTTTTAAAAGTAAAATTTAAGTGAGTTTAGGCATTTGCAAACCTAAGAATCCCTCTGAGTTATTCAAAGCCTTTCTATAATACTTATAAGCCTGTTTTTGCTTAAGGTTTGATTGTTTCATCAAAGAAATTTGCAGAAAAAATCTTGATATCTTTTTTTGACTCTATAAAGGTTAAGAAATTGGTTTTTGATACAGAATTAACAGTTTGAGCCAGAGTAACCAAAATTATACCCTTTTCAATCCAAGATTAACCTATGTTATATTTTAAAAGAAATTTTGTAAACAGTTTAATCTTACAGAAGTGTGTCCTAGACCTAAAAACAGAGTTTTAAAGCATCAAGAGGGGTTAAACTATTAAAAACAAACCTATCAATGGCATCCAAAAGTACAATTGTAATAAATCCACTACAACCTGCTGTTGTAGATGTAGAACATACCCCATTGGCTGATGCAGACTACAAAATCACAGATCCTGTAACTGAATTTAACCTCCTTGAGCTCCAGTGCTGAAGCTAAGAAAAATCCCTGGACCAAGTAGATGATGTGCTTATTTGGGAATCTAATTTGCCCAAGTATGTTGTTCCTCACACCCATCAATGCCTAGAAGACATCAGATTATGCCAATCTCATTATTCCCCAGATCAAAGAGCGATTGTTAATGCTAATAAAGAAGTATTGTTCACCATAACAGCTGAATCCATAAACCAAATGCTTCAGTTGCAGCCTGAGGGCCAATGCAATCCCTTTGTCCATTGAAGCTCTCACAAAGTTCTATTTGGAGTTGGATTTTCCCAAAAGATTCCAAATCTTTCAAACATTCATGCCCTCCTATGTAGAAATCCCCAAGTTCAACCCTCCATATTCCTCTTCCAAATTCCCAGAAGGAACGAGACACATTATCTCTATGTTGTCTTTTATCCTTGGTTACTTCACAGATGAACATAATGATGCATCTATACTTGGTTTCCTGTCCATTTTTTTGCCTGGTCAGCCCCCTGCAACCATCTACAATTTTGTTGAGTATATTGCTGATAACATCCATGAACAACTTGTTAAATTACCAACTGAAGGTGTCTTTAGGTATACCTCATTTCTCTTCCATATGTTCCTCCATTTTCAGTCAGACAAGTTTCCTATAACTCTTCAAAAGATGGATGTAGAAGGAAATGCACAGTCTATTATTTTCTGGACATCCTTGATCAGAATGGAGTCAACTGAGTTTACATATGCAAATTTTACAGATTGTTTCATTCACCCATTAGTAAATCTGCTAAAAAATAGTGTGCAACCTAGAATCAGTGATGAAATCAAGAGGGTTTTACAATTGTCAGAATAGAGCAGGACAGGTGATTAGTATTTATACCAAAATCACACTGAGATAAGAGTTTATGGAACAACCCTCATTCCTTACAATTTTCCAAAGTATTTACCAATGAGGTTGTTTGATTTAGAATATATAAGATAGATTTTGAATTCAAATTCAGTAAATTTATTTGCTGCTAAAAAGAAAACTCAGTTTAAATTGAAGAACCAAGTGGGTCCCTTTATATGCAATAAAAAAGAAGCAGGTATAGAGGCAGAAAAGCAGTTGTCAGAGTAAAAATTCAGCAAAAGTTTTCTTTGGCACTATGATCCTTATGGTATAATAAGCAAAATGAGAGTGAAGTTTAAATTAACTCCCTACATTCATGAAAATAAGATTGAAATTGAAAAATTTTCTAACCAATCTGAATGGTTAGAAAATACACTGGTAGAAGCTGATCAACAGAGTGATACTAGTCACCTTTTGCAGCCTCCATCTCAGGAAGACAGAGGTACAAAATAAATATGGAAGAAGGCTCTTACACTGTTGAAACTACCACATAAACCAAGTTTAAACTCAGGAACAACAAGAAACCAAAGATCAATCCTGTAGATAAAGAAAAAGAAACAGTGGAGATTTTAGATACAAATATTCGAGAGAAAGACATTGTGCCTTCCACAATGATTGTAAATGAACATCAACTTTCCACCCACTTCCAATACACAATTGATTCAGAACAACAAAGTGTGGAGGTATCATCATCAAAACAACCAGAGAACAAAGATATGGACATTAAGGAAAAGTATAAAGAGATTAAAGCCAAAAATGAGGAAATTAAGAATGAAATTTATTCTCAATACTTAAAACAGACTCCTGGCATACAAAATAGGCTGCTTTCAACCTTTGATTATAAGAATAAGAAATTACTAATGACAATGCTTCAACCTACAATGTCAACTCCCAAAACAATAGTTGATTACAAAAGGGTTGATTTTGAAGTATGAGTCCAAGACATTCATCCCTTGGACCTAATTGAATTCCATAAGCAAAGTTCAGAAATGATATATTCCACAATGACTACAAAAGAAATGAGTGCTCAAAAGCTCCAGAATACTTTGATAAATGTTAGGGATCAACTTAAAGTTGAAAAAGCTTCTTCATATGCCAATGATACAAGAATCAAATCCTTGGAAAAGTTAGTAATTGAGATGGGTTATGATCTTGCTAATGTAAAAGTTACAGAGGAGATAATTAAAAAGAAAAATGATGATATTGTAGCACTTAGAAAACAGTTAAAATTACCTCCTACAGAACATCCACAGGCCAAGGAGATTGTTCAAGAATCAAATCAGAAGGATGAGATGACGAATCTCATATTACAGATGACAACACAAATAAAAGAAATGGAGATTGAGATGGACAAATTGGTCCAAGGAAAAGAAACTACCAAAGCATAAAATATCCCTACTAATGTAATTCCTATGGTTACAACAGCAGTGCCATCCACTCTAGCAGAAGAACTAGCTCTAAAAGTTCCATTGGCTACAACAGTGCCAATAACTTCATCTACCACTTCTACCACTGAGTCCTCTAGTACAACAGTCCAGAAATTAGATGAGGCCAACAAATTAATAAAGGTAATGGAGGACATGTCCATACAAAATAATGAAATAAACAGGTTGAAGGAGCAAATTAAGAATCTTGAAGATGCCAAAAAGTTAACACAGATTAATGCTAAAACTGAAGAACAAAAGGCTAAAGGTTAAGTGAACAACTTAAAAAGTTAGAAACTAAGTTGACCTTAAAAGAGCCTATGGCACATATCAAAAATCAACTATGGTCCAATATCATTGAATCGATCAATGATACTTGGCCATCAATACAGGTGATTTATGAAGAGAAGGATTTTCTGAAAGCAACAAGAGAAGAAATACAAAGGACCAAAGATGAGCTAGGTACCAAACCTGAAGAAGCATTGGAAATTATTAAGTTCCTCAATTCCAAAAACAAGCAAGAATTAGATGAAATTGGAATAACAGACAGGACATAAACCATTCTTGAGGTAAGAAAATTAATTTCCAAGAAGAACTTGATGAAACAGTTAGAAGAAAAATGCCAAAACATGGATATAGCAATCATAAGATTCATGGTGAAATTTGACATTTTGAGGAAAAAAGGACTTCCAAATCTTCTAGTAATCAATGATAAATTGATGAAACAAGAATATTATAACAAAAATATAAGGGAATTTTCCAAAGAACATGTAAACAAATCAGATTGGCAAGGGATACCAACAGGAAAAGTTTTGCATAAGAGTATTGAAAATATGTTTTACTTACAACATGAATTAAAACACCTTTTGGTGGTCAAACCAACATTTGAAAGATACAATAAAGCTGATGAAAACTTCAGAAAACTAAAGAATATCAAAGTGCCAGAAGCTAAGTTCTGGGAAAAACTAACAGACTTGCTGTAAAAATCATTTTGCAGTAAGAAAAGATAAAAACAGAGTTGATGTTTTTACTCTAACAATAAACAGATTTCAAAGAGCAAAACAGTTTTCAGTAGTCCAAATCAACAATCAAAGTGTATCAGGTCAAAGAGTATCAGTTGAAAATTTGTATCAGATGAAAGATAAAGTTCAAAACAGATTGAAGACCAAAATGCTAGTGTGAGGGACACCTCATTTGCCCATCTGCAGCCCAAATCCAAACAACAAGCTATTTAATTTCAATAAATAGGACAATTAGCAATTTGTTAGGTAGCTGTCACTATCTTTCTGAAAAAAAAAAAAAAAAAAAATTATTTTCCAAGAAAAATTCCAAAGATTATTCTAGGATATTTTGTACTATTTTTTGTATAAATACTTCATCATTTGAAGTATTAGGTGTGGATTAATTGTTGAATATTTCTGTAGTCATATTATCTGAACTTGAAGGGTTTTTTGTATCAAGTTCAAGTCAACAGACTGGATCAAAGGAAATAAAGCATAATGTTATAGGATTCATGTGTTGGGACATTGAAGTGAAGTATTTTCTCATGTTATTTGTCAAATTTCTTATGTTTTCCATCCATTCATGAATGCGTTCTAAATTTTAATGTGAAATCAAGAATTTTTATCTCAGAATTTGTTAAAAGCACTCTGTTATTGACTGATTTTCATTTAAATGTTTTCTACTGATATCCAGACCAGGGAACTCTTAATTTCTCCCTGATTTCAATTGACATCTACCTTTTCACTCCTTATCTATATTAAATAATCCCTAATTTCTCTTTATCCCGATTAAAACTATTTCACCATCAACCTTTGAAGATCTGAAGTGACTCTGCTATCTTGCCCTGTGAAGATTTGCCTTTAGACCTTGATCCTGATCTGTCTGCTTGACACATTGACTCCATCTGCCCAATGGGTTACAAATATTTTGCTATCCATCTTAGTAAGTGATTTTCCCACCAAACCAAATCAAAACTCCAAAACTAATTAGCCCTATATAACTAGCCTAAAATCAGATATAAAAACAAAGTTAAATCTTATAGGGAGAGCCCTCTCTGAGCATTAGGAAGGCTAGATCCTAAATCTTAAATGTAGGTTTGTGTTTACCTCTAATATTCTTTAAACTATAATAAAAAGTCTCACAACTTTGAGAATTATTAGAGTGATAAAATACTGGCGACCATACTGGGGAACTAACCAATCCTCAGTTTTAAAATAGATCTTAAAGGAAATCTTTTCATTATCTTTTCACCTTAAGACTGTTTTAATAATTTGTGGGTATATTTTCATAAAAAATTGTAATTCTGGCTTCAAGAAGAGTCTACTATACCAGGTCAAATCCATATCCACAACCTGCTGTCATAGTAGATAATCCAGATAGAATTGGAAAGAAAAACAAAAGAGTAGAAGATTTAGGTAATAAAGTTTCATTAGTCAAACAAAATTCTTTACCAAAACAACTATCATGTTTACAAGACATAGAATTTGATTTAAATTTTGAACAATATTTATTCAGGACTAAATCAGAAAGTGACTTACATAGTACTGTTATAGATCCTGATTTTATTTCATTTATTGAAGCTAAGAAGGAAATTGTTTCAGTAGATTCTGAAGAAAAGGTTTTTGAATTTTATGATAAGCTTTATGCAATAACTACTACTTTGATTAAAGAAATAGATGAAGCTTATTTACAACATTATGTTGAATTGAGTGCTTTATCAGCTTATACCCCTAAGCCTTCTACCTCTCATTTAGATACCAGCCTTATAGAATTTGTAGGTTCATCCCTGTTCACTATTACTTCACCCATTATTTCCACCACACTTCATTCCACAGATTCATTTTTTCCTAAGCAACCATTTCAACCTAGAATATTATTCCCATCCTCCACCACCTCAAGTCCATCCACTAGTTTTTCTTTTGCATTTTCCAATACATCATTCTCATTCCCAAGCACCTCTTCATATATCCCAACTTCATCTTCTAGCATCTCAACCACATTTTCCAGTACATCTTCTTATATTCCAATCTCATCTGCAAGTTCTTTAACTACATCAGTAAGTACTTCTAGCTCTTCTCCAAGTACATCCAACTTACCCCCTAGTCAAGCTAGAATTCAAGCCATGGCTGCTAGATATGCTCCCTTGGTCCTTCCAGCACAATTACATGACATACCCCAAGATTATCAAAGAAAAATAACTAAATTTGATGCAACTACTCATTACACTGCCCAACAACATGTTAATAATATGACAGACTATTTCGAACTTCATGAAATTGATGAGCCTGATGTCCAAGTAAGACTTTTTGCTCAAACATTAACTGGTGAAGTAAAAAAATGGTTTAAAGGTTTAAATGCTAGTAGTATTGCTGATTTAGCAGTTTTTCATAGATTATTTCTTAATAGATGGGAAAAGAACAAAAATCCACTACAAATATTATCTAAATTTGAAAATATAAAAAGAGCACCAAATGAAACAGTTCAAGATTATTTTACTAGATATAACAATATTTATAATGCAATTCCTGCTAATCTTAAACCTCCTCAAGACTCTGTCCTTATCAAATTCCCTAATGGATTTGATACAGATATAGCCTATCAACTAAGAGAGAGAAATCCAGAGACTTTAGAGAAGATCCAAAGTAATGCTGTTAGTGTAGAGGCAAGCCTGTTGGCAAAGAAAGCTAGATTAAGGAATGAAAGGAGAGTAACAATAAAAGAAGAGACATCTACTTCAGATTTAAAAATATATCAATTAGCGAAAAAATTAGAGAGAGTGATGGATAGGTTAGATAATATAGAAAGGAAAACACAGTGGGATAACCAACAGCAAGGACCTCATATTAGAAATCCCAATTTCAGGAAAAACACCAACACTGGAAAATCTAGAGAATCAACACCTGACCAAACAATAAAAACACCTTTCCAAGAGAACTATGCTGAAAGTTCTCATAAAAATGAAGATGATGAAAACACCATAAATCTAATGGGTATTAATGAAGATAACACTATTTTTCTTACACAAGAAGACCAGGATTTATATGGATTACAACAACTGCAATTAGATTCTGGTGAGTCTTTTGATTAGAAGCAAGTTTATGAGTTTGCTATCAATGAAGTACATAAGAAATATAACCTTAGGAGCAAGAAAAATATTGACCCTTCTATTAAGAAATATGTCCAAACACAAACAAAGAAAACACTAGAGGCTCCTACCACTAAAGTTCTGCAAATTATTCCTAGGGAAACCAAGCAAAACTCTAGTTCAATTCAGAAAGTTTCAGGTCCTAAAATTTCACCTAGTCCCAAAATTGCTGACATAACAGGTGATGTTGTCCAAACATAAACAGATTCACAGAAACCTGTTGCTGTCAAGAAAACTAATTCTGCTAAAACAACAATTTTAGATTCCAACACACCTACTGCTGATCCAAAATCAGCTGATCCAAAAGCTGCTACTGCTAAAGCAGCTGCTGAAAATACAAAATCTGCAAAGACATCTACTGTTTCTCAAACTGTTCCTGAAAAGAAAACTAAAAATAGTAAGACAACAGAGCCACAAACAGAGAATGAGAAAACACTTGTAGAAAAAAGAGACAAACCTACCCAACCTACAGTTACAAAAGAAGAGATAATTTAGCTATGAAAATTACAAGCTCCATTTAATATCCAAGCTGAAATTGCAAAATTAAAGATGCCAATTCCTTTGACAGAGTTGGTAAAACATGACCTATACAAAACACCTATCACTAAAACTTTAAATATGAATGATGGAGAAGATTCAGTAAATCTAAGTGATGATCAACCAAAATTAATCTTTGGTTCCGATGTTAATGGGAAACACCAAGATGGAGCAGTTCCACCTTTCTACATCAGCTTAACTGTTCATGATCAGATTTTACATAATGCAATGCTAGATTTAGTGGCTTCACATAATTTAATGCCAAAATAAATAATGGAAACCTTGAATTTAGATATCACTAGGCCTTACAAAGATCTCTTCTCATTTGATTCCAGCAAAGTGAAATGTTTAGGTTTGATAAAAGATTTATGTGTTACTTTAGTTCAATATCCTGGAAAAAGCATAG
Organism: Pinus albicaulis; assembly: GCA_034641835.2. Lineage (NCBI taxonomy): Eukaryota > Viridiplantae > Streptophyta > Pinopsida > Pinales > Pinaceae > Pinus > Pinus albicaulis. The sequence goes on from CM076570.1 coordinate 1,430,282,506, forward strand.
TCATGGACATTGTAGTAGCTAACATCCCTTCCAAGTATGGAATGCTCATATCTCACTCATGGGGATCTAAATTACAGGGATCTCTACAACTTGATATGTCTTATGCAACAATATCAGTTATTGGCCAGCCAAAGAAACTTTACAGAGAAACATTGATAAAGTATATGGTTAATAGTGTAGAAAGACCAAGAAATTATCCTATCTACTCTACACCTACTGACATGGATTCATTCATTTTATGTAACTCTAAAACTGGAATTGAAAACAATACTGAACTAAAAGAGAAAAACAAAGCACCAGACAATAAAAACATTTTTCATGAATCATTATGGCACCTAGATTTTGATGGATCAGTCAATAAATTAGGAGCAGGAGCAGGAGTTTGGATACATAATATGGAAAAAATCATGTAGAAGGTCATGCTTTTAGACTAAATTTTAAATGTATAAACAACATGGCTGAGTATGAAGCTCTTATTGTAGGACTGCAGATTGTTAGGAATTTAGGAGGTAAAAGAGTGTCAATTATGGGAGACTCAGAGTTAATTGTGAAACAGATAACTGGAGAATAATCTGTTTATAACCTAAGATTAAGCTGATATAGAGATACTATTTTAGATTGGATTAAGTGCTGGAATGTGATTTTCTGCAATCCCAAGAAAACATAACATACAGGCACACTGCTTAGCAACTTTTGCTAGTACCTGCAATCTTCCATTTCAACCAAATCGTAGATACACTGCAGAAGTTAAACACAGACCTAAAATTCCAGACAATCTTAGATATTGGCAAATTTTCTCACAGGATGAACATATTTATCATTTCATGAACAATGAAGGAGAATTTCAGGGTTGTAATATACATAGAGATTGTACAATAGATCAGAACTTAGATAGTGAGATTGATTTAAATAATATAGATGTAAATAATTTAGTTTTTTCTAAACCTACTAATTTTAGTCAATTAGACATAGATAATTTAGAAAAAGTAGAGATTGAAGAGTTAGAAGATGATGAATTTGATATTTTAAACCTCAAAGATAACTTTTTACCTAATGGATTAGCCCCTTTAGAAGATCTCTTTGACTCTAATGATGTTGAAAGAAAACTTAAAATCGAGCCACTAAGATCTAATATTGAGTGTAATATAGGAACAGGGTTAAACCTAAGATGATTAAACTTTCAAAAGCCTTACGTCAGGAAGAGAAATTAAAATACATAGCTTTGTTTAAGGAATTTCAGGATGTATTTACCTGGAGTTATGAGGGCTTAAAATCCTATGACACTAGCATAATACAACATAAAATACCTATAAAGGAAGATCAAAAACCTTTTAAATAGAAGCTTAGAAGGATCAATCTTGTTTTGATGCCTTTAATTGAGAAAGAGGTAAAGAAAATGTATGAAGCCTAAATAATTGCACCTATTAGATATTCTGATTGGGTTTCTAATCTAGTTCCCACTAGGAAAAAGACAAGAGAAATTAGACTGTGTGTTGATCTCAGAAATTTAAATAAAGTGTCCTTAAAAGACAACTACCCCCTACCAAACATGGATCACATTTTACAGAGGGTGGTTGGTTCTTCCATAATTTCATTGTTAGATGGATTCTCTGGATATAACCAGATTCTAGTTCAACCAGAAGACCAAGCTAAAACTACTTTTACTATTCCATGGGGCACTTTCATGTATGTAAAAATGCCTTTTTGGGTTAATGAATGCAGGAGCCACTTTTCAAAGAGCTATGGATATAGCCTTTGCAAAATAAGTTCATGAATTCCTTATGATTTATTTAGATGACATTACTGTATTTTCAAAGACTGATAATGAACATTTGGATCATCTCAGACAGGTCTTTCTTAAATGCAGGAAATTTGGCATCTCTCTAAATCCTAAAAAGACTTTATTTGGATTGGAAGAAGGTAAATTATTAGGACATATCATATCCAAAGAGGGAATTAGGATAGACCTAGCTAGAATAGAGGCCATTCTAAACATTAGTCCTCCTAGGAACAATAAAGAGTTACAAGCTTTCTTAGATAAAATTAACTTCCTTAGAAGATTCATCTCAAATTTAGATGAAATAATTAGAGAACTAAACAATATGCTGAAAAAAGACTTAGTACTTAAATGGACTATTGAGGCCAAGCAATAATTTGAATCAATTAAACAAGCCTTAATAAAAACACCAGTCCTTATAAGTCCTGAATTTAAAAAAGATTTTAATATATTTTCCTTTGCTTCAGAACACAATATTGTTGCAGTTTTACTGCAGAAAAATGATCAGGGCTATGACCAACCTATTTATTTCTTTACCAAATCACTCAGAGATGCAACTCTAAAATATAAAATAATGGAAAAATAGACTCTAGCTTTAGTAAAGGCCATCAAAGACTTTAGAGTGTACATTCTTTATTCACATATCATTGCTTATGTTCCAAATGCAGTTGTAAAGGACATTATAACACAGAATGGGCCTGATGGAAAAAGAGGCAAGTGGATTGCTACAATGTTTGAATATGACATAGAAATCAAACCCACCAAACTAATAAAAGGTCAAGGTTTAGCCAAACTCATGGCTGAATCAAATTTTCATGCTTTAGATATTAATTTTATTTCCCAAATAGATGATGAGGAAGAGATGGCGACTCCAGAGATCAGTGAAACCTTTTCAGACTCACCATGGTATGCAGATATTGTATTTGTATTACTAAATTTACAAGCTCCTCCTAGGTTAACAAGAACCAAAGCTAGATTTTTAAAGCTAAAGGCAATAATATTTTGTATCATAGACAATGCACTCTTTTGGAAAGATCATGGTGGAATTTTATTGAATTGTTTGCTTAAAGAAGAAGCTGACAAAGTTTTTGAAGAATTTCATGCAGGTGACTATGGAGGACATATCTACTGGAAGACCACTGCAAACAAAATCTTGAGAGCTAGTTTTTACTAGCCTACTTTGTTTGCAGATTTAAAAAAGTATGTGACCTCCTGTCACAAGTTCCAAATATTTGAAGGAAAGAAAAATCTGATACCCCTTCCCTTAAAACCCATCTCAACAGAAATGCCTTTTCAATAATGGGGTCTTGACTTCATTGGTGAAATTCACCCTCCATCCTCAGCTCAACACAAGTGGATTCTGATAGCCATTGACTATTTCACTAAGTGGATAGAAGCCATACCCTCCAGGCAAGCCACTGACATTGTCATAATCTCATTTTTAGAAAACAACATACTCTCAAGATTTGGATGCCCCCAAAATATTATAACTGACAATATAACCTCATTCAAATCCAAAAAGATGATTGGTTTCTATCATAAATACCACATTACCCTTGGCCATTATACTGCATATTACCCTCAAGGTAATGGCCTTGCTGAATCCTCCAATAAAATCCTTGTGAAAATCATCAAGAAATTACTAGAAGACAACAAGAAAACTTGGAACAAGAGGTTAGTTAATGCCTTATAGGCAGATAGACTTACCACTAAAAAATATATTGGTACATCCCCTTACCAACTTGTTTATGGAATGGATGTCGTTTTTCCATCTTCCTTAGGAGTACTTGTAATGAAAATAATCCAAGAACTACAAGTTGAGACCAATGACATTCAAAGAAGAATTAACCAAACCATACACTTGCATCAAACCCAAGAAGAGGTTTATCTTAAGTCTCAAGTTATCCAAAACAAGATTAAGAATATATTTGACAAGAAGAGTAAAGAAGATGATTTCTATATAGGTGACAAAGTTTTAAAGTGGGATTAAAGGAGAGAAGAGAAAGGAAAACATGTGAAATTTGATTTCCTATGGAAAGGACCTTATGTTTTTTATGGTTACAGAGGTAACAATGCCTTCTTTTTGAAGGATATGGATGGATCAGATCTACTAGGTGGACCTGTCAATGGAAGAATGATGAAGCATTACTACTCTTCAGAATAACAAGTAGTTAGCTTTGTTTACTTTAATCATTGTACATAAAATTGCAGATTTTATATTAGATTGGATGTTTTTCCTAACAAAAGTTGAAGCCTGGAGAGAAGGACCTAAGCTTTGAAGGATAAAATATCAAAAGTATGAATAATTGCAAAGTTTAGAAAACATTTCCAAGGCCATCACAGTCAAAATTCAAAGGCTACTAGTCTCAAAGTTCTTGAAATTTCACTAGGAAATTCCATCCCCATGTGGAGCCATTGTTAGGGTCTTATAATAATAGGATTCATAATTTTTTAATTGACTTTAATTAGTCTTGTAATATGTACATACTTTGCTTTCTGCAAATTGTTTTTCCATATTAGAAAATAAAAAATGTAAAGAGGGTAAAAGTCCTAAAAGAAAAATCAAAGGACTTGAAAAGAAAAATATAAAAAAGAATAGAAAAAATGGACCCCAAACAAAAAAGAGATAATAATAAGATATGAAAGTGATGCAAGTCAAAATGCCACTACTAGTTACTTTTTACTGCAAAATAAATGATTATGTGCAACTTGTTCAAAATTCCATAATCCATGATGAGTTAAATAGCTTAATCTTGACTTTTTCATGCTTTAAATTTGATGTTTATAGATAGAGAATAAAGATCCTTCCAAATAGTTTAATCTTGGCAGATCAGTAGTTAGGTAGAGAATAAATGAGGAGCGCAACAATTTAATCTGAACCCTTGGATGAAATAAGGTTAGAATTAGATAGTTTCCTGTTTTAAAAGAAAAATGAATAAGGGTTTGCAAGCTCAAATGCACCCATGCAAATAAAGGAAAAAATGGTAGAATAGCATATGGGTAGGAAGAAAGAAGTTTCATAAGAAATGGACAAACATCATTTGGCATATTACTAATTTCCATCCCCACAATGTGTTGCAATACTAAATTCTTCAGTCATAAATACTCAGAGCATTTCTCTGACTTTTGGTGGGATTGGACCCACGTCTTAATGACTGATTGGCACCAAGGTATTGGATTCCACCTCATTAAAACCCTTCCCCTTCATAAAAACCCTTTTCCCTTAACATCATCCATTTTTCCCTACTAAAACCGCTTTTCCTAAGTCAAAATGCATATTCACCTTTGGAAAAGTTAAAAACCCCTAAAAATGCACTTATCCTAAGTTTTCAAGTATAAAATGTTAATATTGGGCCCCCAACATGAAAATCTTGCCTAAAATTATGTTTTAACACTATCCTAAGTGTATTTTATTTCTCGCATCCATTTCATTATTAACATACTAATATAATGTATTAATTCCTTTTATATACCTTTCATCCCGTAGTATATTAATTCATTTTATATTAAATAACCCAACCCATATTTTACGTTTTATCCTATGGTATATTTTCCCCACGTGATGCTTTTTTCCCACTCCCATAGGTTAAAATGATTTCTATTATATAAATAACCCGCCCAATGTTTACATTCCACCTATATGAATTTCATTAGTTAAATAACATTAAACCCGCCTATCACATTTTACATATGAACTTTATATTAAAACTATGTTTTAATATATAAATTTCAAACTCGTCGCATAAAGAACTTCCGGGCCCCATGCCCATTACTTTGCATCTTCACCATTAAATCCTGACCGTTCGCTTTCACCTGCGAGATCCAATGGCACATATCTACTATCGCAGATTTGATAGTGCAATCGCTAAACAAAATGAAATTTGCGATAAAAGTTGTTTTGGACCGTTCTCTCTCCTCCACGCGTCAGCTTTGTATTGGATCACATCCATTCCACTAATACCATTTATAGCCTTTCAAATGTGCGAAAACCACTCAGCGGTAATTCTTCCCTCCGTGCCTAAACCACCAATGATTTGAACTGACCATCAATTAATGCGATCACTATTCAAACTCAAATTCATTATAAAAACACCAGAATGTACTCATTTCAAGCCTTCTGTTGCTCTTTTGCTCATAAAAAAGTTCTAGACTGAGAGAATTACGTTGCCGCCCCTGTTTTTACTCATAAACCTACATAATTCAACCAAATTCATTGCTGCGATCACTCAAAAGCCTCCAGACTGCATTTAAAGGCCAGAAAAATATTTTGAAAGCTTTCAACACATAGCAAACCCTTTTCCACAACAAATTTCGAATTTTTGCAGGTATTCCTTGGGAAAAGAGACCTATCCATCCATCTGAAACAGTATAGTGTTGAATTGAAGCCTTTTTAAGCCATATTTCCTCAAAAATTCATCCTTGTTGTAAACCCAAGCATTTCCACAGCTTCTGAAAGCTATAATTTGTTTTAAAAGAAAAATTGAAGTGATTTTAGGCATTTGCAAACCTAAGAAGCCCTTTGAGTTATCCAAAGCCTTTCTACAATACTCAGAAGCTTGTTTTTTCTTAAGGTATGATTGTTTCATCAAAGAAATTTGCAGAAAAACTCTTGATATCTTTTTCTGAATCTATAATGGTCAAGAAATTGGTTTTTGATACAGAATTAACAGTTTGAGCCAGAGTAACCAAAATTATACCCTTTGCAATCCAAGATTAACCTCTGTTATATTTTAAAAGACCTTCTGTAAACAGTTTAATCTTACAGAAGTGTGTCCTAGACCTAAAAAAAGAGTTTTAAAGCATCAAGAGGGGTTAAACCGTTAAAAACAAACCTGTCAATGGCATCCAAAAGTACAATTGTAATCAATCCATTACAACCTCCTGTTGTAGATGTAGAACATACCCCATTAGTTGATGCAGACTACAAAATCACAGATCCTGTAATTGAATTTAACCTCCTTGAGCTCCACTGCGAGAGCCAAGAGAAATCCTTGGACCAAGTAGATGATGTGATTATTTGGGAATCTAATTTTCCCAAGTATGTTGTTCCTCACACCCATCAATGCCCAGAAGCCATCAGATTATGCCAATCTCATTATTCCCCAGAATAAAGAGCCATTGTTAATGCTAAAAAAGAAGTATTGTTAACCATAATAGCTGAATCCATAAACCAAATTCTTCAGTTGCAGCCTAAGCCCAATGCAGTCCCTTTGTCCATTGAAGCTCTCACAAAGTTCTATTTGGAGTTGGATTTTCCCAAAATATTCCAAATCTTTCAAACATTCATGCCCTCCTATGTAGAAATCCCCAAGCTCAACCCTCCATATTCCTCTTCCAAATTCCCAGAAGGAACAAGACACATTATCTCTATGTTGTCTTTTATCCTTGGTTACTTCACAGATGAACATACTGATGCATCTATACTTGGTTTTCTGTCCATTTTTGTGCATGTTCAACCCTCTGCAGTCATCTACAGTTTTGTTGAGTATATTGCTGATAACATCCATGAACAACTTGTTAAATTACCAACTGAAGGTGTCTTTAGGTATACCTCATATCTCTTCCGTATGTTCCTCTACTTTCAGTCAGACAAGTTTCCTATAACTCTTAAAAAGATGGATCTAGAAGGAAATGCACAGTCTATTATTTTCTGGACATCCTTGATCAGAAAGGAGTCAACTGAGTTTACATATGCAGATTTTATATATTGTTTCATTCACCCATTGGTAAATTTTCTAAAAAATAGTGTGCAACCTAGAATCAATGCTGAAATCAAGAGGGTTTTACAGTTGTTAGAATAAAGCAAGACAAGTGATTGGTATTTATACAAAAATCACACTGAGATCAGAGTTTATGGAACAACGCTCATTCCTTACAAGTTGCCAAAGTATTTACCAATGAGGTTGTTTGCTTTAGAATATATAAGACAGATTTTGAATTTAGATTCAGTAAATTTCTTGGCCGCTAATGAAAACTCAGTTTAAATTGAAGAACCAAGTGGGTCCCTTTATATGCAATAACAGAGAAGCAGGTACAGAGGCAAAAAATTAGTTTCCAGAGTAAAAATTCAGCAAAAGTTTTATTTGGCACTATGATCCTTATGGTATAATCAACAAAATGAGAGTGAAGTGTAAATTAACTCCCTACATTCATGAAAATAAGACTAAAATTGAGAAATTTTCTAAGCAATCCGAATGGTTAGAGAATACATTGGTAGAAGCTGATCAACAGAGTGATACTAGTCACATTTTGCAGACTCCAACTCAGGAAGACAGAGATACAAAAATAAATAGGGAAGAAGGCTCTTACACTACTGAAACTACCACAGAAACCAAGTTTAAACTCAGGTACAACAAGAAACCAAAGATCAATCCTGCAGATAAAGAAAAAGAAACAGTGGAGATTTTAGATACAAAGATTCCAAAGAAAGGCATTGTGTCTTCTACATTGATTGTAAATGAACAACAACCTGCCACTTCCAATACAAAATTGATCCAAAAACAACAAAGTGTGGAAGTATCATCATCAAAACAGCCAGAGGACAAAGACATGGACATTAAGGAAAAGTATAAAGAGATTAAAGCCAAAAATGAGGAAATTAATAATGAAATTTATTATCAATACTTAAAAGAGACTCCTGGCATACAAAACAGGCTACTTTCAGCCTTTGATTATAAGAATAATAAATTACTGATGACAGTGCTTCAACCTATAGTGCCAACTCCCAAAACAACAGGTGATTACAAAAAGGTTGATTTTGAAGTACCAGTCCAAGACATTTATCCCTTGGACCAAATTGAATTCCATAAGAAAAGTTCATAAATGATATATTCCACAATTACTACAAAAGAAATGAGTGCTCAGAAGCTCCAAAATACTTTGATAAATGTCAGGGATCAGCTTAAAGTTAAAAAATCTTCTTCATATGCCAAGGATACAAGAATCAAATCCTTGGAAAAGTTAGTAATTGAGATGGGTTATGATCTTGCTAATGTAAAAGCTGCAGAGGAGCAAATTAAAAAGAAAAATGCTGATATTTCAACACTTAGAAAATAATTAAAATTACCTCCTACAGAGCATCCACAAGCCAAGGAGATTGTACAGGAGTCAAATCAGAAGGATGAGATGATGAATCTCATATTGCAGATGACAGCACAAATAAAAGAAATGGATATTGAGATGGAAAAATTGGTCCATTAAGAAAAAGAAGTTGTCAAAGCACAAAATTTTCCTCCTACTGTAATTCCTATGGTTACAACAATAGTGCCATCCACTCTAGTAGAAGAACTAGCTCCAAAAGTTACATTGGCTACAATAGTACTAGTAACTTCATCTACCACTTCTGCCACTGAGTCCTCTACTACAGAAGTCCAGAAATCAGATGAGGCCAGCAAATTAATAAAGGAAATGGAGGACATGTCCATACAAAATAACGAAATCAATAGGTTGAAGGAGCAAATTAAGAATCTTGAAGATGCCAAAAAGTTAGCACAGATTAATGCTAAAATGGAAGAACAAAAGGCTAAAAGGTTAAGTGAACAACTCAAAAAGTTAGAAACTGAGTTGACCTTAAAAGAGCCTATGGCACATATAAAAAATAAACTATGGTCCAATATCATTGAATCAGTCAATGATAGTTGGCCATCAATACAGGTGATTTATGAACAGAAGGATTTACTGAAAGTAGCAAGAGAAGAAATACAAAGGACCAAAGATGAGCTAGGTACCAAACCTGAAGAAGCATTGGAAATTATTAAGTTCCTCAATTCCAAAAACAAGTAAGAATTAGATGATATTGGAATGACAGACAGGACATAAACCATTCTTGAGGTAAGAAAAGTAATTTCCAAGAAGAACATGATGAAACAGTTGGAAGAAAAATGCCAAAACATGCATATATCTATCACAAGATTCATGGTGAAATTTGACTTTTTGAGGCAAAAAGGACTTCCAAATCTTCTAGTAATCAATGACAAATTGATGAAACAAGAATATTGTAACAAAAAGGGAAGGGAATTTTCCAAAGAACAGGTAAAAAAAATCAGATTGGCAAGGGACACCAACAGGAAAAGTTTTGCATAAGAGTATTGAAAATCTGTTTTACTTACAACATGAAGTAAAACACCTTTTTGTGGTCAAACCAACATTTGCAAGATACACTGAAGCTGATGAAAAATTTAGAAAACTAAAGAATATCAAAGTGCCAGAAGCTAATTTCTGGGAAAAACTAACAGACTTGCTATAAAAATCATTTTGCAGTAAGAAAAGATAAAAACAGAGTTGTTGTTTTTACTCTAACAGTAAACAGATTTCAAAGAGTAAAACAGTTTTCAGTAGTCAAAATCAACAGTCAAAGTGTATCAGGTCAAAGACTATCAGTTGAAAAAGTGTATCGGATGAAAGATAAAGTTCAAAACAGATTGAAGACCAAATTTCCAGCATGAGGGACACCTCATTTGCCCAGTTGCAGTCCAAATACAAATAGCAAGCTATTTAATTCCAATAAATAGGACAACTAGCAATTCGTTAGGCAACTGTCACTATCTTTTTGCAAAAAGATATTTTATTTTTCAAGAAAAATTCTAAGATTATTCTAGGATATTTTGTACTATTTTTTGTATAAATACTTCATCATTTGAAGTATTAGGTGTGGATTAATTTCTAAATATTTCTGTAGTCATATTTTCTGAACGTGAAGTGTTTTTTGTAGTTCAAGTCAACATACTGGATCAAAGGAAATAAAGCATCATGTTACAGGATTCATGTGTTAGGCCATTGAAGTGAAATATTTTCTCATGTTATTTGTCAAATTTCTTATGTTTTCCATCCATTCATGAATGTGTTCTAAAATTTAATGTGAAATCAGGAATTGTTATCTCAGAATTTGTTAAAAGCACTCTGTTTTTGACTGATTTTCATTTAAATGTTTTCTACTGATATCCAAACCAGGGAACCCTTAATTTCTCCCTGATTTCGATTGACCTGTACCTTTTAACTCCTTATCCGGATTAAAGAATCCTTAATTTCTCTTTATCCTGATTAAAACCATTTCACCATCAGCCTTTGAAGATCTGAAGTGACTCTACTATCTTTCCCTGTGAAAATTTTCCTTTAGACCTTGATCTTGATATGTCTGCTTGACACATTGACTCCATCTGCCCAATGGGTTACAAATATTTTGCTATCCATCTCAGTAAGTGATTTTCCCACCAAACCAAATCAAAACCCCAAAACCAATTAGCCCTATATAACTAGCCTAAAATCAGATATAAAAAAAAAGTTAAATCTTATAGAGAGAGCCCTCTCTGAGCATTAGGAAGGCTAGATCCTAAAGCTTAAAAGTAGGTTTGTGGTTACCTCTAATATTCTTTAAACTATAATAAAAAATCTCACAACTTTGAGAATTATTAGAGTGATAACAAGTCATATAGCATGCATGATTAAAAGTAGGAATCATAGAGGTAGAAATTTGACTAAATATTATCATTTCATTGAAGTGGTGATGTAAGCACCACCCATTTCATTAACCTATTGATAGGAAAATTTGGAGGAGGAGCTTCAAATAAGCACATGAAAAACATCTTCTATTTTGGGAAAAAATGGCACACACTTCTACTTTTGAATTTCCTATCAGAGATCTAGAAGGAGTGACATAAATGCACATAATTCCCCCATCTTCTCTACTAAAATTTCATGGTTTGGCAAATGATGATCCAGATACATTTTTATTTGAGTTTGAAGTAATTTGTAGAGGATATAATAGTTATACTAATGATCAAAGGTTGAAGGTGTTTTCTCTTACTCCAAAAGGAGCAGCTCTCCGATGGTTCATGAGCCTTGCTGGAAACTACATTCAAACATGGGAGGACATGAAGAATGTATTCTTGAAGAAGTACCAAGACTATTGCGAGGTCGGTGAAGATATTTTTAGTATGATATAAGGGGAAGATGAAATCTTGGAGGACTATGTAGAGCGATTTCAATACAACCTTCAAAAATCAAAGCATAAGAATTTAACAAAAGAGATATTGAAAACACTCCTACTCAAAGGAATCAAAGACAAATTTTTAGAACTCTTAAATCTGATAGGAAAATGTAATGCTTTTTAGCTATCATATGATGATGTTTGTGATTTATGCAGAAGCTATTCAAGAGGAATATCCAAGGCTGGTAAGAATTCTAGAGAATTTTCTTATTTCATTTCCAAATCTACTACAAGAACATGAGATATAAGAGCTGAAATCAATGATTTATTTGAACGTTTTAAAATTGATTTTATTAGCTCTCTAAATTCACAATTGCATGTTTTGCAGGTAAAGAAAAATCAGGAAAAATTTGAAGAAGCATTTTTCCCTCATTACCAAAAGGAGTATCCCATGCATAGTTTCTCTTTCTTACCTAGGATGAAAGCAACATATCAAAGAGATCAAGAAGATACAAGCTCACAACCATGGAAACCATGACCCACATTTATGGTTCAAAACACTTCCTCTCCATTTTATTACTTGCATAATCCATTATGGAATACTCTTTCGTTAGGGAAGCCATGTCAATATCAATATAACCACCACCAATCTTTTCCATGAGTTTGGCAGGGTTCCTCTTATGATTACATGACTACTCTCCCTCATATTGTAGTAGAAACATATCATCCATATTCTTTACCATATTTTCAACAACATCTTACTTGTCTATCAAAATCATCCACACAAGCCAATCAACTACATCATCAAAATCCCCAATGCCCTACATAATTTCCTGCTCAATCCATTCCACACCCTCACAATAATAAACCAGTACAACATGCTTATAGTGTTGAAGCACAAAATTTACCCACTCTTCCCACCCCTTCTATCTCACATGCACCATTGCAGAAAAAATATATTGAGATTGGGAATGCTTCAAATCAAAAAATTGAAGAATTCATGGAAGAAATTCATGATATGAAAACCATGGGAAATCAAGAGAGTCAAGGCTATATTGAAGATTGGTTTCACTCCATCATTTGTTTGCAACATCACTCTATACTTCAACAATTTTTGGCACTATCTTTTCAAGGGAACTTGGTCTCTCCTACCCTGGTATTTATTAATGTATTTTTTTCTAATTTGGGTATGTATACACTTGAGGCCTCGTTTCGAAAATGGTTCCATTGGAAGCACTCTTATATGTAGAGATATTTCATCTTTTTCAAACTAAGTAGGTTAGTGTAGAAAATAAAATAAATAAATTTCTTTATATGTAAAAAGAGTTATGTTTGCTGCAACACGTTGTGTAAATTAATATTGGTGATATGTCTTTGAATTTATATGTGTATGTAGACATATTGTATTAAAAATCACATTTCTACAAACACCCATCACCATTTTGAAAAAAATGTTTATTTATCATATTTTATGGCTTGCGGGCTTCATGAAATTTCTGGAAAAAAGTTTGGACAGTCATGTTTTGAGGGGGAAAATGGGCATATTTTTAAAAATTGTTTCTATATTAAGTAGATATTTATGTCTACTTCACAACTCAATTTGAATCATTCCATTTTTATTTGAAACAAAAATGTTATAACCAAAACATTGACAGGATGTCTAGTAGGCCGCTCAGGAACAGAATTAGGATAGTCCATTTTTGGAGGCCCAAATGACTAGATCATATAAAACTGTTTCTAGGGTATATTCCCCTATGAATCTAGTTTACAAAGTAATTTGAATCACTATATTTCGATATCGTATGAGAAAGTTATGGCCAAAATACTGATTGCATACTATAAATCAACATTCTCAAAACTCTATTTTTGCGGTCGTTCACTAGCATATTTGACCTATCAATTCTTCTTGCCTCAAAAACTTGTTTCTATTGAAGATATATATATTAAAATTATTTAAGCTTCAATTTGAATCAATTCAATCCGTCATCAAACGAAAAATTTATGCCTAAAATATCAACTGTTGGTCTAAGTTGGGAAATTGAAAATGACTTGGTTATGCAGGATGTTCTAAGTAAATTTGACATATCATATCATGAAATTTTTATAACCTATTTCTATTGGTGATAGCCATTTTAAACAAATTTCATTTAGCTTTGGAATCATTGAAATTGGATGAAAAAGAAATATTTTATGATTAAAATACTGCTGGTTAGTATGGTCAACCAATGCTCTCCCGCAGGTGACATATAAATTCTGCTTTGTTTATCTTTCTGTAGATTTGTTTTACATGGTAACTACTTCTTATTTTTTTTTTCATATTTCTTGGATTAAGAGAGCCCGTACACCTCTCTTCTTCCATGATTTTATGTTTTATTGCAGGTAGATGCTCATTTTTTGCAGGTCTGAGGAGAATAAAGGGAGTCCATTTATGAAAAATTGATTCTCGAAGACAATATTAATGAAATAAGGGCATTTCATTGAAACATCTATTAAGAAGTTTAATATCATATGATGTTAAGTTTTTTTAGGTATCATGGTCTAAAATGTCTCATAAGATATTGCCACAAATGTCAGGCTAATACCTGCCAACAAGAAAACGATGTGAATATATTTTCATTACTTGATGGATTCATAATAGGAAAAATGAAGAATTGAAAATTCAAGTCATTTCCACCAAATAATTTTTTTTTTTCAAAAGATTGTTTTTTTCCATTTATTCACCATTAAAAAATTGTTGTTCCTAGAACAGATTGATGTTCCCTTAGAAAACAACATTACTACAACTGAAATCACAAGTGTTGTAACTTAATTTATTTATTGATTTAGTCTTTTTAATAAAGTGTTGTTTCTTTTCTATTTTCTCTTATGTTTTTGTGTTTCAGGTGTTGCTTCCTTCAAAGTTGTGGTTGTCATTCCATTGGCGAATGTGCAGTTGCTATAAATAAACAGTTATTGTTCCTTCCAATGAATAGTTGTTGTTCTATCAAATGAAGAACTATTGTTCCATTCCCAACTGCACATTTGTTGTCTTGTCTTCGATTGCGTAGCTGGTTTTCATTAGAACGAACAACTCTGATTTATTTTGCATGTGTTTAATAACTGTTGTTCTATCAATTGAACAACTATTGTTTGATCAAATGGACAGTCGTATTTTTTGTGTGTGTTTAATAACTGTTGTTCAATCAATTGAACAACTGCTATTTGATCAAATGGACAACCATGTTTCTTTTGCACATGTTTAATAATTATTGTTCAATCGATTGAAAAAATGTTGTTCAGAAAAGCGAACGGTTGTGTTTTCTTTTCTTTTGTGTGTTTGATAATTTCTCTTCAATCAATTGAACAGCTGCAATTTTTTTGGTGTGTTTTTGTTGTTCAATCAATTGAACAGATGACGTTCAATCAATTGAACAGTAGCAATTTTTTTGGTATGTTTTTGCTGTTCAATCAATTGAACAACTGTTGTTCAATCAATTGAACATATACAATTTTTTGGTGTGTTTTTATTGTTCAATCAATTGAACAACTGCATATTTTTTTGGTGTGTTTTTGTTGTTCAATCAATTTTACAGCTGTTGTTCAATCAATTGAATAGCCACAAATTTTTTTTTTTTTTTTTTTGCTGTTCAATCAATTGAACAACTGTCTTTCATAAAAATGAACAACCACAATTTTTTTGGTGTGTTTTTGTTGTTCAACCAATTGAACAACCACAAATTTTTTTGATGTTCAATTAATTGAACAGCTGCAATTTTTTTTTTGGTGTGTTTTTGTTGTTCAATCAATTGAACAACTACAATTTTTTTGGTATGTTTTTTGCTGTTCAATCAATTGAACAACCCCAAAAAAAATTTGGTGTGTTTTTGCTGTTCGATCAATTGAACATCCACAATTTTTTTGGGTGTTTTTTTGCTGTTCAATTAATTGAACAGGCGATCGAAAAATGAACAACCACGATTTCTTTTGTGTGTTTAATAATTTATTGTTCAATCAATTGAACCAGCATTGTTAAATCAATTTAACAAGTTGTTCAATCAATTGAACAACTGTTGTTCAATCAATTGAGCAACAATTATTCAATAAAATGAACTTTTGTGATTTTTGTTGTCATTTGATCTCAATCAAATAATCATTTTTCCTTCATACATTTTTCCATGAAAACCATCTTTTTTATTAGAAATTTGTACCCAATATAAAGGAAAAATAGTGATATTAACAACATTATGACTTTTAAAAACTTTGATGGTTATCTTTATTCTGAAACTGACATGGTTCATCTATATAATGACTTGCTGAATATCTCATCTTTGGACATCATAAAATAATTCACTATCTCAATACCATGTTGGTTTATCTTTCTCAATTTCAATTGATAATTCCCTTTCGTATGATGATATGGGGATAAAAGCATAACTTTCATTGGCATTCTTTTACTTCTCACGCCATCCCTAGCTCTTAAGGATTTAATGAGCCTCCCTCCATTTATAATAAAAATATGAAAATATAATATAAATATTCTTAGAGAGGATAGTGGGTCTCAGCACGGGCCAACCTACCATGTTCATGAGGATTTAACAAGTGTCATTCCCATTATGGCCACCACACTAGGGTAATGGCCTTCTAGACAGTCAAAACTGTCAGAAGGACAGGGGGTCTCATCACGAGTTGACTTGATCACTTAGTTATACTGGTGAATGGCACTGTGATTATCTGGTTACCATGCCAGCACATTGATCTCTTTATAAAAATAAATAGTTATCTAAATACTAAATAGAGGATCCTGGCTCATTTTTGGGTTAAAAAGCAACCTTGTCAAGGCTATAGACACCTGTTGGCAGCAGTGGCTCTGCTTATGGTATTGAATTTCTATGTTACATTGCCAATTATTCTATATCCCAATATATCCCATTGATTCATTTTCAAAGACGAATTTACCATTTGAACAACATTTATATTTATATTAACCAATGTGCATGTTAAACTATACTTTTATATGAATTATATTAAAACTTGTTTGATCAAATGATATCAGCAGTCGTCATCATACATTTCCTGTCATGATTTCATCATATCTTGCCACCAAAGGAAAATCTTTTCTCATAATGCTTAAATCTTTGTTAATACTATTTTTGGTCGATTCCTAATCATCTTTACGATTTGTACTTCTTTGACCGTTTCTATCATATGTACGCTACTCTCATTATTTTTTTTCCACATTTATGAATCCACAACATCCTTTCCTCTTTTCTCGTGCTTTATGGTCATGGATGCCTAGGGGAAGAAAACTCTGCCACACTTTGTACTTACTTTCAGCTTACATGGCTTCCACCTTTTGCATCACTTTCAGAATTAACTCAGCCTACATCAGCTTCAACTCAGCCTACATTAGCTTCAACAAATTCCAGTCCAGACATGCCATTCCACATTTTTACGGAGTAAAACTTGAGGTAAAATAGCATAAGTTTCTGATTTATTAAAAAATTAGGAGAATTTCATGAAAATCCATTAAGCATTATTTATCTTCATTCGTTCCACTTCTTTACCACTTCCCATTTTTCAAAGACATAAAATATTTCAGTTTGGAGGAGTGTTACTTTCATTCATTTCTTTATTATGACCATGCCATCATCCATCAATCTCCTTATTCCTTCTCAAAACCTCCCTTATTCCATGTTGTTGTACACCAAGCATAACAGTTGTAGCAACTACCTCAATCTATTTTCTAGTATAACATGAGGGCATGCTAATTCTCCAGTTTGGGGGAGGAATTGCTACACATGATGGATCTTTTCTACTTTCTTTCTCATTTAAGGCATACAATTTCATTTTTATACAATGATTTGCGCATTTCTTTAAAACTAAGAACTGAATTCTTGTGATTTTTGAACAGAAAAGAGGTATCTTTAAAATATACAAACCCAAAAAATTTCAAACTAAATTAGTTTGTAAAATTTCAGAAATCATGCACTGTCACCTACAACCATTTTTCTTATATCTCATGATCCATGCATCAAAATGATCTGATTTATGGATTAGAGAAGCATTTATATAATTGCAAAATTTCAGCAAAATCTGGTTTGTAGATTTTGAGAAAATGGTTAATGAAGTTTGTAGTTCCTCGTATCATATTTTGATGTAACTTGATCTACATATGGTTGAAATTCAATTTGAAAATTGTTATGCCTTCACCAACATCACTAAAATTGGATATTTATTATTTGAGGAAGAAGCCATTTGTTCCATCAATATAATGACTTGGGGTGAACATTTTGATTATTTTATTACAGCTTGGTTAAAATAGAGGTTGTGGGTTGCATGAGGACATGCAACATATTCAGTTTGGGGGTATGTTGGGCTACTAAATTGCCATTATTATTAATGGTTTCTAACGTCTATAATTTCATCCATTTCTACCATTCTTTATCATAATTTATCATTTAATTCCATTTTATAATAATTTATGCTATTATGGATAAGTGATACATATTCCCCTTTATTTATAATAAATTGATAATTATTATGCATTATTTTGTCAAATATGGTTTATTAATTTTCTATAACATTACTTATGCTTTTATCCTCCAAGATCTCTTCCAGATTGGAAATTCGATCTCCATCTATTCCAACTCAGAAATTCGCTGGGATAAAAAGCGACGGTTTTGCGTTGGCTATTTTGGACAAATGAAGATGAATCCTGAAAATCTGAAACATGGGTTTTGTGCATAACGGACCAATTCAGTTTTTTGATGAGAATTTTTCCAAAATTAGGTTTGGATTGAGAGAAACAGAAGGTTCTCTGAAGGTGATTTTCTCAGATTTGCTGTTGTGGCCATTTTCCAAATTCTTCCAATTGCAATACCAGTTTCGACTTGTTCTAGCTGAGTCATGATATTTTAGATCTGATCTTGCTAATCAATTTGTTGTAGGCAATCTCCAATTGTAATGGAAAATCAATTTGTAATCAAGTTAGTTGTAATTTCCCTTTTCTCTCTGTGTATTTAAATGAAAAAATAGATCAAAGAGGGGAGAGGTATAAATGAACAATTGCTAAATGAAAGAATGAAAAATTGTTGAATACGAAATGAAAATTGTTGGACTTGAGACAAAGACAAGAACTTCATTTTGATGTAATTATTTCTCTCATATATTTTAATGAAGGAAGTTATCCATTGATTTCTACATCTATTACTTGTGATCTAATCTGAATGATTTCTCAAGGCAGAACTGAGTCTTGGGTAGTTGGGCCCACTACCTTGGACAAGATGCTACCTTGAACATCTCAAGTAGTTTAGTTGTGTGCTTGTTTATTTGAATTTCAATTATTTTTCTTTAAATTAGATTTCCTTTCTTTAAAATTAATTTGTTGTTTGCTACATTTTCCATATTTGTTGTTTCTTGCAATTTCTAGATTTCATTTAATTTATTGTTCTAGATTAACATTTGAATTATGTCGAGTGCAATAGGTTAACTTAGAATTCATAAATGTGTGGTTTAATTTAGTATTGATTCAAGTCGTGTGATTAGAATAATTATTTTCCTGTCATTTACTTTCTATTTTTGAGATTTAGTATTGTTTTTCAAGTCTTACATTTTATTTCTAGTTGAAAGAGCTTGATAGTGTAGAACACAATCATATAGAACCAATGTTAGCTATTGGTATTTGTTATGCATATATTTTGTCGATTGCCTTGAAATAAAAAGACGTTCCTTGGTTGATAATTAATGATTAGGTGATTAGTTGTTTTTATTAAGCAATTAATTTTACCTAACATATGCTACGCGCAAAAGATTCTCTGTGTTGGTTACTTCTGGCCTACCATATTTCGCGACTGCATTATCGCGTTTAGAAGTTGTCATGCTTGCCAGATATTTGATCGTAAAACTTGCCTGCCACTAGCACCAATGCATCCTATCATCGTTGTTGGACCATTTGAAAAATGGAGCATTGACTTCATGACATGTAAGCCCTACTCAGCTAGCGGGCATGGGTATATTATTGTCGCCGTTGACTATTTTACCAAGTGGGTCGAGGCAATGCCTACATTCAACAACACAGGACATACAACTGCATTTTTCTTTTTTAACCATGTGGTTTCACGTTTTGGTGTACCACAAGGCATAATAAAAGATCATGGAAAACATTTTCGCAATCACATGATGGATGAGTTGAATGCCAAGTTAGTACTGTCACATGATAGTTCTACCCCTTATTATCCGCAAGCTAATGGACAAGTTGAAGCTATCAAAAATATTATTAAGCATATGCTTCAACACATGATTTGGGTTTATAAACGAAACTGTTATTTGATTTTGTACTCGGCTTTGTGGGCATATTGAACCTTGGTGAGAAATGCGACCGGATTCACTCCCTTTCAGCTGGTGTATGGTCTGGAAGCTATCTTACCGATACAATGACAAATACCATCATTGAAACTCGTGATTGACCTGATACCTGACACTTCTGAAGAAGAGAAACGTCTTTTAGATCTCATCCATCTAGATGAAATGCGTCGTGAAGCCGCATTAGCCAACGAAGTGCATAAGAGACGAATTAAGGCGCAATATGACCGAAATGTCAAGCCTTGCACCTTCTCAGAAGGAGACCTGGTCTTGCTTTATGATCGGGAACCTGATAAGATAGGAACAAGGAAATTTGAACCATTATGGCACGACCCCTACATTTTCAAGCACATTCTGGCTAAGGGTGCTTACGAGTTGGTATATTATGATGGGATTCCCTTGTCGCATCCTTGAAATGGGTTATATCTTAAACATTACTATGCCTGATTTTGCATAGTAAACACTGTATTATATGCTTTGATTACATGCGTGTAGCAGTGTGCCTTTTAGAGTTTTTCATGTGGTTAGTAATTCGCTTTGAATTTTTTTTGCAGATGTCATAATCTTCAAAACCATTTGTTGGATATGTCGATGGTGCTAGTCATGGTACTCAGAATTTATCCTCTGCAGCATGGGCCATATTTTCTCCAATTGACGAGTTAGTGAGATTCCAAGGGATTTGTATCGGTCGATCGACCAACAATATCACTGAGTATACCGGGTTGATTGAACTACTCTCTGATATCATTTCACTAGGAATTCACTGCATCATCATTAGGTTGGACTCACAACTTGTCGTACTACAACTTGCTGGCATCTATACTTTCCAAAATCCTGTAATTCATTGCATGTTCCTTAGAGTTTGTATTTTGGAAAGACATTTTGATTACATTCAATATCAACATATTTCCAGAAACTTTAACACTCTGGTTGATTCACTAGAGAATTATGTGCTAAATATACATTTGCAACATATGTAAAGATAAATTTTCAATTCACATCATACAATTGAATACAATTTCACATAATCATAGAGAAACACTGAAACTAAAATAGATTTATATCAATTTTTTTACAAAATTGTGTCCAAGACGCATTGGTCTTCTGACCACAAAATGTATACAGACATATCATAGTCCAAGTAAACCTAGTGATGCTCATGATAGCAGGTCACTGCTTGGGCCATCATGCGCAACATCCTCATCCAACAACTGGGCACACCAATGGTATGGTGCTGCAGCCTCATAGGTAACTCCTCGATCCAGACATCCGTATCCCAAGAGTAAATCCTTCCACATGCTGCTGCAACTCAACAAGAATCTCAGCTAAATCCAAATCCTGTAGGACTGCTCTTCTGACAGTCCTCTCTGCTGGTTCTCCTGCTTGTTGTGCACAAACCACTGGTCAAACGGCACCTACATCTACATACATAAAACATCTTTATTTTAGTCTTGGAAACATCAAAAAACACAAAAATATGTAAAAAAACCCCAAAAAAAAAATGGTCAACATTTTACCTATAGCACCCCGTTGAGCATCGACTGGTAAAATCAAATTTTGATCTCTGTGGAAATCCATCCCTGGATATGGATGTTCCTCAATGAAGATATTCTGTCTTCGGAACCAACTAAAGAATGCAGTGGAAAATGAGATCGATGACTAACCAACATGTCTAGCCATTAACTCAACCCACTGTTGCATCCATGGATTTCTAGGACCAGCTAATCCCAACATCACATGCTGTGGCTGCATCAATGGAACTCGCTCCAAAAGAAAAGTAATCAAATAGAACCATAACTAAAATTTTTGGTCTTACCACTTTTTACCTTGGTCAGCTATTCTTTCAACTGAAGGAGTATTGCTTCAACCCAGTTAAACATGGTTGGCTCGAGACACTCAAGCACATATTGGATGTATGATATATTTGCGACATGTAGTGTCACACTGCCAACTAGATTTGCGATAATGAATAGGAGAGTGCGCAAAATCATATCATGCAAATATTTGATATTTATCTTTCCATCTTTACTAGGCTCAGTTCTTGGTCAAAAAAACTATCAGATGTAGTCCTTCACTATTTCATCTCCACGCGTAGAGCCGCAAGGGAAATGGGGGCACCATGTCTCGACAAACCTGTGATAAAGTAAATGTCATCTACCAATATTGGGAGCACTTTGTCCCCAATGTGAAATTCATGTATTGTTGGGTCCCATGAACGGATCAAGTGTGTTGCCTCATCCCTGACAATCGGAAGTACTTGAGTAACCCATAATCTCTTAGGTCTCTCACAGTGCCAGGATCATTTAGGGTAACCATATCTTGTTCTTCATGTTCTATTTCTCACCATGTAATCGACATTCTTATCCGATTAAAGTTTGAAATAAAACCATAGGTTTAGTTAGGATCCATTCCATGCAAAAAATTGTGGAAATCTTGGGCATAAACAAAGATGCAACTTTATGAATTGCGCCCAATGCACCCCTGAGTGAGAGACAGAGTGTTGCAGAGGAACTCGACCTCTTTCCAACCTCTCTGCAACATACTTTTCGACATTCAAGGGTGCACTGGCCTTAGGGCATTGTATATTTACCCCAGGGGCCCCAAAAACCTAAAAAATGTGCATGAAACTGAAAAAGAATGCATTCAATAGAAAGAGGAGGGTAAGATCTTCTACCTAGTCCGAACAGCACAAGACATGATCCACATAATCTGTTGTAATTAGTTGTTGAATTTCGACGGTTAAATTGGCTCAAAACACCAAAATCCAAATGGTAAAGGTGAAATGGTAAAAATGACTTGGTAATTTCTTAATTTAATAGTCTTTTTGATTAATTTATGCATATTTAATGAAACGACTATGGTTTTTACCCATTTTTACTATTTTAAACAAGTATTGTTAATCCATTTGATGTTTCTTTGAGCATTTTTGCAGCTGATTATAGTGAGTCAGTCATGCATGATCGTGAAATGCGATATTGACCACAAAGCACAATTTATCTCTTTTCTGAGCTTTTTTAAACATGAAAAAGGAATTCAAAGCATAATTTTATCCTCTTTTTTCGAGCTTTGTTAAACATGAAAAAAGAATTCAAAGTGCACTTTTATCTTTTTTCTGAGCTTTGTTAAATGTGAAAAAGGAACCCCCCCTGGAGTTCTCTTTTAGCTCTTTTCAGACTCTCAAAATATGAAAAGATTGCCGAGCATTTGTACTTTCGAGTTCGTTGAAGGAAATGAAATGACATCTACTTAGTATAAGTTTAACCCTTTCCCGCACTGAGATAGATTATGATTACGAAAAAGGAAAACCCTAGTCGAACATGGCTGGGAGGTTCTCTCGGGTATTATTTTACGCTTTTTCGGATCTGAGGGACTATTATACGAAAAAGAACTCGTGGAGTTTTCTTTTAGTCCCTTTTTAAAACTTTATAAACATGAAAAAGGATCAAGTTCTCACTGTCGTTAGCCTCGTTAAAGCATTAAATAGTGATGGAATTGTCCATCATGACAAGATCAAGTTTCACCCTCGCTAGACTCCTTAAAGCATCAAATAGTGATGGATTCACCCGAAGGGTGGAATTATACATCAAGCATATGTTATCATCCTCAAGCTTGTTAAAAAATAAAAAGGTACTGGTTAGCAATGACTGGGGAAAATTGGAAAGGGATAAAAAACTTTATGGTAGAAAGTTGCTCTTGAACATGACACTTATTCACTTCATCTCCGTGACTTTTGGGTTGGGTAATCTGCTTGATGGTCTATCATACCTATGGTCTATCATTACCATCCATCACTTCAGTTTTGGGTCAAATGCTGCCAATTCATTCAGTGTCGCCGATATGTTCAAGAGAAGTCACTCAGTTATTCCTCATCCTTTGCAGTACTCATAAACCTTCATTTCATGACCGCCATCCTTGACATTGCTTCATCAGTCACATTCTGTCTCCAAAATAATTACTCCCGTTTCATGTCATTGATGAGGGAAACATCAATGCCCTCATATGACGGGTCGCTTCCTGGCGACATCAGCTCATCATCTAGGAAGTTGAATTAGAAACAACCTTTCAGTACCTTGGAGTTTGCTTACATCAACGGTAGGTTTCTCTCTTCCAGTGACATGTTGACATCACAAGCCTTCGACTGAAATAATTTGTATGGTGTTCGACATCAAATAATCTATTCACACCATGCAGAATGTACTGCAGTACCTTGAGAGCCATTATCATCAACGGTTGTTTCTCTCGCGTCTGTTAACAACTCACATCATTGGTTGGTAATCATACAGTGTCTTCCCATCTTCGACATCAGATCATATATTCGCATGGTTAGACTCATACTATAAGTGATCGAGTGAACAAGATAGAAGACCCCAGATCTAGTTTCGTCCATCCAGGTTGTGATTTCAGGAGAAGTATCAAATCATCCATACGATGGTCATTACTCAGATGGTCATCCTATCATGGGTCTATATTTGTAGATGAATTTCCGATGTTATGATAGTTTATGTGATGAATATGGGATATGCCTCCCTCAACAATTCATGTACAAGATGAACAGATATCATGATGTAATGTATTGTAATTGATGCAAGTCGTTTTCCACTTTGGTCCCTCCTCATCACGTCGTAAAGAAAATCACTAAACATTTCTTTTTTGACTTCATGCTTTAGGGGGCAACTGTTACAGATCAATTTTGGCATCATCCCAAAACACAGATAAATATTCATTAGGGTATATCATACTCTAAATTGGTTGCTACACGCCCTAAAAAATTCATCACATTGATGGTCTTCCTTCATGAAAGTTTCACTGCTTAGATGCCAGTTGAAGTGCCCTATCAAGCCATCAACACACCCCTATACAAGTTTAACTTCTTTTCAGAGCATCTACTCCAATGCAAGGCTATGTTGCAGAGGATCTAGGCCTACTTTGGAGTGCATTGGTCAACAGGAAGCGAACTTTTTATTGGATTATGGGAATCTCCCCGACTTCTAGTGACTTCTAGAAGTTGTTCCAGCTCTCACCTCATCTGATAGCCTTGAATTTGGAACCCATGAAGTCAATAAACATTTTATCCTCCTATTCCCATGAATAAGGAAACCTCTTCATCCATTTTTAGGAAAGCCATTCAATGACTCATTTATGTCAAACTACCTTCATCTACTTATAAATAGAGCACTGAACATAGTGCACAAGAGAGAAAGAATTTGTGTTAAGTAGAGTTATGCTGGTGAGATATCAACTCTTGAAGGTATTGTGCATGTACTGTGATGTTGTTGGATTGTTGATGCTGGATGTGATGAGGATGGGACTCAAGCTGGATGAGTGACAATGAATCAATCAACTAGTTGTACTCTTCCTTCTACTTCATAATATAGACAATTGTTCATTTCCTAATGCACGTGTTAATGATGTTATATGTGTGTTAATGAGTTTAATCGATTCAATTTGTTTAACTTGAATAGATCATGTTGCCTTTATGTTGTTTTTTGTCTTCTATTTTCCATGGCAGGTATCAATCAAGTGAGTTAAGTTGGATTGAGAGTGATGAAAGCGACGAAGTGAGGTGAGGGAAAGCGACCAGATTACAAGTAGGGTTCTCTCCCTTTATCTATTCACTTTAAGGAAAAGGTTAGATATCTTTCTTTCTGTTGTTCTAAGTGAACCACCCACTTAGGGAAAGCATACTTATCTGTAGGTTTATATTTCCGTAAAACACCTGGACCGCCATCGACCGAGGTTGGGTCAAATGTCGGGGAGAGGGGTAAAGGAACAGGGACAGGTGCATGCAGACTGCGCCATTTGGTCTGAATACCATGAAGAGATTAAAAATGGTCTAGAAATTATACAGAGGAGCATCCATGAGCAACAATAAGAGACTTTGGAGAAGCACAAGCAACAAATTGTCAAAAACCAAAGAATTTAGCAATTGGAAGACGAAATAGATGCTCTCAGGCGACAGATAGAGGATCTTCAATTCAAGCTGGAGGACCAGAGCATGGATATGGATAAGGAAAACCCTACAATCGACCTCAACATTCCGGATGCAATGTAGGAGTAACTAGTTGCATAGAAGATCCTTTTTATTTTTTATTTTTTTATATGTTAATATGCAAATTTAATCTTATGTTGAAGCAATATTGTAGAATGTACAACGGTAGGCTTGTAATAAGGGACAATTTTGTAATTTTGGGTAAAAAGGGTTGGATTAGAATGTTCAGAAAATCTACCTGGTGCCCTTGGTTGGTTTTGAACTTCTACCGTAAAGCTCCTGGTTTTTGGCCGCGAACGGGCGCGGATTAATATATCTATCTACTCTTTCTTGTAAAAAAAATTAATGATATAATGCAATTTTTTTTATATAAGGTAGATATTGATTTTTTTCCATATGAAAATCAAATTTAGTCCGATGAATATTTTTTTTAATTTTTTTTTAAGATTAAAAAAATTTAAGAAAAGTTTTACATTTCATGGGATTTGATGTCATAAATGTTTGAAATTAATATTATCATGATAACTATTATCATAATATAAAGTTAATATTGAGAGATTTTATTTATGACCAACATTTAAATAGTTTTTTTTTATTCTACACACTCTCATGGTCTTACACATTCAGTTTTTCTTTGATTGTGTATTAGTTTGTCTCACCAATTTTTTTTTGTTTCTTATTCATAGTTTAACATTAAGAATTCAATTTTTGTTATTTTTTATTATTATTTAAATTTATTTATTTTTAAGGTGATTGGTTGAGGTGTTATTATGCGTTGTTATTTTTTATTATTATTTAAATTTATTTATTTGTAAGGTGTTTGGTTGAGGTCTTATTATGCGTTGTTTAGTAACTTCCATTTCTATTAGTTACTAATTTTTTATTTTTTTATTTTATTTCTTTTCTATTTAACTTTGTGTGTGTGTTTTCTATTATTTTCAATTTCATGAATTATAAATTTTGTCTATATTTTCAATTTACATGACTTATTATTATTAAAAATATATTTTAATAAATTTAGTTTTAAAAAATTATATACATTAATAAAAAATAAAACACACACACATACACACATATATATTAAAGTGTATATATGTTAATATAAACAATATATTAGTTAATCATATTTCTTAATTTTTATACGTAAAAATATTAAACTTATCTTTTTAGAAATTGAAAATCATTTTTTGAATTTTTAAAATTTGAATTTAGAGTTTTTGATTGGTGGAATTTGATGTGGTTTAAAATCTTTTTTAGAATTAAAAATGGTTTAAAAAAATTTAAAATTATATATATATCTATATATATATATATATATATATATATTATTGATTTTTTTTCCCAATTTATAGATTTTTACATAATTATTATTTTCTTTTAAAAAAAATAGTTGTCATTATGTTTTTGGCTTTTACTACAACAAATAAATTTTTCTCTTTTGTCTCCACAATTTTAATCATAACATATATATATATATATATATATATACATATATATTGGGTTGGCACTTAAAGCCTTTGTACAACTAATTTGTGTAACTTTTTTCTTCTTTTTTTAAAATAGATTTTCTCTTAATTTTAATCATAACTTGAAAAAAAAATAAAAATCTTTTGCACTAATACTTAAGCCTTTGTGCAACTACTTTGTGTAAATTTTTTATTTTATTTTAATATATTAGACATTGTAATTTTTTTATAATATATATTTTATTACAGATGATTTTTTGCCACCTGAGATACTTCATATCAATTTGATATTTTTGACGTAGAAATTCTACTCTAAATTATTTGTTTTCTATAGGATGAGTATAAGTTTAAAGTTAAATAAATAGTTTGTTATAATAATTAGGTTTTCAAAACATTAATTATTTTATTTTTAATATATATACATTATTTAATATAAAATACTAGACAATGTAATTTATCCTCCTTATTTGGTCTCGTAACCTAATGATAAAATAAAATGTGCACAAACATATTTCAATAAACTCTCAACTTTTATAATAAATAATAATGTTGAAAGTAATGTTTCATCTAAAATTATATACTAAAGTGGAATTCAAAGCTAATATCAGAGATCCTAAGCATTGAGATTCTCGACCTTCCTGAACTGAAATTTGGGTATATACCTTCGCCATTCAGAGATACAAAATAAATATTGCAAATATATCTCCACCAATTGGATGGTCTCAACAATGTGTTGTGGGTGCTTGCGAATACCATCTATGAATTGGAGGCAGAGGTGATCAAGTATATGAAATCAAGGGTCTCCCCATTCAGAGCAGAAGCCCTTGCATTTCCTTGGATTTTTTGGACTGACACAATCCCCATGACAGATGGATCGACTTAGATCCTTAGCAAGGAGTGGAAAACGTACAAGAGTGGCAGTAGTATACTACTGACAAGAAGTCCTTGTTGTCAGTAGTATACATTTCGTTTGGAAGTATAATCGTTAGCCACCAAATCTATGAAAGGTGTTGTCTCATCCAGTGGCCGCTTTTATGAGCCACTACGGTTGGAACTTTACACGAGGGGATCTAATCTGTTTAATTCATTCACAAAAATAGTTGGAAGCAAGACCACTATTAAGTCATACATGTTTTTTAGCATTTTCTTCTTACCTTTTTTTTCTTTAATTTGATTTTTTTCTTAATAATTTTGCAATAAGAGTGTTTGAATCATGTTTTTTAGGGTGAAAATCTGGTTCAGCACCATAATCTATAGAACAATACTCTGCTGGATTTTCTTAAAATCTTATCTAAATTTCAATGATTTTCAAGGCAAAAAAGCAATCTAGTTAGACTATTGCATTCTTTTCTACCTAACTATCAAATTGACTTACTTTATTCATCAAATTTCTTATATGCCAACTCCATATTTAAAGATAAAAGCATTGAATCACAGTTAACTAAAGCTAAGATAAATCCTTCATAGCGGTGATGTGTTGATTCTTTTCCTCCCTTGCGAAGGAAAAAAATTTAGTTTCGAGTTTTTTCATAACCTAAATGCCACATTCTTCCATCCTACTTTCAAACAAAAATTGCTTCCCTTTAATTTGACAACTAAAAAGGTAGTTGAGAAAACTAATTGTCATGGGAACTGCAGATTGGGAAAGTAATTTCTACATGTTTTCTAAATTCATATAATTTAATGTTTCATAAATTTTACTTGATTTGAAATTTACAAAATAATATAACTTGTTATTTATTTCTCATGACATGAATAAATAAATAATGATTTTTTTTTTTGGAAAAACAACTTCAAAGAGGATTTATGCAGCTTTACATTTGCCTCAATACACCATCTTACTTTTAAATGCAATAAACTACTTTTACAATTTTTTTTTTAAAATTTGGATGAAGCTCAATTTTGATTTATATATAATATTTATTCTATTACAAACAAGAGTTTTTATATTCAGTGATTTAATTTTTCAAGATGATCTTATCAAATCTTCTTTTTCTTTGGTGTACCTTTGCACCTTTAGGGGCAATTACTAGTTTTTTTCTTTCTTCTTTGGGAAAAAATTCTTAACTTTTCATTGATATAGAAAAATTACATGTTACATTTTACATATAATATCCATTTATAGAGAATGGAAAAATCATTGAATCCTCACCTAGGAGGCATGTAGCGTGCATGTATCAGTGCAAATATGCTGCGAGTATCAAGTGCAAGTATTCTAATGTGTTCCTTACTATGTACAAAATATAAAGAAAAATACAATATAACTGCCGATAATAAGTAAAGTTGATTAATATCATCAGCCAAAAAGTCTCCCAGAAAACCATGTCTGTCAAAATGCAGTCAAGGAGTGACTGCTCCCATATCCTGGAAGTCATCAATGAACGGTCTGTGAAAATATCGATAAACCTATTCTCCATCGTGTTCAGTGATCAACCATCTGCCCCATTCTAGCTCCGCGTATTCTTTGGAAAGTTTGTCTGCCACTTGGTTCCTCTGCCTGTAAATATGAGTGACAGATACAGTGTCAAAATAAGATTTCAGATGTAGGACCTCCTGCAATAAAGATGTAAGTGTGTGAGTGTGGCACTGTGCAAGAGAATTGAACCAGCTTATAACAATAAGAGAATCTCCAAAGATCTGAATTCTGTTGCATGCTTCTTCACAGGCAAAAACCAGGAGAAGTCGGAGGCAAAGAAGTTCAGCAAAATTATTTGTACCAGGGCCCATCCCCATTTTGAGGTGAAAGTAATGAGTGGCAGAGATGTAAAGAACTGCCCCACCCCCACACCCATGTTGATTAGAAGTCTCGTTCAAATATGCCCACGGCAGGGAATGATCAATGCTTTCAGGTGTGATGTCCTTTAAACAGGTGGGATGTTCCGCATCCAGGATGAGACTGTAAGTGGCAATGATGGAAGAGCCAATGTGATCCCAGATCACCAGCGAGCCTTCAAAGGTATATCAATTATGCCTAGTCCATACGCCCCACGCAATCAGAAGTGGGAGATTTCACAATTTGATGCTGGTAGCCGCATTCCACCATGTGGACCAAGCCTCAGAAAGGGAAGCTCCATGCCAAGTGAGTGCACACCCCAGCGCATTAGTGACCAAATGCCAGAGAAAACCAATAGATGGGCAATCAAGGAAAATATGCTGGGCATATTCCTCATGGGCGAAACAAAAGCAACATCTAGATGGACCATATATAGCACGCTTGCGGAGGTTGTCCATGAGTGGTATGCAATTGTGAAGGATGCACCACAACAGTAATATGGTTTTGTGGGGTGCCTACAACTTCCAGATAGTGTGCCACCACCAAATTTTATCCTGTGGTTCTTTGGGTGAGAACATAGTGATATAACCAATTTTAGGGGAGTATTGTCCTCTGGGCAGGAGGGCCCATATGAGTTCATCATCTTGGTCCGAAAGGCGGATATGAGAAGCTTGAAGAGCTCTGATGTATCGAATCCAATCAAGGTGGCCCTCTAAGGGAATCCTGAGCACCTGCGCTGATAGCCATCCCTGGGCATGCCAATTTGATGCAGGGGCATTAGACACTAGCCAGCAATGTAGGAGTTTTGTCCACATGTTGTGGCTAGGAGGGTTTGAAAACATTTGAATTGTTACAGCTAGGTGTCAATACCTTAGCTGATTGTATTATTAGATCAGTTAGAGTTGTAGAAGTTGAATAGTTAGTCCATCTGTCATGTTTTTAGTTTTCGAATTATTGTAATAAGACTATTGAATTACCATAATGGTCCTCACAGAGGAACCGAAAGGACATATATTGATGTATATAGATGTAATCCCTCAGATGTGTAGGAGGGAGAGCAAGAAAAGAGGAGAGAGATTTCTGCAATAAACTCTATGTATTGAGAAATTTCTTCCGGTTAAATAAAATCCAAGTCCCGTTGATTTCCAAACTGCCTGTATTTATAATTGTGAAGAATTGGTTAATTGTGAGGCAATTGTGTAATGGAAATTTCATTCTCTGTCCTTGGATTCCCTTAATTTATTCGAATAAACATTGTTAAATCCGCGTTACCGCAGGCGGGTCTGTGCAGAAGAAGTGTGGTCGTGGCACTGTTTGATTTGGTAGATTTCCCGCTTCATAAAGAAATAGATGCGTTGTTTTCAAACTGGAACCGTAGTCTGGACGCGAGTTAAATGAACAAAGAAATAACGTAACCCCGCATTTACCCTAGTCGATCACTGTAGCTAAACCGCGAGTGGTTTTGAAAAGTGGGTTGCCCATTTCGCACCACTTTTGGTGAAAAGGCGGTATTTTCTGAATTGGAGCGATTCCACAGAGCCTTTGATGCGTGGCACCGGACGGAAGTGCAAAACCACCTTTTCGTATTCTCATCGCATGTTAAAGCTACTACGAGGATGCCGAGCGATATCGACGAGGGCCGTCGATCCGGTGCAGAGTCATCGGACGGTGGTCGTCTGACGGAGATGCACGAAATTTAACCAAGGTACGACGAGCGCGTTGATTGGGCGGTTGAACGTAGACGCGGGACCCAGAGCCGAGGTCTGTGTACGAGTCATTTATTCGGGAAGCGTTGATTTTAATATAAGGTCCAAATATATATATTTAATCACCGAAGGTTTATAACATTGGTTATAAAGTGCGTAGATCATATATATATGCCGAGAAAATGATATAAAGTTCAACCATTGTGGATAGTATTATTTATCAAATTCTACGAATTTGATAATTAATAAAAGAAATAGACCACGAGGGAGAAAGGAGAAATCAGACAGAGCCACGTCACCGTTGACCAGCTCTCCGTAGAAAAACCTTTCAGTGTTGTTGCGTCACAATTTATCCGCTCCGGATCAACAACCTGTGCTAGATAATGATATCTAGCGTTGGTCAGGTGATTAATGATATAATCCGGCAATTTGAAATTTCTCCCACTGCCCGAACAAGAGTCAACACCCACTCTGACTGAAATTCTTGATCCAATTTGCCAAGTCAATCCCTGTTGAATAAGGTGCGAAGATTTGGTGATAGCCTTCGAGATGATCGAGGATCTAGGACATAATTGTATAGTGCCATGAATCCAGTCTAAAGTGGTCTGGGGAGCAATATACTTGGCGACAGTAACCTCCTTCCACAGGCTGTGTCCAGTAATAAGGTGCCAACCCAATTTTGCAGCCAGAGCTATTGCAAATATGGGGAGATCCTTTATACCCCAACCACCCCAATGTTTAGGCTAACTGATCTGGTTCCAAGCCACACAGGAAAAGGTGCGCTCACTAGTCGAATTTCTCCAGATAAATTGTCTGCAGATCTGCCGAATACGGTTGGTGACTCCTTTGGGTAGCCATGCAAGAGACATCCAGTAAATAGGGATGGCTTCCAGGAGATATTTGATTAGTACCAGTCTTCCCGCCCTCGAGAGCCACAGATGATGCCAGATATTGATCCTGCACTCCACTTTTGCAATCAACCAATTCCAATCCTTTATCTAGTAGTAATTTGGCTTGAGGTGGAATCCAATATATTTCAAACCATCCCCAATGTAACTATGCACATAATGGAAATATGTAATATCCATCCCCTATTCATGTGCGAAGCATCTAGTCATAATAATGGTGGATTTGCTGTGGTTGGGAGCCATACCCGTAGCCTTGCAGAATATTTGAAGGATATGCTCAAATTGAAAATAGTCCTGACAAGAGCCATCTAGAAAAATAAGCACATCATCCACAAATAATAAGTGAGTCAGCTATAGGAGCTCATTTAGTTAATACCATGGAGATCACCAGCTGCCTTTGCCTTTTTAATTAGAGCCGAGAGGCCTTCCATGACAAGGACAAAAAGCATAGGTGAGAGGGGACATCCTTGCCTAAGACCCCTACCAACATGAAAGAAATCTGATGCAGCCCCATTAATGAGGATTCTAAAGGATGCATTGCTGATACAACCCATAATCCAATTTATAAAAGATGGGCGAAATCTGGTTTGAATGAGAATGAGGTGGAGGTAATTCCAATTGACATGATCAAAAGCTTTAGCAAGGTCAATTTTGAGGATGGTGCTCTCAAGATTCTTGGTTTTGATGGAATGCATGACCTCCTGGGCAGTACTAATAGCTTCATGAATCTGCCTATGATGTAGAAAGGAAAATTTATCCTTTGCAATATGTGCAGAGAGAATGGGTTTAATACGATTAGCAATGATTTTGGAAATAATCTTGTAGATGCAGTTACAGAGAGATATAGGCCTGTAGTCGTGGAAGGATTTTGGGTGATCATGTTTAGGGATAAGGGCAATGAAAGTAGAATTAAAACCATCATAAATCCTACCAGATGTTCTACTCTCTTCAATGACAAGGAGGAGGTCGAGTCCAAGGAGTTCAAAAAAATGTAAGTAGAATTCAATAGGCCAACCATCTAGTCCAGGACTTTTATCTTTTTTAAACCATTTTAGTACCCCCTCAATCTCACCCATGGTGATCGGTGCATTTAGATCCTCAACCTGTTCCTCATCCACAAACCTGCTAAAGGTTCTAGAAATCTGCATGATATCCGACAAGTTGATGTTGAGTGGTGCTCTGTATTGATTTGTGAAGTGCTTGATGCCCAAATCTGATAGTTGTGCATGAGTTTTGGCCACATATCCAATATGATCAGATAGTTCCCATGTGGTATTAATGTTGCGCCTTCCTTTAGCACATTGCTGGAAAAAATTAGTGTTTTCATCCCCTACATTCAACCATATAGCTCTGCTTCTTAGTCTCCACTCTTCTTCCTTATGACGAAGGATATTCACCTTGGTGGTTTCAAGTGCAATCGGATGCTCTTTGGTGGACATTGAGCGAAAACCCAAATATTCCAAATCATTAAGCTGAGAGATTTCCAATTTGACCCTACTCAGCTCCTCCTCCTCAAGTTTTTTTTTGTTTTTTTCGAACCCATCTGATAGTGATTTCTTTGATACGCTTTAGATTCTCATTAAGAACCCTTGCAGGTTCTCTATCAAGGAAATGATTGCAATGTTGTCATTCCTGAGATACCAGTTGATGAAATTCAGGATCCTGTAACCATCTAGTATTGAATTTAAAAGGTGGGTGTGATTTTAGTTCTCCCACAAGGAATTCCATATATACCAGTGAGTAATAAGAGATACCACCCCTGCCAACCCACTATCTAGTTTTAACCAATTGATTATGGAACTGCTACTTGATAAGGAAACAATCGAGGCGGCGCGCCAATGCAGCCTCCCTAGTACATCTGTTTCTCCAGGTAGGTTACTTCTTTAGCGTGTCAATGTCGATCAGCTCAGCCAGTTCCAGATTGGTGGTGAAAAAATTGGAAAGTGGATCGAGAATGGCATATGGTCCCCAGGATTTCGAGATCCCCAAAGAAAAGTTTAAATCGCCTCCAAGGATGATATGCGGATGATGTAGATGCGAGCAACAAAGAAGTGATATCCAGAAATTTTCTTTGTTAACACATGGACCATACACGTTAATCAGGGTGAAGGAATGTTCAAAATCTCCATTGGAGACCTCCAAGCCAATGACTCCTTCCCGCCCCCAGCAAATCAACATCTGAGTGGCCATGTTGTGATGCCTAAAGCACATTTGCTAGATCGACCCCGGGCGTCTAACATCACAAAATTCCAGTTCGGGAGGAGAGATTTTAGGATATTGTTAATGGAAATACCGTCCACTAAAGTTTCCTGAAGGAAAAGGGCATCAATGGAAGTTGTAAACAGAAATTCCTTTAGCGCCAGTCTCTTGACGGGGTTGGCAAGCCCCTTGCAATTAAAGGAGAGTCAGATCATGAGGGAACCCCATCTTTGGGTTTCCTTGCTCTAAGAACCCGAAATAGGGATGATTGTGTGCCTACCTCCACCTCTATATTGGATATTCTAATAGCCTTTGAGATAGTAGAGGGTCTACCACATGATCTGGATGGAAGGATACCCTGTCTCGTGCCAATGCCTAGCTCAGACAAGGGGGTCAGGTGAGTGGAAGATCAAGGAAATAATGGTCCCTGACAGATGAGGAATCTATGGTCGAAGTGGGAGGTAGACCAGTAGACTCAGCAGAGGTATGGGGAATGGTGGGTGGGATGGAGGGGGGAGCAGAAGCAACAGAGCAACTAATGGAGTGTAATGAACAAACTGAATGATGTGAAGTAAAAGACGATGTGGAGATAAAAAATTCCGAATGGAAGAGGGGGATAGAGTGGTACTCGGAACCGTGGATGAGAGATGCTGAGTAGGGTGGATAGGCGAGTAATGTGTCCAGGCCTGAGTAATTGGCCATGAAGGCAGCACAAGCTCGGATCGATGATTAACATCCCGCGGTTGCTCCTCAGGAGTCGGCAAGATAGTAACTGGATCCGTTTGTGTAGCCATATGAGAAACTGTCTTATAGAGAGGGGTCCTCGCACCAAAAATAGGACATTCTTTGTACAGATGCCCAACCGAATGGCAACGTCTGCATCTGAATGGAATCCCCTCGTATTCCAATAGTTGCTACCAAACCATCCCTTCGAATAACATATTGTAGTTGTCGTGTATTCCATTGTGATTGTCTAGAAATACCAGAATGCGAGCCACAACGCAATTTCCAGACACTAAATAGGATCTGTCGTGATCTAAGTAGAGGCCGAAATATTCACCAATGCTGCGAAGAACTACTTCATTCCAGAATTGTATAGGAAGCCCAGGTAATCGCATCCAGATAGGTCTCGCTCCTGAATTTTCCTTGTTTGGTTCAAAAAGAGGGGACCATCATTTCAGGAGAACCGGGTGCATCTTAATGTACCAGAAGTTGTTTAGAACCCAATCCACCTGAGCAGGCTATGAGAAAGTGAGGGCGAACCAGCCCCTGGTCAGTAGAGGGACCCCCGGAAGTTGCTCCAAAATGCCCTCCCCATATTTCCTCTCTCCAAATCTTAAGTCGCGCGGTGGAGTATTTGCGTCCACGTACCTTTCCCACAAGCATGGTAGCGTCTGTCTGCTCTAAGTTGGCCATGCCTCTATCACGCCCAAAATTCGTGTTTCTGTTGTGCCGGTTCTTGGCCGGTCGCGATTTTTTTCCCCTTTTCACGTGCAGGTGCAGGTCCCCAGATGCTGCACAAGGTTCTCCCGACTCCTTAGAATCAGATGATTGTGGTTGTGTATCTATCGTCCGTGCTTCAAATGGAATATTTTTGAAGCACCCAGACGCCGTCGTCGGTTCAGTCGCAACAAAAGAAGTATTGGGTGGCTCCCCCCCAATGCATAAGTTTTCAAATGTGAGAGCCTCCGCGTAGATATTTTCAGTAATCACAGTCGTCAGTGAGGCCGATACAGAGTTATTAGCCTCCGGCAAGGCAGGTGTGTCCAAAGTCTGATACTCCCAGAGACTAATAACAGATGGCGATGGGATAGTATAGGTCGAGGTATCCAGATAGCCCCCTTCAGATGCCAAGCAACTTGTAAGAGTGATCGGTAGAGGCAGTTCCGGTTCGGGGATAGGCGGTGCAGGTATCATGTCCACCATGTCTGCCACCTCATCATAAGACTCCTTCCCCTAGATATCCACACCCTCCAGAGGGTCCGCCGAATAATCAACCTCTTCTTCGTATAAGCTCATGACCAAAATATGGGTCCGATAGTTGAACTGTAATAGGCTTAGTGGAGAGAAAATTTAATGTAATGCACCCCGAAACAACCACCGCAGAGTCCGTTCGCTACCCAAGAGCACAGTGGGTATCGACAGCCATGATAACCATAGAAATCGCGCAGGTCTCCACATCGCGCAAGTATGTTGAAACAACAACATGTAACCCGGATAAGGGAGTCGATCAGAGCCACCGTCAGATAGTTCACAGCGACTCCGTAGAAGGGTCCTTAAAGCCCGTGACCACCAATGACAGACTGTGTGGGAAAGCAAACTTGCCAGAGACAAATAAATAAAGGACCTCTGATAAATGTGTGAAGATAGATTAAATAGCCCCTAATACAAAGAGCCCCGAATGATAAAAAAACCGTAAACTGACAGGATGTGTCAATACCGCGAGAAAGCACTAAGTTCCAGAACGCCTTGGGCCCATATCCACCTTCAGCCCTGTGAACCCCATGGATGCCATGGCTAGGGTTTCCATGCCCTAGTTCCATCTCTCAATTACCATTATTACTTGAATACTATCAAGGATAGTATGCAGCAGGGTAAGGTTAATGTGACACTAGCAATTGCTAGTTATTTTTATGTGATATATATATATATATATATATATATATATATATATATATTCCATGG
Organism: Pinus albicaulis; assembly: GCA_034641835.2. Lineage (NCBI taxonomy): Eukaryota > Viridiplantae > Streptophyta > Pinopsida > Pinales > Pinaceae > Pinus > Pinus albicaulis. Next base: position 1,430,320,274 of record CM076570.1, read on the forward strand.
AAAAAAAATGTTTGTAATTATATTAATAAAACAAAACTACAATATAACAAATTGAATTGAATCAATTTATTATTTTCATTTACTATTAGTTTTCTAATTGAGATTTTATTATTATTATTTGATGATCTAATGTTTATTTTAAGGATACTAGAACTTGGCTCATATTAATCGACATTTAAATGTTTACACTCATTGAACATAAATATTTAACATTTAACATTTATGTGTTTCCTTAATTAAATAATAATAAAAGGTTAAAAGTAATATAGAACGAGTGTGGTGGAGATGGTGTAGTGTAAACATTTAAAACTTGGGTCATTTATTAATAAAAAGTTAAAAGTAATAAAAAACAATAAAATTCAATTTGTTATATTGTAATTTTGTTTTGCAGGGTAATTTAGCTCCTTCAACTCAAGTTAGAAATTATGCTATGGGAAAAATTGCATAAATAATTATAAGTTACATATCATCTTCCTTTGGCAGTAGATAAATAAATTGAGATGTGAAGTGGATAAATAAATCACTTACACAAAAAATTGCATAAATTTTGGTGGGTAGTAACCACTAGTAAGTCTACACATTTACAATTTTACTCTAAGTGCATAAGTCCTCAAGAAACTAATAATGGTGGAAAGTAACTCCTGTAAGTGTATTTTTTACATCTTATTCCTATCCATTTTTTTATGCAAATACTTGCTTAAATTATGGTGGGAATTAATTGATGGTGGATATGTTATTTACTTGAGTATAAGTTATTTTCAAGTATTTTATTTTTGGATGGTTTTCCTACAAAGCTTAAGAATAAAAAATCACTACACAAATATCTAAATATCATGCATGAATATTGCAACCATATCCATAAACTATGACATAAAATACTTAAGGCAGTTATCCACATGGCATTATATTCTGCAACTTGGCTGCAATAAGACCTTCAAGTTAGGGTCCAATCAAATGTTTGAAAAATATATTTTTAATAATTTTGAAAAACATTTTTTTTTTTCAAAGTTAAACATCATAAGCATTGGTCAATGCTAAACTAATAGTGATCAACAAAAAATGGATTGTTACAGTATTTTCTTGGTAGGGACTAATAATGATTCAATAACCATATTTAAATTTAATTAATAAGCACATATGAACTTAATACTTACAATATAACAAGTTTCTTAACCAGGTATACACCCCCACTTTACCATGAATATTATTAACTTGTAAATAGGTTTTGTTACAATACCATGGATTATCAACACTACATGCCCAAAAACTATAAAACTAAAATGTAAAATATTTTAGACATTACATACATCATTGATTACATAGAGAGATAGATGTAGAGAGTGGGAGTGACAAGGGAAATATGGAGAGAGAGGGAGAGAGGAGAGGAGGGAAGGAAAAGAGAAGGAGAGGAGAGAGAGGGGGAGAGAAAGCGAAGAGAGAGAGGGAGACATAAAGATGGAGGGGGAGAGAGGGGGAGAGAGAGAAGCATAGAGGGAGAGAGATAGCGACAAAGTTGGAAAGTAGAGAGAGAGAGAGACAAGGGGGAGATATAGAGGGAGGTGGGAGAGAAAGGGAGAGAGAGGAAGGAAGAGAGAAATGACTTGAGATAGATAAGGAGAGAGAGAGGGAGAGAGAGATGGAGTTGGAGGGAGAGAGAGAGAGAGGGAAGAATAAATACATAGAGAGATAGAGGTGGAGAGAGAGGGAGTGACAAGAGAGAGATGGAAGAGAGTGAGTGAGAGAGGAGAGGAGGGAAGAGATAGAATGAGAGAAGAGAGAGAGGAAGAGAGAGGGAGACACGAAGATGGAGGGGGGAGAGAAGGATATAGAGAGGGAGATAGTGAAAAATTTTGAGGGAAGAGAGAGAGAGAGAGAGAGAGAGAGAGAGAGGGAGAGAGAGGACGAGAGAGAGTGAAGGAGAGATGGAGGGAGGGGTAAAGAGAGGGAGGGAAGAAGAAATACATAAAGAGAGAAAGACGGAGAGAGAAAGAGAGGGTGACAAGGGAGATATGGAGAGAGTGGAGCTGGAGGGAACAAAGAGAGAGGAGAGAAAGGGAGATATGTATGCAACCTAGATATGGTATGTGTGTATATAAAAACCATTCTAGATCCATCTTAACCCTAGATCTATAAAGCACCTAGAGAGATCGAATCTCTTGACATACAAACCTCTTTGAAAGTGAAAAGAGAGTTGATCCTTTTGGTCCCTTCATAGATCTGAGGTTAAGATGGATCTTAACTACTTCAACGTCTCCCCATATTTAGAAAAAATTTAAATGTTTAGACTTATTTATGGACACTACAACATCTCCCCTATATTGGGTGGTAGAACACCTATGGAGACAACAATACATATTTTTTCAAATAAATAATATAATACTTTATTATTATTAATTTTAGTCCTAAGGGTTACCTCAAGTGATCTAGAGCCACATATGAAGTTTTTTTATATTGTTGCTACTTGTTGCTAAATTCTGTTTGATTTCCTATACTTCCATTTCAAGCTGAAAAAAAAAAAAAAACATAAACACATTTTCTTTCAAGCTGAAAAACCAAACATAAACACATTTTCAGAATGAGGGCTTCTGTGATTTATAATTTATAACAAAAATTCTTCAGGACTAAATCACATAAATATTTTTCGGATCACTTACTGTGGTTCATCATCACGACATAGATGGATAGCTAAACTAGAGAACTAATAAATAATAGAGATGCAACTCTTAGTTCCCAACAATAGCTAATAATTTTATTTATTTTTGTTTATTTATCATTATTATTAATATTTATTCATTTTATCTATTATTTAATTAGAAAAATGTTAGAATGAAAAAATAAAGTTAAAATTAAAAATAATAATAAAAGAAACAATCTTTAAAAAATGGAAAAAATAAAAATGGAAACTAGAAAATAATAAAAGAAATTAACTAAAAGTCAAAGATTAATACAAAAGAGGGGAGATATTTATTTATTTATCTAATATTGTATCATCCGACTTCTAAAAGAATTACATAGTAAAACAAAATTTGATGACCTCTTTATTTTTCCGAAGTTTTAAATAAATATCAATTATGATTTTTCATTAATACAATGGATAGGGTCGTTGACCCTTATGCATATGTTCTATGCCACACATACTAGTTTGTTTCTCTTAAACTTTAATATAACCATATGTATTAAACCAAATTCTACGCATAGTCAAACCTGATTCATATGATTTTTTTTTTGGTTGAAAGACTTAATATGTTTAATACTATTCGACATACCCATATTAAAATCTTCAATTGGAATTTGGTATTAAGTTCCGGTTAGCTGGCATGTCTGTCCTGTTTAATGCTACAGTACATGGCAATAACTATTTTAGACAGCTGCCAAATCACCTCAGATTCCTTCGCGCTTTTCGAAGGTACCTCCTCGATCTCCACCGTTAATTTATGTGTTAATATATGGTTGTGTTGCATTGGCGGGAGATTGAACTAGACTTCACTAACCCTAATATTTCTTGGGTTCTCCATCCCAAAACTCATTTAGCTCGGCCCGTCGACTGTGTAGAGTTAGTCTGCAAATTTTTCTTCAAGGGTTCTGATGTCTGGATGTTAATTGTGTGAGGTTTAGCAGTATTCTCGTTACTTCCTCTGAAATGGTTGAAGGAGCTATACCACTAAGTGAATCTCAATCTTTCTTTCGCCAGGAGGATTTTCTCATTTTCAACAGGAGTTCCTCCTCTTGTTGCACGCTCTCCAGTGAGTACTTGGCCTGAATTCTTTTTCGAATTATTCATTGATTTTTCTCCCACTTCTGAGATACAAAGGGTTCAAATGCATTCTTAGACTTATATATTTTAACTTACTGTCCTTATTGCAAAATTTCCGCATGGAGCTTCCTCCTACAGGTATTACTCCATTTCATACTTTTCTTAACGCTGTGATTTTAAGTTCCTGCTACTAGGTTTTTGTTTGGTTTGTTTTGGAAAAGGCATCTTACCCTTGTGCCTTTTTTCTCCCTATGCAGGTATGTATCTTCGACCCCAACTCCGTGGTAGGGTGTTCATCCGTCTTGAGCCACTGTAACTCTTTGGCCTCGGCTGATACACCGCTTCTCCTTTTCCTTTCCAGGTACCCTGGCCAACTGGAGCTACAGTTCTTGACTCTGGTTTTCTCGTTGAGTTTCTAGTATAGGAATTTTGCATTAAAGAAAAGTATTTGTAGAGGGCATAAACCCTATAGTTCTGTCCTTCAGTTTGTGACCACAGATGGTCTTGAAGCACGATGTTAGCTTGTTTAGTTTGGAATAACTTATGAAAGGAATCCTGTAATGTTTATACCAGAAGTTTTATCGGGTGAGAAAGGGTTAAATAGACTTATTTTCTTCTAACTGTTATCTCTAGTTCGGTTCGACCGAATACTACAACGTTTCTCCTTTGGTTTATGACTCACAAATGATATAATGATTTCTCCATTTTTGAAATTTAAAGAGTACTTTACTATGCATAATAAACATTTCTCTTATATTAATTTTTTTCGCTTAAATGTTCCATCTATAGAAGTTTATTGTTCCGCAAGGGAGAAGTTATAAATTCGATATTTGTTTTGCTAAGAAAACTACTGTTTCCTTTTCTGCAATTTGGTGCGAAACTTTGTTAAATACTAGTTGATTATTTTGTAAGAATTTCTTTCACAGTTTATATCAAAATGTCATATCAGGGTTTGTACCTGAATACCTTGTTTTCTGCATAGTAAATTTAGTAGTAAAATATTACACAGTTTTCCCTTTCGCTATGGATTTATGATTCTCGTTTTCTTGATAATATGTTACTGAGTTTCTTAGGATAAATTGCTGTAATATCCCTATTCTTTGTTCAACCTAGTTTCGGTGCCCGGACCACCATTTTCTAAAAGTCCGTGTATAGTGATTCTCAATAAGTTGAACAGAACATCTTGGGTATGGTTTTTCCACAACCCGAGACCACAAGTTCTAGTTTTTCGCCACCAATACTTAGAATGCATTTAAAGGAGTTGTAAGAAAAAAAACCTCTATCATATTTGATATTTTAATAACTCACAGATTCTCTTTTAAATCTCTTACACCTGTGAAAGTAATATTATCTATGGATACATAACCTCTTAATCCACATATTCATATACTACTTGTGTTAAACAATTTCACAGAATACATGTTCATTTACTGTACACAGTTAAAATATGTTTATCTATGCATTCAAATGTACTTTCCTTTTTCACATGGTCATAATTACCAAATATTTACAAAACTAACCCTTTCCATAGTAACTGGATACAACACCTGTAATAGTTAACACTATAATATTCATACATACGAATGCAAGATAACTATTTGTACTTATCTGTAATATTCTGGTTTAAGCTGTGGTCCTCCCAACCATCAAGTGAGGTGATTACGTCCTCTACTTGCCCCCTAGCTCCAGATTTGGAATGACACGGGTTAACAGTGGATCTCACTTTCTGCTGTGACCTCAGGATAGCCAATCCAGTCAATTTCAGAAAGTCTATTTTTTAAGGTTTTTCTTTGAGTTATTTTCCATTGGTCACAACTAGCTTTGGAAAATCCTCAACCTTTTTCTTACTAGCAAAAAACCCCTACTACTCCTCTGGGATCCATTTTTATCCTCAGAGAAGTAGGTAACTGTCTTCCAACTGTCCCCAACCACCTCCAATTCTTGGAAACCTTTTTACCATCAGTTATATGTATATTTATATATTTTAAGGATTTTTCCTTCCATTAATTAATTATTCCTAATTAATTAATTAGAAAAAAAATAAATTTTAAACAACAGTAATTATTTGAGTCTTTCTTCCTGACAATGATAAACGAATTGTATTTTAACTAGTTAACACTCGTTAACTTTAATGAAGTTGTCACAACTTCCCCCCCTGGAAGTAACACCGTCCTCGGTGTTTCATTCTAGCTTTGCAAAGAGTTCTAGGTAAGCCCTCCGTATAAAGCCTTCATCCTCCCAAGTAGCTTCATCCGGGCCGAAGTGCTTCCATTGCACTTTCACTTGGGTGATAGCTCTCTTTCGGAGTATGATTTCCCTTTGGTCAAGTATGCGTTGCGGCTCGACTAGGAATTCTCCGTCCGGTTCTACCTCTATATTGTGCCAATGAATTACATGCTTTGAGTCATGTACATAACGCTTCAACAGGGACACATGAAATATGTTGTGTACTCGAATATGGCTGGGTAATGCTAGTCGATAGGCTACAGGTCCTACCCTTTCCAAAATTTCAAAGGGTACACAAAATCTGGGAGCCAATTTGGCACAAGAGGCCCACTGCAAAGTACTCCTTTTTGGCTTAATTCTTATGTACACATGGTCTCCTACATCGTACTCACGATAAGATCTTTTCTTATTTGCACAGATCTTCTGTCGATCTTGTGTAGCCTTCAAATTTTGTCTTATTTTTCTCACCTCTGCTTCCATTTCCGCAAGCATCTCAGGCCCCAACATTATCTTTGTCTCAGGGCTGCTCCAATTTATGGGCGTGCGACACTGCCTCCCGTACAAAGCCTCGAAAGGAATCATTTTCAGAGATTCCTTATAACCATTGTTTTAAGCAAATTCAACAAGGTGCAGGTAATATTCCCACTTAGTTGGCTGCTTCATCACATACATGTGAAGCATGTCTTCCAGAACTTGGTTCACTCACTCTGTTTGACCATCGGTCTGGGGGTGATAAGCAGTGTTGAAGTTTATCTGCGTTCCCAATCTTGAAAACAGGGTTTTCCAAAAAGCGAAAGTAAACTTAACATCTCGATTTGAAATGAAAGTCTTTGGAATTCCATGCAGCCTAAAAATTTCCTTCATAAAAATATCAGCTATTTGTATAGTCTTGTAAGTAGACTGTACGGGTATAAAATGTGCAGATTTACTCAATCTGTCCACTACAACCATTATAGAATCATTCTGTCTTTTTGTTCTTAGTAATCCTGTGATGAAGTCTAGAGATATGACTTCCCACTTCCATTCGGGTATAGGTATGGGCTGCAACAATCCTGCAGGATGTTGATGCTCTACCTTCACCTTTTGACATTCCAAACACTTAAATATTTCAGAATATTATTTCACATACCAGGCAAGAAAAATACATTTCTAAACGCAGTCAACATCTTCTGGTAACCCGGATGACCTGCATAATTGCTGCGATGATATTAATTCATTATCAGCTCTTTAAGGTCTAATCGATTATGCACATATACTTTACCTTTGAAGGTTAACATCTGGTCGTCATTTATTCCATACTCAAATGTGCCTCCCAAATTTTTTCTTTCTTCCATTTGATGCCACAAGAACCGATACTCAGGATCTTTTTGTGCTTCTTTCTTTACTTTCTCTAAAAATTTGTTTTCTAGCTGATTATAATATAGCTCATATATACCATGTAATTTCCTACTTAAAGCGTCAGTTACTCATTTTTCCTTTCCTTTGACATGCTAAATATCCATGTCAAATTCACTTAAGAAAGCATTCCATCTTGCCTGTCTTGAATTCAAATCCGCTTGCTTGAAGTAACTCGTCAAGATGCTATGATCTGTCTTTAATATAAAAATTTTGCCCAACAAGTAGTGTCTCCATGCCCGGAGTGCATGGACTACTGATGTCAGTTCCAAATCATATGCATAATATATTTGCTCGTGTTCCTTCAACTTTCTGGATTCATAAGCTATCACTTTGCCTTCTTGAGACAGGACTGCCCCAACACCTTCTTTACTTGCATCCGTACATACTTCAAATTCTTTGTTGGGGTCATCTACTCTTAACACAGGATCTGTAGTCAAGAGCTGTTTCAATTTTTCAAATTTTTTTTGGCACTCCGTGGTCCATTTGAAAACTTTTCCTTTCTTCTATAAGGAAGTAATAGGAAAAGAAATTCTAGAAAATCCCTCAATAAATCTTCGGTAATACCCAGCTAGCCCCATAAAATATCTAATGTCTGCCACATTCTGGGGTACTCGCCATTCTATAATAGTTTTGATCTTTTCGGGATCAACAACTATTCCTTTAGCTGAAATAACATGGCCTAGATATTGGATTTCTGTTTTAAAGAAATGACATTTACTGTACTTAGCGTACAACTGATGCTTTCTTAGCATATCCAGGAACTTTCTCAAATGTTCCTTATGATCTTCCTGATTTTTAGAATATATAAGAATATCGTCTATAAAAATAAGTATGAAATTATCCAAGAAAGGATGAAAGATTCCATGCATTAACCTCATAAAGGTTGTTGGTGCATTCGTCAGTCCAAAGGTTAACACCACAAATTCGTAATGTCCATACCTGGTACAAAATGTTATCTTACAAATGTCTTCATCCTTAATTCGAATCTGATGATTTTTGGATCTTAAATCTATCTTAGAAAACATCATGGCCCCTTTTACTTGATCAAATAAATCATCCATTCTTGGTAGGGGTGTTGGGGTCCCCGTAGTTTGCAAGATTGGCAAGAACAAACGCTGCAGGGCCTACATCAGAACCAATTTGGAATCCTAGGATCTAGCCCTCCTGGATTCAGAGAGGGATCTCTCTATATGTGTTTAAAATGATATGCTTTTAAAGCTCATGGTATGATATTAGGCTAGTTATGAAGCACAAGGGATTTGTTTTGGTTTTGGTTGGGTAGGATATCATCAAAAATAAATGAAGTCTTTTGAAGGGTAAAGGTGTGAGTGAGTTGAAAAAATGGTTCAGCTGATAGGATAGGTAAGAGACAATATCAATCCATTGGGCTATGGAGTCACAAAAGGATTTAATTGCACAACAAGTTTCAAGAGTGGTCCATGGGGCAAGTCATCTATATCAAAGGATCTCTTTAGATTTATTTTGTGGTATGGAACACTAATAAGTGTGGTGAAAGAAGAAAACAGATAAGAAAAAAAAGGGCAGCCTAAGATCATGTAAAGACTTTGAACCTATCCTGCTTTTAGCATACTCTCAAGGGAAAAAATTTAAGATAAACATAAAAAGTAACCTAAGATCAGGTAAGGAATTTGAACCTATCCTGCTTTTGGTATACTTCTTAAGGGATCTTTTCAAAGCAACTGTTGGAGATAAACTAGAGGATAGAGGTAACCATAAACTTATCTAGTTCAACTTTAATTAGCAAACTTTTCAAGAACTTTCAAAGACAATATCTCAAGTTGTACTTAGGAAACCTGGGCTCACCAACACTTCACTGGTTATACTCTATTGAATTATCCTCAAAGCACAATTAGAAGAAAACATAAAGATAATGCTTATCAGTGAGATTTAGGGTAACTTTTAAAGTAAATCCTAATCTAAATTAGTTGTTCTTTATCAGATAAAGTGGAAATTATGGAAACATAAGAAAAACAACAATTACAGTAAGAAAAACATCACCATTGACATAAACCAGGATCCCATAAATCAACTTGTATATCTGATGTTCAAACTAGTTACAATATTCAAGTCCAGTAGGTCTTTACAGCTTCAAATTTCTCTTCTCAGCCTATCTTTCTTCAATTACTAACAGAGCTTCAGCAGCTTTAGAAACTATTTACATTCAAAAAGTATTCAACCAACAACAATACTAGGCTCCTCATATGATATATATAGGTAAATTGAGGAGGTGGAGTGAAAAGAAGGTCTAACTATTCAATTAATACAAAGTAAATGCTTCTCAACCTATGGGAGGCCTAATGGAGAAGATATCTAATGTCTTAACTCTGTTAATTGATTTTTACATTAAGTTTCATCAACTTCAGTCATTTTTGTTGACTTTTGAGGCTTTTGGTAGCTGGAAATTACTTTCTGAGCTGTCTTTGGCAACTATCTCTGGCCGTGCATTAATTTTGTAGGCTTTTGAGGCAAAATAAACTTGCAGGTGGAATTTTTAGTCTTTGGGGGAGTAAATAACCTTGATGATCTGGCAATTAAGGCTGTCTTTTGCTGATTTGTCATGCTTTGTGGCTTTAAACATTGATTAGGCCTTTGATATAGATTTAGGCCTCCTTTAATCATCTTTCGAAATTTTTGTCCTTTACTGACTGTATTTCTATTCTTTAATCCTTTGTTCACAGTCTCTGTCTTCGTCCTTAATCACTGTTTCAACCTTCATCCTTTATCTTTATGCTAATCCTCGCCTTTCTTTGATTTCTTCGATTAAGCCTTTAATCACTCTATTTTCTTGCTTGCAGGGGTTTCTTTGGCATTTTGGAGGGTTTCGTGATTGCATCGATCAAATGCTCAGAATCAAACCCTAGATCCCTCATCTTGCTTGTTAGAACCCTGAGGATTGTCATCCCGGGTGTTCGCAACTCAAATGTTGCTGTGGACGAGCCTGTAAACTTCAGGTTTCCATTAAACCTACACTCAAACATAAAACATATTATGAAAACCTGCATTTTTTGGATAAAATGTGATCAGAGACTTCGGGATGGGTGTTGGAGCATTTGCAGAGGAAGGGAGATGTGTAGGGGAGGGGTTCCACAGGTGGAACCAGGAGAAAATGGCGAAAAATTCAAATATGGGCGCGAAAATGGTAAAGCAGTTTTGGAAAACCACGAATGGTTTTCGCACAAGCAAAGGGTGGTAAGCGGTTTTCCGCAAATTGAATGTGATATGGTTGATTGGATGACACATGCCCCCCACGAAACCACCTGTTTCGCGCAGAAGATGCACGTTGAGGAGTTTTGGGCAGATCGAGTGGGAAAAGGATTTGGGGTCGTCTGATCTAAGAAATCCAGATCGACGGTCATGGTTGCGTGTGATGGTTGAAATGCTGCGTGGGAGAAGAACAGTGGGGCCTGAGCTGACGTAAGCAATCTTGTCATGGAGCGGAAAGGTTATCGGGCGGGTAAAAGGTGAGGGGCGAAGCGATGACCATCGGATGAAGACGATCAACGGCTAGATCTTACCGCGAGGGTGAATGATCAAAGGAGTTTGGGAAAATAAGGATGGAGAGGGGGAAAACATGATCATCGTCGGATTGGTGGCGATCAATCGCTAAGATCTGTTGTGGGGGGACCATGAAGGTACGGACCAATTTCCTGCCTTGTGCTTCCACTGTGAATCTCTGTCATTCATCTAAGTTTCTATGCAGTCAACCAAGTCAACTGCGGGAGCAGCTCTGGTGTTAACCCGTGGATTGAAAATGCCCGCGGGTGAAATGGAAGGTTGGGGACGACCGTTGGATCAATAAGATTGGCGGTTGAGGTTTGTCGAGAAAATAATATAGTTGGGGGAAAAACGAAATAAGAAGTAATAGGGTCTGGAGGTAAGGTGCTTAGCCCATGATCACGGGCACCAGGTCATATGAGAAAAAGGGGCGGGGGACTTAAGCCCGCAGGGGCTTAAGGCTTGCTTCAAAAAAAGGGTCAAAATAGGGCTAAAAACAGAGGTTTTGAGCCTTTTTTAAGGGTTTTGGTAAGGTAAAAGAGGGAATTTTTAAACCAAATAAAAGGGTTTTGATGGTTTAAAAAGGGGATTTTGATGAAATGGAGTATAAAAGGGAAGAAAAAGAGGGATCTGACAGGAGGAAAGGGGATTTTCAAGGCAAAATGATGGAATGGGTGAAATGAAGGATAAGGGAGGCTTTGAAACAGTCTTTTGTATCAGCAGGTTGCCTTGAAGGATTTTTAATGAAGTTATCAATGAAATGGATTTCTTGAGGATAAAGATCACAGAGAGGCTTCAAGAAGTCAAATATTTTGCATGAAATTTGTTTCTTGAAGGCTAAAGACCTGTTTTAGCCATCTTTGAATATGTAAAAATTATGGATGGTAACAGTGGCTCCATTTGGGGATGGCAGGTCCTTGGAGGTGTCAAGAACCTCAGAGATTTATCTCTGGAATGTAGACCAGTGTCTAATGTTTTTCTACATCTTGACAAATTGCTTTTTCTTTGATCATGCTGCTTTAAAAGATGATCAGTCTTTATCATAACCATATGATTTCTCCCAAACATTCTACCTACACAGCCTACTTACCTAACATTTTTTCTTCAATAAGGTGCACTTAGACTTACAAACCTTTTGAAATCAACATTTTATTCTTTGATTGAAAGTAGAAAACTAATCTAAATCTACCCTTATTTCTTCCATGAGTTCAGATTGACCAGTTGAACTCATTAATTCTCTACCTAAGCTACTATCTGCCAGGATTAAACTGTCTGTCAGATCTTATTCTCTATATTCTAAAATAGAAATTTAACTACAAACAAACCAAGATTAAGCTGTCTGATTTGCTATAAGACTATGGCATAAAAACAAGCTGCACATAGACTGAAATTTACAGAAATTTAAAACAAAATTGTGAAGGCTTAAGATCTGAAAATTATGAATATACTTCATTCTTTCTTTCAGCTCTGGTTTTGATCTTTTTAGAGTTGTCTTATTCTTTACCTGGTTCAAGTTTTGTGCATGTTAGAACCAATTATTTTTCTTCTCTTTGGCTCAATTTTTGGTCTGATTAGAGCCATTTCTTTCTATCCTAATCTATTCTACTAATAAGCCAAGATTTCATTGTTTGGAAAATCTTCTTCACTAACCTATCAACAGTAAATTGAAATATATCTAGTCATGATTAGGCTATATGACTAAATAGTAGTGCTCTTTCAAGTAGTGGCATTTAGGCTTGCACACTTTCAGATGTTTCTTTTCTTTTTGGTATGGGGTTGTACCTTTCTTCTGTTATATCTGCCCTCTTTTTATCTTTTTCTATTGTTTTTGTATTTTTTCAAATTTTCTTTCAAAGAAAAAAACAAAAAACTAACTAAATGCTCACAAGCCGAACTTTATTGACATTCCTACCTACCCTAATCTAACTTGGAAATCTCTGTTGTTTTATATGATACAATAGTGCCAGTGTAGCCAGTTGAGCAGTGACAAAAAGGAAAAGAAAATCTGGCTACTTATCAGAGGTAACCATAGTACATATTGAATATTAATCTTCAAAACCAAGGCTATCATAGAAGGTGACAACTTTTTATGTATTTGGCTCTTGCAAAGGATAATTGCTTGAGAATTTGAGCCAATTAGGAGCTCCATACATTCTTCCATAGGATCAACAAAGAAAAGATGAGAACTCTCTTCTTTTTGGCCCTCCATGATTGGTAGATTGTTTGCCTCTAAGACATTAGCTTTGAGAACTGTATCTTCAGTATGTTCCTTGGAAGCATCATCATCCTTCACTTGCAAATCAACAAGCATTGAAATTTCTTCTTTCTCTAAATCTATGCTTGCTTCTGATGTAAATTCAGGTTCTTTGTATGACAGATTGATATCAGCAATGGGGGAAGGTTTCTTTTGAAAAGATGATATATCCTTAGTAGGACAATCTTCTATTTGTTTTTCTCCTCCAAAGACTTGCCGGTACTTTTCATTGTTTGGCATAGCTGGTCTAAATTTTTCTTGAATTATGTATTGTTTTCTTTCACAAGGTCTCAGACATGTACTAGCAACAAGGTCTAATCCATTGGCAAGAATGTTTCAGTTTTTAGGGACAAGGGTAAGTTGGAATTCTTCAAAATATTTTAACAAGTCCATGGCATCATCCTTATAGGCTCTAAGTCTGGGATTTTTAACAATACATTCCTCATTCACTTGCCTAATTACCAATTATGCATTCCCATGAACTGTTATCCTCTGGGCTCCTAATTTCTTCAATAAGTGTAGCCCTAAAAGGAGTGACTCATACTCTACTATGTTACTTGTGCACTGAAAATTCAATTTATATGAATGGCCTTCAACATGATTGTTTTATGTATTGTAAAGCCATATTTCTGCACCTACACTAGTTTTACTACATGACCCGTCAAATCTCATACTCCACAGAGGACTAGTTTCAGAATTATCATTAATTTCCCTACTATCCTCTTTGTCTTGAGTGCCATTGTGTTGTTATGTGGGATAGGAACTATGTTGATGGTTATCTTGTCCAAATGAAGGTTTGGAGGCTAGATGCTTGTTTAGTATTTGATCAAGTTCTCCTTCTGTCAAAGGAGGGATTTCTCTTTCAGCATAGACAGAAGTACAACAGTCCTCTTTCTCTTGTGTTAACTGGTTTTGAGGCTGGATGTCTTTTTAAGCCTCTTCTAGTGAATCAGTACTTGTGCTTGCAGGGAAAACTTGAGGATTTTCTACTATTTCCTGATCTACTTCTGTTTCAAACAACTCCTCATGATTGTTATGATACTCAATTTGAATACAAGGTTCATGAGTTGTTTCTTCTACATTATCAGGATGCCACTCTTCTTGTGTAATTTGAAATGAGTTGTAACATAGAGGGAGAGTCCCTATATGTGTTGGTTCTCCTTCCACTGCAGATTCTGCGTTTTCTAAGTGGCTACTTGTTTCCTCAAAGCACTGCTCACTATTAGTATTTTCATTTTGTTCGTAAAGATCTCTTAACAGTAAAAAACAAGCTATAGGTAGGCAATCAGGAATTTCTTGACAACCTTCCTCATCATCTTCTATAAAGTCTCGATCATCATACATGTCTTGCTCATTGTCTAGATATTGTAGTGGTTGAGTTTGTGTTTGATCGAGGAAAGGCATAGGTTGCTCTAGATAATCAACATCTGTATCAACCTCATGCCTTTCCAGTTTCTTATCAAGTATGTACACTATTTTTCCAAATAGGTCCAATAATGTGTTTATTTTAGCTTCTCCGTCTATACTTGGATCCATGTTTGTAAAAAGAGGTCACTGTATCTTGTCAACCAGTTCAGAGTCTTCTACCAGTGGAGTCATTTGGTATTTTGGGAGTTGTGGAGTCGCTAGGTGGGGGATTTCAAATTTTTTTAAGATGAGTGGCTGTCCACCATCAGCAATTGAATACCAATATAAGGAGGTTTGTGGGTCTTCTGAGGTCTTAAAGATGTCTAAGATGTAATTCACTCATAATCTCCCTGGTGGAGTCACCACCATGTTGTGTTTTTAGACCCAATGATGAGAAAATTTCAGCCAAATATGACAGTCTTTAAAGGCTAACTAATATTTTTTGAAAGAAAAATTAATCCTCAAAGTCTTCTTAACTGAGTTGATATGATGTTATGATAAAATTTTCCCAGTGGAGTCTTAGGAAAAACCAGTGGGGTCAGCAGGCCTACTGAATACCAATGGAGTTGCCAAGTGAAGGATTTTTACTTGTTTTCAAGGTTTGATTGTTGTTCACCATCAAAAATCAATAATAACCAGTCTTGGTGACACTTGATTCATTTAGGAATAGGGGTTTATTGAGTTGTGAAGTTATCTATCACTCAATATTCCCCAGTATGGTCGTCACTATGTTGGGGTCCCAGTAGTTTGCAATATTGGCAAGAAAAAATGCTGCAGGGCCTACATCAGAACCACTTTGAAATCCTAGGATCTAGCCCTCCTAGATTCAGAGAGGGATCTCTCTATATGTGTTTAAAATGATATGCTTTTAAATCTCATGGTATGATATTAGGCATGTTGTGAAGCACAAGGGATTTGTTTTGGTTTTGGTTGGGTAGGATATCATCAAAATAAAGGAAGTATTTTGAAGGGTAAAGGCGTGCGTGAGTTGAAAGAATGGTTCAGTTGATGGGATAGGTAAGAGACAACATCAATCCATTGGGCTATGGAGTCACAAAAGGATTTAATTGCACAACAAGTTTCAAGAGTGGTCCATGGGGCAAGTCATCTATATCAAAGGATCTCTTTAGATTGATTTTGTGGTATGGAACATTAATAAGTGTGGTGAAAGAAGCAAACATATAAGAAAAAAAAGGGCAGCCTAAGATCAGGTAAGGACTTTGAACCTATCCTGCTTTCAGAATATTATCAAGGGAAAACATTTAAGATAAACATAAAAAGTAACCTAAGATCAGGTAAGGACTTTGAACCTATCCTACTTTTGGTATACTTATTAAGGGATCTTTTCAAAGCAACTGTTGGAGATAAACTAGAGGACAGGGCTAACCATAAACTTCTCTAGTTAAACTTTAATTAGCATAATTTTCAAGAACTTTCAAAGACAATATCTCAATTTTTACTCAGGAAACATGGGCTCACCAACACTTCACTGGTTATACTCTATTGAATTATCCTCAAAGCACAATTAGAATAAAACATAAAGATAAAGCTTATCAGTGAGATTTAGGGTACCTTTTAAAGTGAATCCTAATTTAAATTTGCTGTTCTTTATCAGAGAAAGTTAAGAAAAACATCACCATTGACATAAACCAGGATCCCATAAATCAACTTGTATATTTGATGTTCAAACCAGTTACAATCTTCAAGTCCAGTAGGTCTTTGCAGCTTCAAATTTCTCTTCTCAGCCTATCTTTCTTCAATTACTAACAGAGCTTCAACAGCCTCAACAACTATTTACATTCAACAAGTATTCAACCAACAACAATACTAGGCTCCTCATATGATATATATAGGTAAATTGAGGAGGTGGAGTGAAAAGAAGGTCTAACTATTCAATTAATACAGAATAAATGCTTCTCGACCTTTGGGAGGCCTAATGGAGAAGATATCTAATGTATTAACTCTGTTAATTGATTTTTACATTAAGTTTCATCAACTTCAGTCACTTTTGTTGACTTTTGAGGCTTTTGGTAGCTGGAAATTACTTTCTGAGCTATCTTTGGCAAATATCTCTGACTGTGCATTAACTTTGTAGGCTTTTGAGGCAAAATAAACTTGCAGGTGGCATTTTTAGTCTTTGGGGGAGTAAATAACTTTGATGATCTGGAAATTAAGGCTGTCTTTTGTTGATTTGTCATGCTTTGTGGCTTTAAAAACTGATTAGGCCTTTGATATAGCTTTAGGCCTCCTTTAATCATCTTTCGGGCTTTTTGTCCTTTACTGACTGTATTTCTATTCTTTAATCCTTTGTTCACAATCTCTATCTTCGTCCTTAATCACTGTTTCAACCTTCATCCTTTATCTTTATGCTAATCATCGCTTTTCTTTGATTTCTTCGATTAAGCCTTTAATCACTCTGTTTTCTTGCTTGCAGGGGTTTCTTTGGCATTTTGGAGGGTTTCTGTGATTACATCAATCAAATGCTTGGACTCAAACCCTGGATCCCTCATCTTTCTTGTTAGAACCTTGAGGATCGTCATCCCGGGCATTTGCAACTTAGATGTTGTTGTGGGCGAGCCTGTAAACTTCAGGTTTCCATTACACCTGCACTCAAACATAAAACATATTATGAAAACCTGCATTTTTTTGATAAAATGCGTTCAGAGGCTTCGGGATGGGTGTTGGAGCATTTGCAGAGGAAGGGAGATGTGCAGGGGAGAGGTTCCACAGGCGGAACCAGGAGAAAATGGAGGAAAATTCAAATGTGGGCGTGAAAATGGAAAATAGGTTTTGGAAAACCACAAATGGTTTTCACACAAGAAAAGGGTGGTAAGAGGTTTTCTGCAAATCGAACGCGATATGGTCGATTGGATGACATGTGCCCCCCATGAAACCACCTGTTTCGCGCAAAAGATGCACATGGAGGAGTTTTGGGCGGATTGAGCACGAAAAGGATTTCGGGCCGTCTGATCTGGGAAATCCAGATAGACGGTCATGGTTGCGCGCAATGGTTGAAAAGCTTCACGGGAGAATAACGGTGGAGCATGAGCTGACGTAAGCAATCTTGTCGCGGAGCGGAAAGGTTATTGGGTGAGTAAAAGGTGAGGGGTGGAGTGATGATAATCGGATGATGACGATCAATGGCTAGATCTTACCGCGGGGGTGATTGATCAAAGGAGTTTGGGAAAATAAAGATGGAGAGGGGGAAAACATGATCGCCGTCGGATCGGTGGCGATCAACCGCTAAGATCTGTTGCGAGGGGACCATGAAGGTACGGACCAATTTCCTGCATTGTGCTTCTGCAGTGAATCTCAGTCGTTCATCTGAGTTTCTATGCAGTCAACCAAGTCAACTGTGGGAGCACCTCTGGTGTTAACCCGTGGATTGAAAATGCTCGTGGGTGAAATGGAAGGTTGGGGACGACCGTTGGATCGATAAGATTGGTGGTTGAGGTTCGCCGAGAAAACAATATAGTCGAGGGAAAAACGAAATAATAAGTAACAGGGGATGGAGGTAAGGTGCTTAGCCCATGATCACGGGCACCAGGTCATATGAGAAAAAGGGGCGGGGGACTTAAGCCCGCAGGGGCTTAAGGCTTGCTTCAAAAAAAGGGTCAAAATAGGGCTAAAAACAGAGGTTTTGAGTCGTTTTTAAGGGTTTCGGTAAGGTAAAAGAGAGCATTTTTAAACCAAATAAAATCGTTTTGATGGTTTAAAAAGGGGATTTTGATGAAATGGAGTATAAAAGGGAAGAAAAAGAGGGATTTGACAGGAGGAAAGGGGCTTTTCAAGGAAAAATGATGGAATGGGTGAAATGAAGAAAAAGGGAGGCTTTGAAACAATATTTTATATCAGCAGGTTGCCTTGAAGGATTTTTAATGAAGGTTATCAATGAAATGGATTTCTTGAGGATAAAGATCACAAAGAGGCTTCAAGAAGTCATAGATTTTGCATGAAATTTGTTTCTTGAAGGCTAAAGACCTGTTTTAGCCATCTTTGAATATGTCAAAATTATGGATGCCTAACAGTGGCTCCATTTGGGGATGGCAGGTCCTTGGAGGTGTCAAGAACCTCAGAGATTTATCTTTGGAATGTAGGCTAGTGTCTAATGTTTTTCTACATCTTGAAAACCTACTTTTTCTTTGATCATGCTGCTTTAAAAGATGATCAGTATTTATCATAACCAGATGATTTCTCCCAAACATTCTACCTACACAGCCTACTCACCTAACATTTTTTCTTCAATAAGGTGCACTTAGACTTGCAAACCTTTTGACATCAACATTTTATTATTTTATTGAAAGCATAAAACTAATATAAATCTACCCTTATTTCTTCCATGAGTTCAGATTGAACAGTTGAACTCATTAATTCTCTACCTAAGCTACTATCTGCCAGGATTAAACTTTCTGTCAGATCTTATTCTCTATATTCTAAAACAGAAATTTAACTACAAACAAACCAGGATTAAGCTGTCTGATTTGCTGTAAGACTATGGCATAAAAACAAGCTGCACATAGACTGAAATTTACAGAAATTTAAAACAAAATTGTGAAGGCTTAAGATCTGAAAATTATGAATATCCTTCCTTCTTTCCTTCAGCTCTGGTTTTGATCTTTTTAGAGCTGTCTTCTTATTTAACTGGTTCAAGTTTTCAGCATGTTAGAACTAGTTCTTTTTCTTCTCTTTAGCTCAAGTTTTGGTCTGATTAGAGCCATTTCTTTCTATCCTAATCTATTCTACTAATAAGCCAAGATTTCATTGTTTGGAAAATATTCTTCACTAACCTATCAACAGTAAATTGAAATCTATCTAGTCATGATTAGGTTATATGACTAAATAGTAGTGCTCTTTCAAGTAGTGGCATTTAGGCTTGCACACTTTTAGATGTTTTTTTTCATTTTTGGTATGGGGCTGTACCTTTCTTCTGTTATATCTGCCCTCTTTTTATCTTTTTCTATTGTTTTTGTATTTTTTCAAATTTTCTTTCAAAGAAAAAAAAAACTAACTAAATGCTCACAGGCTGAGCTTTATTGACATTCCTACCTACCCTAATCTTACTTGGAAATCTATGTTGTTTTATATGATACAATAGTGCTAGTGTAGCTAGTTGAGCAATGACAAAAAGGAAAAGAAAATCTGGCTGCTTATCAGAGGTAACCATAGTACATATTGAATATTAATCTTCAAAACCAAGGCTATCATAGAAGGTGACAACTTTTTATGTATTTGGCTCTTGCAAAGGATCCATGCTTGAGAATTTGAGCCAATTAGGACCTCCATACATTCTTCCATAGGATCAAAAAAGAAAAGATGAGAACTCTCTTCTTTTTGGCCCTCCATGATTGGTATATTGTCTGCCTCTAAGACATCAGCTTTGAGGACTGTATCTTCAGTATGTTCCTTGGAACCATCATCATCCTTCACCTGCAAATCAAAAAGCATTGAAATTTCTTCTTTCTCTAAATCTATGCTTGCTTTTGATGTAAATTCAGGTTCTTTGGATGACAGATTGATATCAACAATGGGAGAAGGTTTCTTTTGAAAAGATGATATATCCTCAGTAGGATAGTCTTCTATTTGTTTTTCTCCCCTAAAGACTTGCCAATACTTTTCATTGTTTGGGACAGCTGGTCTAAATTTTTCTTGAATTATGTATTGTTTTCTTTCACAAGGTCTCAGACATGTACTAGCAAAAAGGGCTAATCCATTGGCAAGAATGTTTCGGTTTTTAGGGACAAGGGTAAGTTGGAATTCTTCAAAAGATTTTAGCAAGTCCATGGAATCATCCTTATAGGCTCTAAGTCTGGGATTTTTTACAATACATTCCTCATTCACTTGCCTAATTACCAATTCTGCATTCCCATGAGCTGTTATCCTCTCGGCTCCTATTTTCTTCAATAAGTGAAGCCATAAAAGGAGTGCCTCATACTCTACTATGTTACTTCTGCATTGAAAATTGAATTTATATGAATGGCCTTCAACATGATTGTTTTCTGTATTGTAAAGCCATATTCCTGCACCTGCACTAGTTTTACTACATGACCCGTCAAATCTCATACTCCATAGAGGACTAGTTTCAGAATTACCATTAATTTCCCTAATATCCTTTTGTCTTGGGTGCCATTGTGTTGTTATGTGGGATAGGCACTATGTTGATGATTATCTTGTCCAAATAAAGGTTTGGAGGCTAGCTGCTTGTTTAGTATTTGATCAATTTCTCCTTCTGTCAAAGGAGGGATTTCTCTTTTAGCATAGACAGAAGTACAACAGTCCTCTTTCTCTTATGTTAACTGGTTTTGAGGCTGGATGTCTTCTTGAGCCTCTTCTATTGAATAAGTACTTGTGCTTGCAGGGAAACCTTGAGGATTTTCTATTGTTTCCTGATCTACTTCTGTTTCAAACAACTCTTCATGATTGTTATGATACTCAATTTGAATACAAGGTTCATGAGTTGTTTCTTCTACATTATCACGATGCCACTCTTCTTGTGTAATCTGAAATGAGTTGTAGCATAGAGGGAGAGTCCCTATATGTGATGGTTCTCCTTCCACTGCAGATTATACGTTTTCTAAGTGGATACTTGTTTCCTCAAAGCACTGCTCACTATTAGTATTTGCATTTTGTTCGTAAAGATCTCTTAATAGTAAAACACAAGCTACAGGTAGGCAATCAGGAATTTCTTGACAACCTTCCTCATCATCTTCTATAAAGTCTTGATCATCATACATGTCTTGCTCATTGTCTAGGTCTTGTAGTGGTTGAGTTTGTGTTTGATCGGGGAAAGGCATAGGTTGCTCTGGATAATCAACATCTGTATCAACCTCATGCCTTTCCAGTTTCTTATCAAGTATGTACACTATTTTTCCAAATAGGTCCAATAATGTGTTTATTTTAGCTTCTCTGTCTATACTTGGATCCATGTTTGTAAAAAGAGGTCACTGTATCTTGTCAACTAGTTCAGAGTCTTCTACCAGTGGAGTCATTTGGTCTTTTGGGAGTTGTGGAGTCGCCAGGTGGAGGATTTCAAATTTTTTTAAGATGAGTGGCTGTCCAACATCAGCAATTGAATACCAATCTAAGGAGGTTTGTGGGTCTTCTGAGGTCTTAAGGATGTCTAAGATGTAATTCACTCAAAATATCCCCAGTGGAGTCGCCACTATGTTGTGTTTTTAGACCCAATGATGAGAAAAGTTCAGCCAATATGACAGTCTTTAAAGGCTAACTAATATTTTTTGAAAGAAAACTTAATCCTCAAAGTCTTCTTAACTGAGTTGATGTGATGTTATGATAAAATTTTCCTAGTGGAGTCTTAGGAAAAAACAGTGGGGTCAACAGGCCTACTGAATACCAATGGAGTCGCCAGGTGAAGGTTTTTTTACTTGTTTTCAAGGTTTGATTGTTGTTCACCATCAAAAATCAATAATAACCAGTCTTGGTGACACTTGATTCATTTAGGAATAAGGGTTTGTTGAGTTGTAAAGTTATATATTACTCAATATTCCCTAGTATGGTCACCACTATGTTGGGGTCCCCGTAGTTTGCAATATTGGCAAGAAAAAACGCTGCAGGGCCTACATCAAAACCACTTTGGAATCCTAGGATCTAGCCCTCCTGGATTCAGAGAGGGATCTCTCTATATGTGTTTAAGATGATATGATTTTAAAGCTCATGGTATGATATTAGGCTAGTTATGAAGCACAAGGGATTTGTTTTGTTTTTGATTGGGTAGGATATCATCAAAATAAAGGAAGTCTTTTGAAGGGTAAAGGTGTGAGTGAGTTGAAAGAATGGTTCAGTTGATAGGATAGGTAAGAGACAGTATCAATCCATTGGGCTATGGAGTCACAAAAGGATTTAATTGCACAACAAGTTTCAAGAGGGGTCCATGGGGAAAGTCATCTATATCAAAGGATCTCTTTAGATTGATTTTGTGGTATGGAACATTAATAAGTGTGGTGAAAGAAGAAAACATATAAGAAAACAAAGGGCAGCCTAAGATTAGGTAAGGAATTTGAACCTATCCTGCTTTTAGCATAATCTCAAGGGAAAACATTTAAGATAAACATAAAAAGTAACCTAAGATCAGGTAAGGACTTTGAACCTATCCTGCTTTTGGTATACTTCTTAAGGGATCTTTTCAAAGCAACTGTTGGAGATAAACTAGAGGACAGGGCTAACCATAAACTTCTCTAGTTCAACTTTAATTAGCAGACTTTTCAAGAACTTTCAAAGACAATATCTCAAGTTGTACTCAGGAAACATGGGCTCACCAACACTTCACTGGTTATACTTTATTGAATTATCCTCAAAGCACAATTAGAAGAAAACATAAAGATAAATATTATCAGTGAGATTTAGGGTACATTTTAAAGTAAATCCTAATATAAAATTGTTGTTCTTTATCAGAGAAAGTGGACAGTATGGAAACATAAGAAAAACAACAATTACAGTAAGAAAAACATCACCATTGACATAAACCAGGATCCCATAATTCAGCTTGTATATTTGATGTTCAAACCAGTTACAATATTCAAGTCTAGTAGGTCTTTAGAGCTTCAAATTTCTCTTCCAAGCCTATCTTTATTCAATTACTAATAGAGCTTCAGCAGCCTCAAAAAATATTTACATTCAACAAGTATTAAACCAACAATAATACTAGGCTCCTCATATGATATATATAGGTAAATTGAGGAGTTGGAGTGAAAATAAGGTCTAACTATTCAATTAATACAGAGTAAATGCTTCTCTACCTTTGGGAGGCCTAATGGAGAAGATATCTAATTTATTAACTTTGTTAATTGATTTTTACATTAAGTTTCATCAACTTCAGTCACTTTTGTTGACTTTTGAGGCTTTTGGTAACTGACAATTACTTTCTGAGCTGTCTTTGGAAAATTTCTATGACTGTGCATTAACTTTGTAGGCTTTTGAGGCAAAATAAACTTGCAGGTGGCATTTTTAGTCTTTGGGGGAGAAAATAACCTTGATGATCTAGAAATTAAGGCTTTCTTTTGCTGATTTGTCATGCTTTGTGGCTTTAAACATTGATTAGGCCTTTGATATAGCTTTAGGCCTCATTTAATCATATTTCGGGCTTTTTTTCCTTTACTAACTGTATTTCTATTCTTTAATCCTTTGTTCACAGTCTCTGTCTTCATCCTTAATCACTGTTTCAAACTTCATCCTTTATCTTTATGCTAATCCTCTCTTTTCTTTGATTTCTTCGATTAAGACTTTAATCACTCTGTTTTCTTGCTTGCAGGGGTTTCTTTGGCATTTTGGAGGGTTTTTGTGATTGCTTCGATCAAATGCTCAGAATCAAACCCTAGATCCCTCATCTTGCTTGTTAGAACCCTGAGGATCATCATCCCGGGCGTTTTCAACTTACATGTTGCTATGGGTGAGCCTGTAAACTTCAGGTTTCCATTAATCCTACACTCAAAC
Source organism: Pinus albicaulis (assembly GCA_034641835.2). Classification (NCBI taxonomy): domain Eukaryota; kingdom Viridiplantae; phylum Streptophyta; class Pinopsida; order Pinales; family Pinaceae; genus Pinus; species Pinus albicaulis. Next base: position 1,430,344,276 of record CM076570.1, read on the forward strand.
ATAAAACATATTATGAAAACTTGCATTTTTTGGATAAACTGCGATCAGAGGCTTTGGGATGGGTGTTGGAGCATTTGCAGAGGAAGGGAGATGTGCAAGGGAGGGGTTCCACAGGTGGAACCAGGAGAAAATGGCGGAAAATTCAAATATGGGCGCGAAAATGGAAAATCAGTTTTGGAAAACCACGAATGGTTTTCATGCAAGCAAAGGGTGGTAAGCGGTTTTCCACAAATCGAACACGATATGGTCGATTGGATGACACGTGCCCCTCATGAAACCACTTGTTTCGCGCAAAAGATGCACGTTGAGGAGTTTTGGGCGGATCAAGCACAAAAAGGATTTGAGGCCGTTCGATTTGGGCAATCTAGATCGACGGTCATGGTTGCGCGCGATGTTGAAAAGCTGTGCGGGAGAAGAATGGTGTGGCCTGAGCTAACGTAAGCAATCTTGTCACGGAGCGGAAAGGTTATCGGGCGGGTAAAAGGTGAGGGGCAGAGCGATGACCATCGGATGAAGACAATCAATGGCCAGATCTTACTGCGGGGGTGAATGATCAAAGGAGTTTGGGAAATTCAGGATGGAGAGGGGGAAAAAATGATCACCGTAGGATCGGTGGCAATCAACGGCTAAGATCTGTTGCGGGGGGACCATGAAGGTACGGACCAATTTCTTGACTTGTGCTTCTGCAGTGAATCTCAGCCGTTCATCTAAGTTTCTATGTAGTCAACCAAGTCAACTGCGGGAGCACCTCTGGTGTTAACCCGTGGATTGAAAATTCCTGCAGGTGAAATGGAAGGTTGGGGACGACCGTTGGATCGATAAGATTGGTGGTTGAGGTTCGTTGAGAAAACAATATAGTCGGGGGAAAAACGAAATAAGAAGTAATAGGGGCTGGAGGTAAGGTTCTTAGCCCATGATCACGGGCACCAGGTCATATGAGAAAAAGGGGCGGGGGACTTAAGCCTGCAGGGGCTTAAGGCCTACTTGAAAAAAAGGGTCAAAATAGGGCTAAAAACAGAGGTTTTGAGCCTTTTTTAAGGGTTTCGGTAAGGTAAAAGAGAGCATTTTTAAACCAAATGAAAGGGTTTTGATGGTTTAAAAAGGGGATTTTGATGAAATGGAGTATAAAAGGGAAGAAAAAGAGGGATTTGGTAGGAGGAAAGGGGATTTTCAAGGCAAAATGATGGAATGGGTGAAATGAAGGAAAAGGGAGGCTTTGAAATAGTCTTTTATATCAGAAGGTTGCCTTGAAGGATTTTTAATGAAGGTTATCAATGAAATGGATTTCTTGAGGATAAAGATCATAGAGAGGCTTCAAGAAGTCATAGATTTTGCATGAAATTTGTTTCTTGAAGGCGAAAGACCTGTTTTAGCCATCTTTGAATATGTCAAAATTATGGATGGCTAACAAGGGGTACTTGTTTTTGACAGTTAACTTATTGTTCTGTCTGTAGTCCATGCTTTACGAATGGATTCATCCATAGTCTGAGGATTCACAAATTATATTATTTCTTTCATGTGTGTTGACAAGTTGCTCATAAACCTCTGCACCTTAGCCTTCTCCTCTCGAAGATATGGGACATAACGTAATAGGGAGGTAAACTTAGTAATATAATCATCCATGGTCATTTGTCTCAGCTTTAGATCATGGAAATCTTTAGCTTTTTAATCATAAAATCTTTCAATCAGATACTTGTCCTTGAAGTATTGCTGGAATGATTCCTAGGTGACGTCATGTTCTTCAATACTACGCACATTCTTTACCTCGTCCCACCACAGAGTGGCTTTCTCTCTTAGTTGATATATTGCTAGTCTGGCCTTCAGGTTGCTGTTATATTCATACACCTTAAAATACTTATTCATATTTATTAACCATGCATTTGCCACCTCTTCAGCCTCACCATCAAATGTTGGTGGTTTTATCTTACGGAATTTTCCTTGAAGTTCTACTTTCTGCCTCTTTACTTCTTGTGGATCTGACAAGTTTCCAGATTCTGCCTCATTAAAATTTTTATTCTTACTTCGTTGAGAGGGGCTCCTCTCCACTCTTTCTATGGTGTTATTTCATGTTTGTTGCTCATTTTCTTCTTGCATACCTCTATCAGTACCAGGATGTTCCACCCCCTGGTATTGTTTATCTGACAGGATTTTTAATATATTTTCCTAGTCTTGCAGTAGTCGCTCATTATCTTTTCGAACAAGCACCATTTCCTCCTGCAACTGTTGAACAGTATTTAACAAGAAACTGGTTTGGTGTTGTTGTTCTTCCAACAGCCTACTGGTTTTCTGCTGTAGTTCAACACTTAGCTGAACCCACATCTCTGGGTTCATCACTGGTTATACTTGGGGTTCCCCAGTGTCTTGAGGGGGCTGCAGCGGGGTTTCTCTACTCATTATGTTCTCTATTATGTGGTTAAATTCTCTCTCTCTCTGTACATAAAGTTACACACAACTTGAACGTTAGTTTGACCCCTAGGGTCCCAGCGTAGTAACTTGGCTTTGATACCACTTGTAACATCTGACTTCTAAATTACACAGTAAAAAAAATTTGATTCCCTCTTTATTTTTCCGAAGTATTAAATAAATATCAATTATGATTTTTCATTCGAATACAATGGACAGGGTCATTGACCCTTATGCATATGTTCTATGCCACACATACTACTTTGTTTCTCTTAAACTTTAATATAACCATATGTATTAAACCAAATTCTACGCATAGTCAAACATGATTCATATGATTTTTTTTTTTGGTTGAAAGACTTAATATGTTTAATACTATTTGACATACCCATATTAAAATCTTCAATTGGCATTTGGTATTAAGTTCCAGTTAGCTGGCATGTCAGTCCTGTTTATGCTACAGTACATGGCAATAACTATTTTCGACAGCTGCCAAATCGCCTCGGATTCCTTCGCGCTTTTCGAAGGTACCTCCTCGATCTCGATCGTTAATTTATGTGTTAATCTATGGTTGTGTTGCACTGGCGGGAGATTGAACTGGACTTCACTAACCTTAATATTTCTTGGGTTCTCCATCCCAAAACTCATTTAGCTCGGCCCGCCGACTGTGTAGAGTTAGTCTGCAAATTTTTCTTCAAGGGTTTTGATGTCTAGATGGTAACTGTGTGAGGTTTAGCAGTATTCTCGTTACTTCCCCTGAAATGGTTGAAGGAGCTATACAGATAAGTGAATCTCAATCTTTCTTTCGCCATGATGATTTGTTCGTTTTCAACAGGAGCTCCTCCTCTCGTCGCGCGCTCTCCAGTGAGTACTTGGCCTGAATTATTTTTCGAATTATTCATTGATTTTTCTCCCACTTCTGAGATATCTTAGAATTATATATTTTAACTTACTGTCCTTATTGCAGAATTTCCGCATGGAGCTTCCTCCTACAGGTATTACTCCATTTCATACTTTTTCTTAACGCTGTGATTTTAAGTTCCTACTACTAGGTTTTTGTTTGATTTGTTTTGGCAAAGGCATCTTACCCTTGTGCATTTTTTCTCCCTATGCAGGTGTGTATCTTCGACCCCAACTCCGTGGTAGGGTGTTCATCCGTCTTGAGCCACTGTAACTCTTCAGCCCCGACTGATACACCGCTTCTCCTTTTCCTTTCCAGGTACCCTGGCCAACTGGAGCTACAATTCTTGACTCTGGTTTTCTCGTCGATTTTCTAGTATAGGAATTTTGCATTAAAGAAAAGTATTTGTAGAGGGCGTAAAACCTATAGTCGAGTCCTTCAGTTTGTGACCGCAGATGGTCTTGAAGAACGATGTTAGCTTATTTAGTTTGGAATAACTTATGAAAGGAATCCTGTAATTTTTATACCAGAAGTTTTATCGGGTGAGAAAGGGTTAAATAGACTTATTTTCTTCTAACTGTTATCTCTAGTTCGGTTCGACCGAATGCTACAACGTTTCTCCTTTGTTTTATGACTCACAGATGATATAATGATTTCTCCATTTCTGAAATTTAAAGAGTACTTTACTATGCATAATAAACATTTCTCTTATATGATTTTTTTTCTGCTTAAATGTTCCATCTGTAGAATTTTATTGTTCCACAAGGGCGAAGTTATAAATTCGGTATTTGTTTTTCTAAGAAAACTACTGTTTCCTTTTCTGCAATTTGGTGCGGAACTTCGTTAAATACTAGTTGATTATTTTGTAAAAATTTCTTTCATAGTTTATATCAAAATTTCATATCAGGGTTTGTACCTAAATACCTTTTTTTCCGCATAGTAAATTCAGTAGTAAAATATTACACAGTTTTCCCTTTCGCTATGGATTTATGATTCTCGTTTTCTTGATAATATGTTACCGAGTTTCTTTGGATAAATTTCTGTAATATCCCTGTTCTTTGTTCAACCTAGTTTCGGTGCCCGGAACACCATTTTGTAAAAGTCTGTGTATAGTGATTCTCAATAAGTTGAACAGAGCGTCTTGGGTAGGGTTTTGCCACAACCCGAGACCGCAAGTTCTAGTTTTTCGCCACCAGTACTTAGAATGCATTTAAAGGAGTTGTAAGAAACAAAACCTTTATCATATTCCATATTTTAGTAACTCACAGATTCTCTTTTAAATCACTTACACCTGTAAATGTAATATTATCTATGGATACATAACCTCTTAATCCGTAGATTCATATACTACTTGCGTTAAAATTTTTCACAGAATACATTTTACTGTACACAGTTAAATATGTTTATCTATGCATTCAAATGTACTTTCCTTTTTCACATGGTCATAATCACCAAATATTTACAGAACTAACCCTTTCCATAGTAACTGGATACAACACCTGTAATAGTTAACACTACAATATTCATACATACAAATAGAATGCAAGATAACTATCTGTACTTATCTGTAATATTCTGGTTTAAGTTGTGGTCCTCCCAACCATCAAGTGAGGCGATTACGTCCTCTACTTTCCCCCTAGCTCCAGATTTGGAATGACATGTTACCCTAGCTCCAGATTTGGAATGACATGTTACCCTAGCTCCAGATTTGGAATGACATGGGTTAACAGTGGATCTCACTCTCTGTTGTGACCTCAGGATAGCCAATCCAGTCAATTTCAGAAAGTCTAGTTTTTCAGGTTTTTCTTTGAGTTATTTTCCACTGGTCATAACCAGCTCTGGAAAATCCTCAACCTTTTTCTTAATAGCACAGAACCCCTACTCCTCCTCTCTGATCCATTTTTATCCTCAGAGAAGTAGGTAACTGTCTTCCAACTGTCCCCAACCACCTCCAATTCTTGGAAACCTTTTTACCATCAACTATATGTATATTTATATATTTTAAAGATTTTTCTTTCCATTAATTAATTAGTCCTAATTAATTAATTAGAAAAAAAATAACTTTTAAACAACAATAATTCCTGCTGAAAGAAAATGGCTTGGAACATATGTATATAGAAACAGAAATCAAAGTGCAGTGAGACCACAACAAAATCCAGAGTGGAGATTAAGAGGAAAAGATGAAGAATTTCAGAGCTGGTGGCGAAAGCAAGGCATAACAACGATCTTCTTTGACGGAGCATCTAAAGGAAACCCCGGTACAGCCGGTGCTGGAGGTCTTCTCCTCTCTCAGGACGGATCCATCAAAGAGACATACAGCTGGGGCCTAGGACAGCGGACCAATAACCAAGCCGAAATCCTGAGTCTGCTAAAAGCCTGTCAAATAGCCAAAGAAAGAGGCATAAAAGAAATCCAAGTATTTGGAGACTCTGAAGTCTTGATTAAAAAAATACATATGGAAAGTAAGTTCAACGACGCTGTTCTAAACAAGAACCTCCAAAGGCTCCGGATCATAATTCAAGAGTTCACCACTTTCAAATGTTATCATATCCTCAGAGAATCAAACAAGGAAGCTGACAAATATGCCAACCTTGGTTGCACACTAGCTCAGGGAGAACTCAGCACAAATAACAAAGCGCCAGTCCAAAGTTGTATTCCATGATAAGAGAAAGAGATTGTAACAGAAACAGCAAGAAAAATTGTAATGAAGGCTGCTTTGGCTCCGGCCCAGTCTGATTCCATCTATATATAAAAACAATAACCGTTTCAGTTAAAAAAAAAAAAAAACAACAATAATTATTTGAGTCTTTGTCTTTTAATTAGTTAACACTCGTTAACTTTAATGAAGTTGTCACAAATATTTAACTAAAAGAGACTATTGAAATAAAAGCCTCAAAAATAGGAAAGTATTAAAGAATCCAAATGAAAATAAAAAGGAAATTAGAAAACAATAAAAAGAATTTTCCAAAAGTCAAAGATTAATATATAATACTAGAGAATTAGAGAGATTGGAAAAATATGATCAAATCAAAGAAAAATAAAATATGAATAAGAATAATTTGGAAATAAATAATAATAAATTAATAAAAAAGGAAATAATAAATTATTAAGAGAAAACTAACCATTCCAAATATATATATATATATATATATATATATATATATATATATATATATATATATATATATATATATATATATATATATATAGAGGAATAAAGAGAATGAATCCAAGAACCTCTTGTTTTCCAACCATCATCTCTATTAAGTGTCTTTCTGAACTTAACATGATGGAAGTGATCAATCTTGTCTATGACCAGAGAGTCCTCAATATTATTGTGGTGCTTGGTCTTCTCAGCTTTGCTCCGCCAAAGTTGAGGAGAGAGTCCTACACTGCTTTATGTGCTGGGCCAAAGTTGAGGAGGGAGTCCTACAATGATTTATGCGTTGGGCCAAAGTTGAGGAGGGAGTCCTACAATGATTTATGTGTTGGGCCAAAGTTGAGGAGGGAGTCCTACATTGCTTTATGTCACCCACATGTTCCTTAATACTTTGATTAATGGAACCACTTGTTTCTCCAATATACGTGGTCTCACATAAACATGGTATCAAATAAACACTTTTCATGTTTGCTTTGGGAAAATTTCTGACATTTGGTCAAAAGCGTCGGAACCAAGTGTCGGAATTTCCGCCAAATATACTAGTGTTGGGATTTCAATGTCTTTGACTCACACTTTTTTTATTAATTTTATGTAAAATAAATTAATATTATAATATATTATACTTCATAATTATTTTTCATTATTAGTAATAATGATTTTTAACACCCACTAAGACTAATGTGGTATTGTAATTCTTTAGTATCTTATTTCCATGCTAAATAAAAATTAGAGAAAAATTACAATAAGATATATTTTATCATTTTATATTTATCATTATTTTGTAGTAGTTAGTTGTCATATCTAAATTAATAAATAATTTTATGAAATGGTATTAAAATTTGTTTTATCTTCATATTTTTATATTTTTTATATTAATTTTATTATTTTATTTTTCATTTAAAAACTTAATTATAATATATTTTAAATAATTTTATAATATTAAAATAAAATTTAATAAATATGTTTTATATATATAATTTTAATATATATATTAATTTAATTATAATATTTATTTTCATGAAATTTATGAAATTTTGGATTGATGGGAATAGGTGTACTCTGAAGACAATCCACAAAAAGAAGATAAGTTTAAATCCCTAATGAGTGTTTAAAAAGTAATATTTATTTTCATTAAACTTACTAAATATATCAATGATTTTTTCATTAAACTTATTAAATATGTAAATTATTTTATTGCATTCATGATGATTTTTTCATTAAACTTATTAAAAATGTAAATTATTTTATTGCATTCATGATCATAAATTTATTATTAAATATTAGATTATTAATTATATATTTATTAAAACATAAATTATAATTTATTATATAAAATATGCAAAATAATCTTTTAAAATAAAATATTCATTTACAAGTTAAAAAATCTAAGCACATTAATTTGACTTAAAATAAGTTAAAAAATAAAGTAAGTTATTAATATAAATATAAATATATAATAAATTGTTTTATTATATATATATATGATTTTTTAAATTTTTTTAAATTAAAATGGGCTATTAGGAATGTGTCTTTTTGTTACTTCAAATTTTTTTATTGATATAATTCTAGGATTAAACAATTTAATCTCATGTTTTTAACCATTTATGCTGGATTTTGGTTAAAATTAATGAGAAAAAATGTCCTCAAAAATGTTGTTTAGTCTCATATATATATATATATAGAAAAGGTCACCAGTTCTCAATTCTATGGATAAAAATCTACTCAGAGGATTGTGTGACCCAAGCAGAGTGTGATCCGTGAGTGATTTTGAGGACTTAAATGCACCTGGGTAGTAGTTACTCAAGATAGAAGTTAAGGATGTCACCCATTTCAAAACTCAAATTACCTAACAAAAAAAATAAAAAAATTCAAACAATAATTTATAAATTGACTTGTATCTTCTTGAATGTGGCAAACAAATATTGATTGAACTAGACTAAATTGACACATTCTACTTTTTATAAGATTTTAACTTGATTATAACTAAAATGTCAAAAAAATATAATATTTTTAAAAAAATTATATTTAAAAATTATGGAAAAAATATACAAAATTATAGAATTTATAATTAAAAAGTTGACCAAATTTGTTAATTTTTTTTTTACAGATATAATGTTGTATATTTTATATAAAGAATATATATATTGTTAAGAATATCAACATCTATCATTTCACTTACATAATGAGAAAACTCCATCATCTCCACCCAACTACTTTTTCTTATATAAAACATTCCTTCCACATAATTAAAATAAAATAATTAGGTACAAAGTATCTTGATCCCCTTATCTTTATAGGATTTTAACTTGATTATAATTAAAATGTCAAAAAAGATAACATTTAAAAAAAATTATATTTAAAAATTATGTAAAAAATATAAAAAATTATAGAATTAAGTACAAAGTATGCTGATCTCTTTATCTTTATTGGATTTTAATTCGATTATAATTAAAATGTCAAAAAAATATAATATTTAAAAATTATTGAATTAGTATAAAAAATTATAGAATTTATAATTAAAAAGTGACCAAAGTTATTAAAAGTTTTTTCACATAAATAATGTTGTATATTTTATATAAAGAATATATATATTGTTAATATTATCAACATCTATCATGTCACTTACATAATCTAATGAGAAAACTCCATCACCTCCACCCAACCATTTTTTTTTATAAAATATTCCTTCCACATACTTAAAATAAAATAATTAAGTACAAAGTATCCTGATCCCCTTATCTTTAAGGGATTTTAATTTGATTATAATTAAAATTTCAAAAAATATAATATTTAAAAATTATCAAAAAATATAAAAAATTATAAAATTTATAATTGAAAAGTGACTAAATTTGTTAGTTTTTTTTATAGATATAATGTTGTATATTATATATATATGTATATGTATATATATATTATCAACATTTATTTCTTATCACTTACATAATCCGATGAAAAAACTTCATCACCTCCACCCAACCACTTTATTTATATAAAACATTCCTTCCACATACTTAAGTACAAAATATCCTGATCCCTTATCTCCATGCGTGGAGAGTGGGGTGGGATAAAATCTATGCAGTATTTAGCACTTTCTCCACAGTTCCTCGATACCTTATCGAGTTCTTCAAATCTAATCGAAATTTCAAAACCTGAACTGCCCCCAGTAAAAAGCACCATTATTTTGTTGTGTTGATCCAAAAAAAAGTGTTCTACATATGGTTTATGCAGCAGTTCTTTCTGGTTAGAATTACTAGTCACTCAAAAGCAAATCAGGGCAGACATGAGTTTTCTTCACAATTATTTTTATATATATTACTAGCTAGTCACCAAGAGTATGTAATCAAGTTATTATTACACAGATAAACATCTATGTTTATAGAGATAGAATTTCAGCGATACATATTTTTTGAGCTATAGAATAATTAATGTGGTGGATAGTATATGTTCATCGTTAAATTTAAATTCAAGATAATGAACATATACTACCCAACCACATTAACTAAACTATTCTATAGCCTAAGAAATAATGGTCACCCAAAAACCTCTAACAACTTCTATACGAATACAATACACCAATGTTAAAGAACTTCCATAATGGTTGATCATCTGAATAATCAAGCTGCAGAAGGAGCAGGAATGAAACCAGCGGCCGAGGGAATTGCAGCCAATAATGAATTCGCTGTAATTTGTTGCAAGTTGGAAAGTGTTTCGGCCTCAGGAATTGAATCCTCCTCTGCTTTGTAATCCAGAGACTCGTCGTTATATATATCCCACCATTTCTTAACTAATACTTTTATGTCTTCCCTCTGCATGTTCTCCTCCTTACCCGTGTATCTCCAGGGCTTGGATCCCTGCAATATAACATTTCCGAAACTTATTTTTCATACCAAAAATAATGAAAACACATAGAGAAAGAAGGCCATGGAAGAATTGTGAACTTACAGCTGCGCAATAGTGGACGACTTTAACTTTTTCTAGATCGACATTTTCTGGGTGTCGCCATAGCATTGCTAGAACCAGGTTGTAAACGAGAGGAATGGGCTTGTACATCTTCTGGAAATACATGTTTAAGAAATCCTGCAACACAAAAAAAAAATCCAGTAGGAAGAATGAATTTTCTTACTTGAAAATATTGCTGGGTTATATTTAATTAACAAAACCAACCATATTAATAAATGTTCTGGATATGTTTAATGTTAGATTTAAGAGATTTTTTGTGATCCATAATTTAGATAAATGTCTTTTTTATTAATCACATTATTAGAATTTGGAGCTGTCTAAAAAAAATGATTCTAACAGAATCAATAGTAAGGACGCATCATTGTTATGTGCTAAGCTACATTATTATCAAATATCTATTGACTTATTAAAGATAGAAAATGTTATTAATTTGCATATATCAATTACATTTATTAATGTAATTGTGCTAATTGACTGCCAATATGGAATGAGTGACATTTTGTGAAAATATTGTAATACAAAATCCAATTAACAAAAATAGATTTTCATTTTTGAAAAAAACTATTTAAACTATGTATCTAATTAGCAAAACCACATTAATAAATGTGGCAGAAATGTAATATACATTAATAAATGTGGCAGAAATGTAATTGATATTAACAGATAATTAGCTTATAAAATATGGAAAATGCAACTGATTTACAAATATCAATTACGTTTATTAATGTGGTTGCATTTATTAAAAACTAAAAACCAACATAAAATGAGGAGTGAATTTAAGAATGAATTTTCATTCTTGAAAATATTGTTTAAGTCAGAAAAGGCTTGCTAAAGATGATTTAAATTACAGATTCACAGGAGAAGCTAAATAAATAATTGGCTATCTAAAATCTTTCAAAATTTATAATTGAGTTAAAGATAAAAATTGGATTATTGCCAATTGGATTATGGGAAGAAGGTGTGAATTTGTGTTTATACATTAGAAATGTAAGAGTATTTGGGCATTTCTGAGATGTAAGAATGTGCAGTGAGTTAAAGGACCATCCAGTTAAAAATGTCTCTGATGACTTTTCACATCAATTATATATTCAAAATATTTTAAAATCTAGAGTTAAATTAAAAAATATTTTAAAATCTAGAGTTAAATTAAAAAATATTTTAAAATCTAGAGTTAAATTAAAAAATAAACATTAAATTATATTATAAGAAAAAAAAAAATTTGTTTACACATTTATGAAATTTAAGAATGTGCAAGTGAGCTAAAGGGCCATGCAGATAAAGATGTGTCTGTGAGAGCAAACATTTGAATAAAGGTGTACATAGAGATAGATCATAGACCCTCTCCTTCATGAGATTGGGTGGCCAGGCTAACGGTGTATGGTGAAAATGGGTGCTGTGATTGCTAAAAAGGGAGAGTGGGTTGTGATGTGAAGGTGTGTGGTGAAAGTGAGGTAATTTGAGATGGTGTTTATAATAATTTTTTTTTTTTTTTTGAAAATGGTGTAGATAGCTATTTATTGATTCTATTTCAGGTGGTGGTAATAAAATAAGAAAATGTTTAGAGAGTGTGTTTTTATACATATTGATAAGAGTTTGTGGAATTTTGTGTATTTTTATTGAAGGGCTAGAAGTTTTTGGTGAATATTTCACTGGTTTTCAAAAACAAGTGTTCATCCTAAATATTGGACCCTTCCATAAAAATACACAAAATTCCAAAAACTCTCATCAATTTAAAAAATATATTGTTAAAATTTTTACAAATACATATAAGTAAGAGTGTATACCTGTTCTGCAAAGGAAGTAGGAGGTGTAATCCTGAGGTTCTGGATGAGGCTGTCGAAGGTTAACTTGCTAGGCTCGAAAACAAACATGCCAGCGTTAAAGTAGAGAGCAGGAGGAGGGCCTAGTTCAGAGGACCATTGAACTTTGTCTGGGCACTGCTGGCAGTACCCTATCTTATACTGTGGAGTGTTACTCCATGTCTTCTCGCAGAAACAGTCCATGACAGCATAGAAGTAGCCATCCGGCATGTCGAAGAGATTGTCGATGTTCTCAAACACTTGGATGTCTGCATCCAGGTACACCATCTTGCTGTAATCCTCAAACTGCACCATGAAAAAATTTTGATTATCCAAATAAACAAATTAATATACCTGAGCTATCCTATTTTTCCTCAGAAAAAATTTCTTTGATTATTCAAATAAACAAATTAATATACCTTAGCCATCCTCTTTTACCTTTTAAGAATGATAATATGGTAACAAACAGCCATCTTTATCCATCTATAAAGAGGCATCTTGACCCATCTAAATCTCTCACAGTTGAACAAATTCAAGGTTAGATTACTAGTCAGAAAGGTCAACACTCAGGGGTTAAATAAGTAGGAATGAAAATAAAAGTTGTTAGAGCTACACTTGGGTTTATGTTTTCATACATCATTTATTGTTTATTTTGTAGTTGAGGATTATATCAATTAAAATTATACAAATTGTATATATTATATGAAAATTAAAATAACCAATTTAAATTATCTCTAGAAACTTTTAAAAGTAAATATAGGGTAAAATAATTAGTAATAAAAAGATTTAGAATTTTTTTTTTGTAAAATTATGTAAACTATGTAAAATTAAATAAATGTCTTTCTAATTAATCACATTATTTGTAATTAATCTTAAAAACATTTATCTATTTTATAAATCACAAAAATCTTCATTCGAAACTAATTAACTTGTTACCAACTAATTAACTTGTTACCATAATTACAGTATATTTTTATAATACACATTCTTCCATTTGCCACGTTTTTCAGACATAAAGCAGATGCTATAGTTCAGACATAAAGTAGATTAAAGCTGAGACAGACATAGTTGTTGTTTGCTGGAAGAAAGAATACATTAATATTCTAAACTAGATTAAAGCTGAAACAGAGGTAGGTCGCTGGAAGAGGACAATAAGTGACCTTTCACATCAAAGAAATTCCAAAATGGTCACCCAGGCCATTGAAAGTTGAGTACAATTATAAAGTAACCAGAACTTGATTCCTCAAAATAATACTCCAATCTTCGAAAAGAAAGTGCCTTACATGCTTTTAACAGGAGGTTTTCCTTTACTTATTTGAACCATGGCTAAATGATATCCCATCTTTTCATAGGCAATTGATGTGTGACCATTCAATGTAATAAAATATTATAATTCAATATATTATAATATTATATAATTATGTATGAAAAAAAATTGACTTACACATATATCTTAATCATAATTATATATTTAAAAAACAGTTAAAACAACCATGAAAAACCAAAAACACTCATTTTTTTTTTTTTTATAAATAAAATGGGTTTATTTAATATATATGAAACAACCATTGGACAGCTTTAAAAAGTTATGGAACTTTCCTTAAAAAAACTCACTTTTATATATAAATCCTAAAAACTCACATATATAAAAATAGTTTAATATATGTATATATGAAAAGACACTTAACCTAACATATATCTTAACTATAATTATATATTTAAAAAACAGTTAAAACAACAGAGAAAACCAAAAAAAACCCTCTTTTTTATAAATACAATGGGTTTATATAATAAATATATGAAACAGCCATGGAAAACAACTTAAAAAATAATGAAACTTCTTTAAAAAAAAAAAACTCACTTTTATATATAAATTCAAAAAAATCTCACATATATAAAAATATTTTTATATATCCAAATATATAAATAAATAAAAAAAATAAAAATATTATCTTTTTATAAAATAAAATAATATTTATTTATTTTTATTTTTATTTGACTTTCTTTCAAAAATCATAAAACTATAACACTTAAATATAATATCAAAAAGCTTACTTTCACATGTATCTCAACTATATTCCTATATATATATATATATATATATATATATATATATATATATATATATATATATATATATATATATCAATTATAGAAACTCACATATGACAACAAAATGATTTTTTTATTTTCAATAATATTTTCTAATTTTTATTAATTTTTTAAGTTCAGTTTTTGAGAAAAGTTAAATATAAAAAATAATTATAAAATAAAGACTAAACCAGTAGATATTCAAACTCAACCAAAAAATCTGAGATAATTGAACATATTACTTTTTTATTCAATATTTAAACTGATCCAAATTTACAATCAGTCTATAAAATATTTATATATATAAAATTCCATCTGTCTGACTACATTTCTCTTGGCAAGCTATTAATTAATTAATTAATATATATAAAATAAAATAATATCTTTCACCACCAATCCATCAAAACACAGTTATATATATATATATATATATATATATATATATAACCTTCACCTAGTCCATCAAAGCCTAGTTATGAATTAAACAGTTTCAGTATAACTTCCATCCATTCAATCATATCAGAATTCAGAATTCAAGTGAGAATCTTGCAAATCAATTTCAAACACCAAAATTCCAGAGACCCATGTTGGTAAGAATTCAGTCATATCAGAATTTATATAAGACTCTTGCAAATCAATTTCAAACACCAAAATTCGAGAGACTAAAGTTGGTAAATATAAAATATCACTATCAAGTTTAAAATAAGTCTGTCTGTAATTAAAAAAACAGGTACTGATGAAAAATTCTAAACTCATCTTGATTATAAAAGCTCATGATATAATTCAATAAATAATTACTCTAGGTGTCTATAATAGACACACAAAAAATATATATATATAAAAGAGATGGACAAACAAAATAACAGGATAGATATATATCTCTAGTGGCATACAAAGATTGGGAAGGTTTTACAGTAGAAATTATTCCCAGATATAACATATATAGAATAAGTTACAGCATATATTTATATATATATAGATGGTTAGGGAAGCCTATTTTCACATTTCAATAAATGAGCACCTAAACTTCCTTTAACGTAAGAACATTACAAACTGATAAAGAATTGATGAGCTTACCTTCTCCCACATACGTAGCTTAGAGTAATTTATGACATAGTAAGCCATGGCGAACTGCACTTGATTTTCAGGAGGGTAGATAGGTTCGATCTCGCGACATATACATCCTTGGCGCCTCAAAATCTCCCTGTGCTCCTCCGGAACATCAGGCAGCATGGCAACAACGAGAGGGTAGGCGCTATTGGCCTTGCGAAGGCCTTTAGCCAGCCCTACAACGCCCTTCCAGTAATCTCCACTACCCGCCAGGAAGGTAACATACCCTCTCTTGGAGTTATACCCTCCAGTTAGGGCACCCACCTTCGACTCTCCGAACAACTCTGCAGGAACCCCAGGTGGTGCCATAGCAGCAGGTCACAGGATCGAATCCGGGGAAAACTCAGGCTTCACAAACTCAAGCTCAAGCTCACCCTGACCCTCTATGGCCAGCCGAGTTCCCTATATATAGAACTCACATGCACTCCGAATAAACTTCAAATGAAGCCAAATGAAATTCAAGACCGTTATCTCCGATGGGCGGCCATTTCTGCTCTGTTCTTTTTGGGTTTTTTTAAAATTTCTTTGAGTGGGGCCTGAAGAATCCAGAGCCACAATGTCACAGTCCCCTGTTCCCTCACAGTTCGCTGGCACGCAGGATTTTGGCTCGGAAACTATTGTGCGGCCTGCACAGGGTCGGGGTGTTTGGCGGTGAGTGCTAGTGTACCACGCAAGTAAGGTCCCTCCATGATCTAAATCTTTACATCGTGGGGATGTGATGGCTTCTGAGAATTTTTCTGTGACAGGGAATCACTAGGGGCTGAAGCCTGGAAGCATACAAATTCACAACTCTAGTTCGTATCGTTTTGCTTTTCACTTTTGGAATTTGTTTTCAACGGTTCATTGTCAGTAAAATATTCTAATATTTTTGAGGACAAACACATTTCTGATTTATGTTAGATTTAAGATTTTTGTGATTTATAATGTAGATAAAAGAATTTTAGGATTAATCACATTATTAGGATTAGGTCGATTTTTTCAACCAGTTAAGATGGTTGGATTCCAATCAACTCCTAATAATATGATTAATCCGACAGTTCTTTTATCTACATTTCTAATTTATATTAATAAAAACAGATAATACAATTTACATAGTTTTTACTCTATCGGTAAAAACTAGGCCTCTTATGATTTTTACTAGCAATGTATTCTATGACCTCTGTTCTTTTATCTACTGTCCAATAACCAAAACTCTCTTTCTAACAACAATATGACAGGAGTGAACTATCTTTTTAACAATATGACAAGAGTGATCTCAATCAAAATTTTTAATGTTCCTTACAAGTTCTAAGGAAAGTTTAAGAAGGTTTATACTGCCAGCGTTTGTCATGACTCCCTGTTCATACCCAAATTACTTATCAATTCCTCTCTTTGATAGTGATCTTTAATAGTGGTTAACGACCAGCATTTGTCATGATTCCCTGTTCATACAGGAAAAGAAAACTTACAAGGTTCCTTATCAATTCCTCCTTATCAATTCTTCTCTTTGATAGTGAATGATTTTTACTAGCAGTGTATTCCATAACCTCTGTTCTTTTATCTACTGTCCAAAATCCAAAACTATCATTCTAACAACAATATGACAGGAGTGAACTATTTTCTTAACAACAATATGACCAGAGTGATCTCAATGAAATTGTATTTAATGTTCCTTACAAGCTCTAAGAAAAATTGATCTCAATCAAATTTTTTAATGTTCCTTACAAGTTCTAAGAAAAGTTTATACTGCCAGCATTGGTCATGACTCCTTGTTCATACACACCCAAAAAAAAAAAAAAAACTTACCAAGTTACTTATCAATTCTTTTCTTTGATAGTGGTCTTTAATAGTGGTTTTCTGCCAGCATTTGTCATGATTCCCTGTTCATACCAAAATAAAATAAAATTAACAAAAACAAAAACTTACCAGTTTCTTTATCAATTCTTCTCTTTGATAGTTGATGATTTTTACTAGCAATGTATTCCATAACCTCTGTTCTTTTATCTACTGTCCAAAAACCAAAACTATCTTTCTAACAACAATATGACAGGAGTGAACTATCTTCTTAACAACAATATGACAAGAGTGATCTCAATCAAAATTTTTAATGTTCCTTACCAGGTCTAAGAAAATTTAATTTCAATCAAAATTTTTAATTTTCCTTATAGGCTTTAAGAAAAGTTTGTACTGCCAGCATTTGCATGACTCCCTGTTCATACTATTTAAAAAAAAAAAAAAAAAACTTACCAGGTTACTTATCAATTCTTTTCTTTGATAGTGGTTTCTAATGATGGTTTACTGCCCCGCATTTGTCATGATTTCCTGTTAAAAAAAAAAAAACTTACTAGATTCCTTAATAATTCCTCTCTTTGATAGTGGTCTTTAAGAGTGGTTTTGTTAGATTTTCAACTCATTTGCTTTTTTTTTTTTTTTTTTAACAAAAGCTTCTGGTTAAATCTTCACAAAGTGGGTAGATTTTGAGTATATACTAGTGTGGGTAGATTTTGAGTATATACTAGTGTATGAAATAAAGGCGGTGGTTTATGATGTGTGGTATCTTACATCAGTGTATGAAATAAAGGTGGTTTATGATGCGAGGTATATATTTTTAAAGTCTTTTTTTAACCTAGAAGTTTGTTATGAAATAAAGGTGGTTTAGATGTGAGATATATATATTTTTTCAAGATTGTTTTTATTTGGAAATTTGTTAGGAAATAAATGTAATTTGTGATGTGAGGTATTTTATACTCGTGTTTATGAAATAAAGGTGTGTATGAAATAAAGGTGGTTTATTATGTGAGATATATTTTTTCAAAAATTTTGATTTGGAAGTTTGTTTGCAAGTGAAGTTGAGTTGGAAGTTTGTTTGTAAGTGAAGTTTTCTGCTTGATGTTGGAAGTTTGTTTTGTAGTGAAGTTTTTTATTTGATGTTTTTATTTTGAATGAATAATTATTTATTTATTTTTTAATTTTATTAAGTTAATATTTTTTATAATTTTTTTAATTAGAAAAAAACATGATTTAAAAAGTTGAAGTGTTAGAAATAATGCTAAGTAAATAAATTTTTAGATATAACATCACTAAAAAAATTTAAGTGTTATAATCTATTGTTAAATACTTTATTGTCTTAAAAATTATAATCTCTCACATCAACAACTTAAATAAAGTATTTTCTTAAGATTTGAAATTTTAAAAAATTGATAATGAAAAGGGTATCTAATTATATAAATTATCTTCAAGTTCAAAACCTCAAAGTGTTTGCAAGTATTTTTGCTCACTTAGAAAGTGGTGATATGTGGAAAGATATTCATAGAGACAAACAAGAATAAAATGCATAGAAACATGTATTTGTTCATATGAATCAAAGTTAATGTACACAAAAAATAATGAAAAATACAACTACTTTTTTTATTGTCATACATTGTTATAAAATACATAAAAATATATTAGCATAAAAAATTTCAATATTTCAATAACTACATATTTTTAAAACTATCATTTAGCAAAGAGTGTACAAAGTGATGTTGCAAGCCCATCCTACAGCCTTTCCTACAAAAATACTCTAGCACCATTGCATACTTCTATTTCTTTGCTTGAACACTCTAAAATATGGATCTAATTCCTCACTTTTAGTGATCATTGATACCTCATCAATCTTCTAAGAATCTTCTAAGAACAAGGGGTTCAAGAAAAATTCCCCCCACCTCCCTAGGATCTAGTTATATGGTATGCAACTCCTCATCTTCTTGGTAATTCTCATGATCAACACATTCTTCCATTTGGAAATCGTGTAGGGTTTAGACCGCACATCCATGTTGGTGCTTCCAAATGAACCATCACTGACATTATCAAACATATGAGTTTATTTATCCAAAATATCTTCCATGCTTACATTTTCCACTCTCCTTTACATCAATGCATTCTCACAAAGAACACATCCTTGGTTATAATAAGCTTTGTCTTCATTGGCTCATAAAGCCTATAAATTCTAGAAGCACCATCATGGCAAGTTATCATGCATTTTACACCTTTTTTATTATCTTCTACTTCTCACTAGGAAGTGTACATATGCAAGAGAGTTAAACACATTTAAGTATTGAATGTATGTCTTTCTCCCATGCCATGTTTCATAGGAATTTTTGGATGGTGACTTATCATTTCCCAAAAAAATTGTGGATACAATGCAATTGGCTCACACTCTCCACCAATGTCACATTATTCATTTTTTGTAGTGATCCATTATGTTATAGAGGTAGATAATGTTCAATTCAAGTTTGAGACTATACTATCCAAAATAATTCTTAAAGGAATTTGAGGCACATGGACAGTCATTGTCAAACATAACCTCTAATGGATTTATAGCCTCTTTCACTTAGGCTCAAGATGATTTAAACCACTACATTGTTGATTGTTTTTGCTTCAAGAAATAAACAAAAAAAATTTCTTAAAGAAAAATCAATGAAAGTTAAAAATACCCTACTCCATTGTGTGTCAAAGTTTGAATTAATCCACTAATGTGGAAGTGAACTATATCCAAATAGTTTCTTTGATATTTACTTATGCAAGAACACAATAGAATGAAAATATAAACATCAACACAAAGGTGCAGCACAAATAAAATAAAATTTCATTAATATGAAAAGAACTGAAATATGCTTACATACAGAATGGAAATAAACTAGCTCGGGCGATGGTAGTTTATCTCTGAGGAGAGATGTGGTGGCTACATGCCTCTAAACTGTGTTACAATGAGGCTCAAGGGAATTTTTATTATTTAATAACAAGATAAAACCTTAAAAAACCAAAACCCTAACCCTAGGAGATGGAACACCAAGAGTTTGAAGGCCCCATTAGGGTTAGTTGGGCAACCAACTTCCTGGGGTCGTAACTTGGTCATATTATCTCTGTTTTGCGCATATGATGCCTCGTTGGAAAGATATCTCCTAGTACTACATGATTTTACACAAGCCCTTGCCTATGGCTAGAGGCCTACTATGGACCTCAAAAAACGCCATTTTTAGTGGGTCAAAACTGCTTTGAAAGTTCAGTACCTGAAAAACTGCTAAAAATAGTAAATACTGTTATAAAAAAGGAAACTGATGAAACTGAATGAAACTGACTAGAGGTCTAGGTGGAATAGGTGGGTGGCCACCAATATCCATTAGGATCAGTCCTCCCTCCTTAGGAAGCAATGGTCCCCATTGTGTGCAGAGCCTCCATGAGGTGAGGAAATTTCTGTTGAACTTGGTCCTTGGTGAACCACTTGCCCTAGTGAAGGAGTTGGTCTGCTTTGACAACTCGATATAGCTAGATCCTCTATTGGAGGGTGTTCTTGATCTGCTTCTCCACAATCTGATCAGTTGTGGTGTGTTCCATGTATTATGGGTTTAACTTCATTGGTGTGAGTTGTTTTGCAATGTCAGATGTGTCCAGTAAGGGTGGAAAGTATGGTTGAAGGGGATCCACATTGAACATTGGGTGCATACAAAGGAATGGTGGAATGCTTACCTTGAAGGCATTGTCCCCTACAACCTTGGTGATGGTGTATGACCCATATCGGAGCAGACGAAGCTTGCAGTGGGGTCCAACGAGGTGCTCCTTCTGCAAATGTAGCCAAACTTTGTCGCCCACCTGGAACTTGTGTGGAACCCGATGTTGATCATGTCATTGCTTGTACGTAGCATTGGTTCTGTCCAATATGTCATGGACCTGTTGGCGAATATGCATTCAATGAAGTTGTTCTCCCTATCAGCTTCAGACTGGACATGATATGAATCTTCCCGAGTGATTCGAAGTTAGACGGGAACGTAAAAGAATACATATATAACCATAAATACAGATATGCAACATAAATAACATTTCATTTCATTAATATCAAAGAACTGAAATATGCTTACAAATGGAAATAAACTAGCTCGGGTGATGGTAGCTTATCTCTGAGAAGGGATGTGGAGGCTACGTGCCTTTGAACTGTGTTACAACGAGGCTCAAGGACCTATTTATTACTGAGCAACAATTGAAAACCCTAAACATCCAAAAACCTAACCCTAAGAGATGAATTTCCAAATTTGTGGGCCCCGTTGGGGTAAATTGGCACATCAACTTCTCGGGGTCGTAACTTTGGCATACAATCTTCATTTGACGTGCAAAATACCTCATTAGAAATATCTATCCAAGGAATAAAACTTTCGAATGCAAACATGAGTGAGAGACTTATGTATTCTCGTTTTCCAAAAAACCATTGTTTAGGGCCTCAAAATGGCTCCGGAAGTACAAGACCCAAAAAATTGCCAAAAATAGAAAATTGTGCTACAATTAAGGAAACTAAAAAACTGAAAGAAACAATGGTTGGGGTCCAAGTGGAATAGGCGGGTGGCTACCAATATCCACATGGATCAATCCTTCCCCCTTAGGAAGCAATGGTCCCCATTACGTTTAGTGCCTCCATGAGATGGGGAAACTTCTGTTGAACTTGGTCCCTCGGGAGCCACTTTCCTTGGTGTAGGAGTTTCCAACTTTGACAACCCAATATCGTTGGATCTTCTGCTGGCGGGTGTTCTTGATCTGCATGTCCCTGATCTGATTAGTTGTGTCATTTTTCATGCAGTCGGGGTTTAGCTCTGTTGGTGTGAGTTATTCTGCAATGTCTAATGTGACCAGTAATGGTGGAAAGTATAGTTGAAGGTGGTCCACATTGAACATTGGGTGTAGGCCAAGGAATGGGGGAATGTTGAGCTCGAAAGAATTGGTGATGGTGGTCAATATGAAATGGTTTTTGCAGGTCTGGTAATGTGAGCACTGGTGCAGAGCAGAGGCAATGCTTCAACTCAGAAACACCTTCTGTTGGGATTCAAACCAAAAGAAATTTTCTTTTGCTCCACCCTTGGTGACTTGACTCAAAGGCCAACTGATATGAGAGAATCCCAACACGAATCTAAAATAGAAATTGGCAAGACCCAGAAAGCTATGGAGCTTTGTTAGAGTGGTTGGGGATGGGAAATCCTAAATGACTTGTATATTGGTTGGGTCCACATGCACACCCCGCTCATCAATGATGTACCACAGATATTGAACCTGGGTTATACCAAAAGTTCATTTCTCTAAATTGGCACACAACTTCTATTGGCGCGGATTTTGGAGGATTTATCAAATATGGCTTAGGTGATCTTCTTAAGTTTAGCTGAAGTTTGGGATGTCAGCCAAATACACCACCAAAAATGAGTTGGTGAAGGGTCGCAAGATGTCTTTCATCAACCTCATGAAGGTTGCGGGGGCATTCGTCAAGTCGAAAGGCATGACTATCCATTTGAAAATTCCCTCCTTAGGTTTGAAGGCAATCTTCTACACATTGGAGGGTTTGATTGGTACCCGGTGATACCCGAACTTCAAGTCGTTCTTGCTAAAATATTTGGCCCCCTTGAGCTATTCCAAAAGGTCATCAATCCATGGGATTGGATACCTATTCTAGATAATGATCTTTTTCAATGCCCAATAGTCAATACAACATCTCTAGGTCTCGTCCTTCTTCTGTACCAAAATCGGGTTCCCACATGGTGATGAAATTGGCCTGATGTGATATTTTTGCAATAACTCCCAAATATTCCTCTTGATTTCATCATTCTCTAGAAAAAAAAACGTCCATAGATCGCTCCATTGATCAGTGACGCACCTGGGGTCAGATCAATGGAGTGCTTGACATGACAGTGTAGATATACTCCTGTGGGTGAGGTGAAGATGTCCCTGTATTCTTCCATGACCTTATCCATATGTTGCTTCTGTGTAGAGGAGCCCTATCTGAAGGTCGTGGCCACATTCTTCTTCTTTCCCTGAGAGTTAATCATAAGGAAAAAAAAATTCTCAATATGGGAAATGAGTTTACTGCATTTCTTCACAGTGATCAAAGAGATGGCAGTAGGCGGTGTCAAATCTCATATCATGTACAAATTATTGCCCAAAGTAATAATAACAGTGCGAGGCGTAGACTCATACACAACATGTCGCTTCCAAAAGTATGGTTTGCCTAACAATACATCACAAACTTAAAGAGGAGAAACATCATGCAATACCTCATCTTTGATGGGATTGATGTTGTAGGGAAGGCGACATTGTTGGTTTACATGGAGATCTCGTCCTTGGTGAAGCCACTTGATGGTGTATGGTTTCAGGTGTGTTGTGGTCGTTAGGCCCATCCACTTCATGACCTCTACTGAAATGAGGTTATCTGTCTTCCACTGTCAAAAATGAACTACAATCAAGAACCATTCCTCCACATCTAGGAGTGGAAGAGGAGCTCCCCTTCCTCTAGATTTTCAGTCTCATCCTTCTGGATATTGGTGGTGGAAAAAATGGCACTGTGCTCCATGTTAGCAATCTGCTTCCCTTTGTCATTCCCCTTGTCAGGTTTTGACTCAGAGTTGGAGCATACATCTGATTCGGAAGCCTTTAGCTCGGCCACCGGTGACTTCTTGGCCCGACACTCACTTGTGTTGTGAGTGGGGATCTTATGGAAATCACACCACTTTCCTATGTCCTTCTTTGTCTTTGTGGTATTTTTCTTTGATTGATACTTCAACAAGTTGTCCTGGGTCTCCCCGCCTTGGATTTTTCCTTTGTTATGCGGTTTGGGGGTGCCTTTCCCTTGCTTGATATTCGCAGATCCAAAGTCTCACTTCTTTTGTTTAAATTTGTGCTCGATCTTGGAAGCATATCGGTATGTTTCACCAAGCTAGGAGATGTAGAGGAACTTCATTTCCTCCTGAATGTATCTATGTAAACACCTATGGTACTTATGCACCATATTTTTCTCTAAGCCTTTGATACCCAACTTTGTGTGCAAGGTATGAGGGCTTCTTCGAGAAATATTTTAAAATGATATCTTCCTCCCTTTTCTTTATTTTCTTCCACCATGGGATCTCGTCGTGGTTTGAGAGGTTGGTCTTGCAAAGGTTCAACTAGTTCGAGCCCTAGGTCCTTATACCCTGACCTCGTTGGGGTAATTCAAAGAAAAATAGAGAAAAAGCAGACCGCTCTAATACCACTAATCCTAAATCAGACAAGAACGTAACAGAATACATATATGCCTATAAATACAGATATGCAGCAGAAATAAAATTTCATTTCATTAATATCAAAGAACTGAAGTATGCTTACAAACAAAATGGAAATAAACTAGCTCGAGCGATGATAGCTTATCTCTGAGAAGATATGTGGCGGTTACAGGCCTTTGAACTGTGTTACAATGAGGCTGAAGGGCCAATTTATTATTTATCAATAACGGAAAACCATAAACATCCAAAAACCTAACCCTAGGAGATGAATCACCAAATATGTGGGCCCCATTGGGGTAAATTGGTACATCAACTTCCTGGGGTCGTAACTTTGGCATACGATCTCCGTTTGACGTGCACAATACCTCATTAGAAATATATATCTGGGACTAAAAATTTTGACTAAAAATATAATTTGAAGAAAAATGTTTGCGTGTTTTCCCAAAAAATGTCGTTTAGGGCCTCAAAACAACTCTAGAAGTTTACGACCCGAAAAGCTACCAAAATTAGAAAAATGTGCTACAATTAAGGAAACTGAAAAAATGAAAGAAACAATGGTGAGGGTCCAAGTGGAATAGGCAGGTGGCCACCAATATCCAGTTGGATCACTGAGTAGCTCCAAATGGTATAGCTACATCAATGGGACATAGTGGCTAGAATCCCAACCCCACCTAAAAGGCGTTGTGGCTAGTTGAGCTATGGAGAGCTCGATTGTAGTTGTGCTGGATGTAGGGGAGGCTTTCATCCCATGTGCATGGATGCTTTGACTTTTACATGCATAGAATGTATATGATCATCCTGTTGACAACCTCTGTTTGGCCATCAATTTGGGGGTGGAAAGTTGTGGACTTATTGAGGTTGGTATCCAACATCGACTAGAGACTTGACCAAAAGGTACTTAGGAACCTGTTGTCCCAATATGAGATAATGGATTGTGGGATCCCAAAGTGCACCCACACTCATTAAAAGAACATTTTAGCATTGTCTTATGTTGTGATACTCTTCTTTTAGGCCACCAAAATGACCATCTTAGAGAATCTGTCGACGACCACAAAAACACAGTTGTTTCCATGCTTGGTAGAAGGAAATAATGACATGTAATCCATGGAGATAGATTCCCATGATTAACTTGGGCTAGGAAACGTATTATATAAGCCTTGCTTCTTGATGTTTGATTTGGAAATGGTGCAGGCAATGCTAGATCTGATGTACTTCCCAACATCATATTGAAGGTTCGACCAATAGAAATACTTCTGAAATATTTCCATTTTTTTCTGTAGCCCAAAATCTAGTGACCCAACTATATTGCGCTTCCTATATCATCTTGGCATGCCCACTTGAAGGAACATAGAGGTATCCCAAGTGGCATAACAATGCATCTTGCTGGTGAAAATTTGGAACTCGCTTTCTTTTCAGAAACGTTTTGTATGTGTTGTCAAATTATGGATCTCTCCTGTAAATATGTGGCCACACTAAAGTATCGTGCCCACAACATAGGAGCACAGTGGTAAGCACCACAATAGACAGTCGGATGAGGCTGTATCCAACATCATTGGTGCTATCCTTCTTGTACTTAATGTTCAAATGGAAATGTTGCAGGTATGTGGACCATTTTTTATGGCAATCATTCTGCAACTTCCCTTGTGTCTGTATGAACTGCAAGGGTCAGTGGTCTATTTGGATGAAAGTTTTCTTCCCTAGAATGTAATGCTTCCATTTTCGGCAGGCCAACACAATGGAATACATCTCTTTTCCATAGGTGGGATATTTTCAAACTGTGTCTGAAAGTGCCTCACTGTGATATGCCACTGGATGCCCCTTCTGAGTAATAATTGCACCAATAGCATAGTCAGAGGCATTTTTCTCAATCTCAAATGATTGCTACAGGTCTAGTAATGTGAGCATTGGTGCAGAGCAGAGTCGATGTTTCAAATTGGCGAACGCCTTCTGTGATATGAGAGAAACTTAACACGAAACCTGTATCTTGGTTGGGTCCACATGCACACCCTGCTCATCAATGATGCACCCTAGATATTAAACTTGGGTCATTCCAAAAGTGAATTTCTCCAAATTGGCACACAAATTGTGTTTTTGTAGTGTTTGGAGGACATGTCGAATGTGGTGGAGGTGCTCTTCCCAAATCTACCTGAAGATCAAGATGTCATCCAAATACACCACCATGAATGAGTTGGTGAAGAGTCACAAGATGTGATCCATCAGCCTCATGAAGGTTGTGGGGGAATTCATCAACTCGAAAGGCATGACCAACCATTCGAAAATGCCCTCCTTAAATTTGAAGGAAGTCTCCCACACATCAGAGGGTTTGATTAGTACTTGGTGATAAAAGGACTTAAAGTCAATCTTGTTAAAATATTTGGCCCCCTTGAGTTGTTCAAGAAGGTCACCAATCCGTGGGATTAGATACCTATTCTGGGCAGTGATCTTGTTCATCGCTTGATAGTCAATACAGAGTCTCCATGTCTCATCCTTCTTCTGCACCAACATGATCAGACTCCCACTGGTCGATGAACTTGGCCAAATGTTCCCTTTCTACAACAACTCTTGAATCTGCCTTTTGATTTCATAATTCTCTAGAATGGAGCATTGATATATTGGTTCATTGGGTAGCGACGCACCTAGGGTCAGATCGATGGAGTGCTTGACCTGACAGTGTAGAGGTACCCTAGCAGGTGAGGTGAAGATGTCCTTGTACTCGTCCACAACCTTGTCTATCTATTGTTGCCATGCAGAGGATCCCTATTTGGAGGTCGTGGCCACAATATTATTCTAGCCCTGAGGACAAATCATAAGGAAAAAAAAATTCCTAGTCTAGGAAATGATCCTACTGCATTGCTTCGCAGTGATCAAAGAGATGGTGGTAGGTGGTGCTACCTCTGATATCCTGTACAACTTATTGCCCGTAGTAATAATAACAGTGTGACGCCTAGATTCATACACAACATGTCGCTTCCAAAAATATTGTTGGACTAATAATACATCAAAACCTTCAAGAGGAGAAACATCACAAAATACCTCATCTGTGAAGGCCTTGATGTTGTAAGGGAGGCGTAAATGCTAGATGAAGTGGAGATATTGTCCTTGGTGAAGCCACCTGATGGTGTATGACTGCGAGTGTGTTGTGGTTGATATGCCTAGCTACTTCACAACCTATCCTAAAATTAGGTTCTTTTCACTCCCGCTGTCAACAATGAAATAGAGAGGAGAACCATTCACCTACATATGTGAGCGGAAGAGGCGCTCCCCCTCCTCTAGATATTCGAGCTCATCCTCCTGGATCTTGGTGGTGGCAAAAGTGGCACTACACTCCGCATCAATAATATGCTTCCCTTTATCATTCCCCTTTTCAATATCTATATTAGAGTCCGAACATGCATCTAATTTGGAAGCCTTCAGCTTGGCCACCAGTGACTTCTTGGATTGACACTCACTCATGTTGTAAGTGGGGCTCTTATGAAACTCACACCACATTCCCATGTCCTTATTTGTCTTCGTGGTTTTTTTCTTTGCTTACGACTTTGACGATTTTTCCTTGGTCGCCTCACCTTGGATTTATCCTTTTTTCTATGGTTTGGGGGCACCTTTACCTTGATTTGGATTCTTAGATCCAAAGTCTCGCTTCTTTTGAATAAACTTCTACTTAATATTGTCAACCTATCGATATTAGACACTGAGCAAGGATATGTCTAGGAACTCCATTTCATCCTATATGTACTTATGCAAACAACCACAGTACTTGAGTACCAAATTCTGCTGATAATCCTTGATAGACAACTTCGTGTGAAGAGCATGAAAAGCATTTGTGAACTTTGACACATATTGGTCCCTTCGCTGCTACAGTGTGGTCCATTTTATGTATTTATCTTCATAGATACCAAGAGGGTAATATAGTTCCTTGATGGCATCTCAGAAAGAATTCTAAGTGGGTGCGACTAAAAATAGTGAGGATTCCCCCAGTAGGTTTCCCACCAGTCCTTTACATGGGTGATGACTTTTAGGAGTAAAAAAGTAATCTTTTCCTGATTGGAAAAGTCATGAACTGAAAAATATCCTTCCAAAAAATTTAACGATCTATCTACGACATCTACATCTATCTGGTCTTGAAATATGGGAATATCAAAATTAAATTGTTCTTTAAAATGAGTGGTGCCTCCAGAGTGGCTACCAGGTGAAGATGCATCGCTTGTGGGTAGCCATCGAAGGATCTGGGAAAATTTATCCATCATCTCATTCCTCTGTTTCTCGAGGGTCTCCTCGAGTAATATTTTGAAAGGATCTCCTATTCCCTTGTCTTTCTTTTCTTCTTCCATGGGAGGTTGTTAGGGTTTTCTAGGATAATATTGCAAAGGTTCAACCAGATCAAGCCCTAACTCATTATACCCTGACCTCATTTGGGACATGCAAAGAAGAGAAATAGAAAACCGCTCTGATACCATTGATCCAGACTTATGCAGGAATGCAATATAATATAAATATAAACATAAACACAGAGGTGCAGTAGAAATAAAACTTCATTTCTTTAATATAAAAGAACTAAAACATGCTTACATATAGAATGGAAATAAATTGACTCGGGCGATGGTAACTTGTCTCTCATAATAGTTGTGGCAGCTACATGCCTTTGAACTATGTTACAATGAGGCTCAAGGGAATTTTTATTATTAAACAACAAGGGAAAACCCTGAAAAACCAAAACCCTAACCCCAAGAGATGGAATGCCAAGAGTTTGTGGACCCCGTTGGGTTTAGTTGGGCAACCAACTTCCCGAGGTCGTAACTTGGTCATATTATCTCTGCTTTTCACGTATGATACCTCGTTGGAAATATATCTCTGAATACTATAGGATTTGATGTAGGAACACACCTACAACTACGGGCCTGCTGTGGACCTCAAAAAAATTCCGTTTTTAGGGGGTCAAAACTGCTTCGAAAGTTCAGGACCCGAAAAATTGCTAAAAATAGTAAATGTTTCTATAAACAAGGAAAATGATGAAACCGAATGAAACCAACTAGAGGTATAGGTGAAATAGGTGAGTGTCCACCAATATCCACCTGGATCAGTCCTCCCTCCTTAGGAAGAAATGGTCCCAATTACGTGTAGAGCCTCCATGAGTTGAGGAGATTTTTGTTGAACCTGGTCCCTGGTGAACCACTTTCCCTCATGAAGGAGTTGACCTGCTTTGAAAAAACAATATAGTTGGATCCTCTGTTGATGGGTGTTCTTGATCTGTTTTTCCATGATATGATCAGTTGTGGCATGTTCCATGCAGTTTGGGTTTAACTTTGTTGGTGTGAGTTGTTCTGCAATGTTAGATGTGTCCAGTAAGGGTGGAAAGTATGGCTGAATGTGGTACACATTAATGGTTGAAGACCAATAAATGGTGGATTTCTGAGCTCGAAGGAATTATCCCCTACAACCTTGGTGATGGTGTACAACCCATATCAGAGCAAGAAAAGTTTGCGGTGGGGTCCAATGAGGCACTCCTTCTGCAAATGTAGCTAAACTTTGTCTCCCACATGGAACTTGTGTGGCACCCAATGCTAATCATGTCGCTACTTGTACTTACCATTGGCTCTGTCCAATATCTCATGGACCTATTGGTGGACATGTTGAGTGCACTCAATGAATTTTTTCACCCTGTCAGCTTCAGACTAGACATGAGTCGAATCTTCTTGAGTAGTTGCAACTAGTATGATTCAATACATCAATGGGGCATAATGGATGGAATTCCAACTCCACTTGAAAAGGGTTATGGCCAGTTGAGATATGGAGAGCTCAGTTTTAGATGTGTTGGACATAGGGGAGAATTTCGTCCCATGTGTGTGGATGCTTCAAGTTATACATGCACAAAATGTGTATGATCATCTTGATGACAACCTCTGTTTGGCCATCAGTTTGGGGGTGGAAATTCATGGACTTAGTGAGCTTGGTATCCAACATCGACCAGAGACTTGACCAAAAAGTACTTAGGAACTTGCTATCCAATTCTAAGATAATGGATAGTGGGATCCCAAAGTGCACCCGCACTCATTCAAATAAGAGCTTAAAAGTGGCCTCTATTGTGATATTCTTCTTGCAGGCTGCGAGAATGGAAATATTATAGAATCTGTTGACGACCACAAAAAAATAGTCATTTCCATTCTTGGTAGAAGGAAGGCCCGATATGTAATCCATGGAGATGGATTCCCATGGTCGACTAGGGGTAGAAAGTGATGTATATTGGCCTTGCTTCTTGATGGTCAGTTTGGAAATGGTGTAGGAAGTGTAGGATATGATGTACTTCCCAACATCATGTCGAAGGTTCGGCCAATAGAATTATTTATGTAGTACATCCACTATTTTCTCCACCTCGAAATGTCTAGCAACTCAATTGTAGCACGCTTCCCAAATAATATTTGCACACTTGCTTGATGGAACATAAAGGTGTCCCAGGTGGCATAAGAGTGCATCCAAGAGGTGAAAATTTTGAACTTACTTTCCTTCTAGCAACTTCTAGTTTGTGTTGTTGAATTCTAGATCTCTCTTGTAAAGATGCAGCCACCCCGAAGTCTCGTGCTCATAAGAGTTGAGCACACTAGTGAGCGCCATGATCAACATTTGACTAAGGCAGTGTGAAACATTATTGATGCAAAACTTCTTGTACTTAATTTTAAAATGTAACTGTTGCAGGTATGTGGACCATTTCTTATGGCGATTGTTATACAATTTTCCTTGTGTCTGTATGAATTGCAAGGGTCGGTGGTCTATGTGGTTTAACGTTTCCTTCCCTAGAATGTAATGCTTCCATTCTCAACATACCTGCACAATGGAATACATATCTTTGTCATGGGTGGGATACTTTCGAACTGTGTATGAAAGTGTCTCATTGTGATATGCCACTAAATTCCCTTGTTGAGTAATAACTTCACCAATAGCATAGTCAGAGGCATCTCTCTCAATCTAAAATGGTTGTTGAAGGTCTTGTACTGCGAGCATGAGTGTAGAGCAGAGTCAATGCTTCTACTTGGCGAATTCCTTATATTTGGATTTAGACCAAAATAACTTTTCTTTCGTTCCTCACTTGATAACTTGAATCAAAGTCCAAGTGATATGAGAGAACCCCAACATGAACCTGCAGTAGAATTTGGCAAGACCTAAAAAGCTATGGAGCTATGTTAGAGTGGTTGGGGCTGGCCAATACCAAATGACTTTTATCTTGGTTTGGTTCACATGCACACCTCACTCATCACTGATGTAACCCAGATTTTGAACCTAGGTCATGCCAAAAGTGCATTTATCCAAATTGGAAGACAATTTGTGTCGCTGCAGTGTTTGGAGGACCTATCGAATGTTGTGGAGGTGCTCTTCCCAACTCTGGTTGAAGATCAGTATGTTATCCAAATACACCACCACAAATGAGTTAGTGAAGGGTCACAAGATGTCGTTCATTAGCATTATGAAGGTTTTAAGGGCATTCATCAACCTGAAAGGAATGACCAACTATTCGAAAAGTCCCTCCTTGGATTTGGAGGCAGTCTTCCAAACATCAGAGGGTTCGATTGGTACTTGGTGATAATCGAACTTCAATTCAATATTGCTAAAGTATTTTTCCCCCTTGAGTTGTTCCAGAAGGTCATAAATCCATGGGTTCAGATACCTATTCCAGACAATGATCTTGTTCAACACCTGATAGCCAATACAGAGTCTCCAGGTCCGGTCCTTCTTCTGCACCAACACGATTGGGCTCCCACAAGGCAATGAACTAGGTTTGATGTGCCCTTTCTACTCCTGAATCTGCCTCTTGATTTCATATTTCTCCAAAACAGAGTGTCGATATATTGTTCCAATGGGTAGTAGCATGCCCAGGGTTAAATCGATGGAGTGCTTGACTTGACAGTGTAGAGGTACCCCTGCGAGTGAGGTGAAGATGTCCCTGTACTCCTTCAAGACCTTGTCCATATGTTTCTACCATGAAGAGGAGCCCTGTCTAGAAGCCGTGGCCACTATTTTATTCTGGATTTGAGGGAGAATCATAAGGAAAAAAAATTTCTCAGTCTGGGAAATGATCTTACTGCATTTCTTTGCAGTGATCAGAGATATGATGGTAGGTGGCGCTACCTCTAGTATCCTGTACAACTTATTTCCCAAAGTAATAATAATAGTGAGGCCTATTATCACTTCGAAATTTCCAAATGTTTTTCTAAGTGTTAAAAATAAATATTAGAGGTAACTACAAACCACTTTTGGAGCTTAGGATCTAGCCTTCCTAAACTCATAGATGGCTCTCTCTATATGAATTAAATTTGTTTATTTAATTGATTTTAGGCTAGTTATGTATGCTTAATTTGGATTTCTTTTTGATTGGTTGGTGGAATTAATGATTTAGATGAATAGGTTCTTTTCCATTTTCCACTGGGCTATGGAGTCAATATGCTTTGAAAACAAAACAAAATCAAATTATAAAGAAAGTGTTACAGGGAAAGATAGGTGAACAATATGAGATCTCAAGGTTGAATGGTGAAGTGATTTTTCAATCAGAATCAAGGAGCAATTAAGAATTCCTTAAACTAGATAATGAAGAAGGGTAAAGAAGTCAATCAGGATCAAAGGGAAATTAAGAATTCTATAAACTAGATATCAGAAGAAAACATAGAAATGTATAACAGTTAAAAGCAGAGTGTAATGTTTAAGAAAATTCTGCAGTAAAACTCCTGTTATAACATTCAAATTCAGAGCACATATAATTTTATGGAATACTTAGAAATAGAACATGATAAATTGAAATTTATACTTCACTGAGATAGCTCAACACATGAATCCTGTAAAAAAAAGCTTCTTTATAACTTGTTTTGTCTGTCAACTGAAAGTTGGTACAATAACCCTCTGGAAATAGATCAGTCAGCTACGGAAATATTCAGAAATCCACACTTGATACTTCGAATGATGAAGTATTTATACAAAACTTTACAAAAAATATCCTATCAACTGACTAGGATTTATTCTAGGAAAATAAAATATCTTTATGCAAAAATATAGTGACACCTTTTAACTGACTGAGATCTGGCCCTGATTCTTTGATTGCTGTTACGTATTTGTTTATTTCATCTGTCTTCTGTCATATGTCTTCTCCTTCACACTTTATAGTAAATCACGCCATTTCTCCCATGTTTCTTCATCTAGAAGTTTGATTTTCATCATTCTGCGGTAATTCTCATCTGCCTCTGTATATTTGGCAAACGTACGCTTATTTACAAAAGGTGATTTACCTCATGCTGGAGGTAAAAGAAGTTTTCTAGAGTTTGAAGGAGAACTTTGCCTGTGGGAATACCCTTCAATGAGGAACTGTTGGAAGTTTCTTTGGCTACTTCCCTTAAATTTTTGTCATAATCCTCTCGTCTCATAACTTTGTCATTTATCACTAGAGGACTAGGCAGAGTCTTCTGTCTTAATACATCAAACTTGTTGAAAAACCTGTTCACTGTGAGTTCCATGGTTTGACATTTCTCTTCACGCTATATCATCATATTTCTCTTGGAAATCACTTTCTTCACTTCTAGTATAGTCTCTATTCTGTCAGCTATCCCGAGCTCTTCTAATTCATACTTATTTTTAGAATTTAGGAATTTGATTATTTCAGAGGCTTCTTTTGGTTTCTTTCCAAGATTGGCTTCGAATTTCTGAATTGCATCACCAACTTCCTTCACCAAGTAATTCTGCTCAAATATAATCTATATATAAGGCCAAATATCATTAACTGAGTTAGTGATATTGGCCCACAATTGTTGTTTTTCTTGGGCTAAAGGATATTTTAGTGACAACTCTTTTTCTAGCTTGTGTATTATGTCAGTTAATCTATTGGATTTACGTACTTCAACTTGCTACATTAATTCTGCAAATTTCTTTCCATCTTATAAATTTTTTACTTGTTCCTTGAGCTTGTTAATATCTGTAGTCTGAATGGACATATCTTCCATTTATTTGATTAATTTTATGGCCTCATCAGTGAGATGGGTTGTTGGTATTACTGATGCTGGTGTTGATGTATTTACTGGGGCTGATGTAGATGCTGGAGCTAATGTAGATGCTATGGGAATAGTATTTATGGGAATTTCTTCCATGCTAACTTGTTTTTCCTGTACAATTTTATCCATCTATGTCTCCATTTCCTTTAGTTGAGCGGTCAACTGGATGATTAGATTCATCATCTCATATTTTTGATTATATGTCTCCAAAACCTTCTTGGTTTGTGGATGCTCAATAGTTGGTAATTTTAATTGTTTCTTCAGTGAAGCTATGTCTTCATTTTTCCTCTTTATACGCTCTTTTGCTGATTTGATGTCTTTTGGATTATAACCAACTTCTATTACCAAATCTTCCAGTGACTTAATCCTGTTGTCTTTTGATTGTGATGAGGCTCTCTCTAGATTTAACTGTGAATGTATATTTGCTAGGGAATTCTGCAAATTTTGGATACTTAGAGCTTTATGTGTCATGGTTGTGTATATCATCTCTCTTGCATGTTTTTGGAATTCAATTTGGTCAATTGGATGCACATCTTTGGCAAGAAATTCAAAGGGTGTCTTTTTATAATCTTCTGAAGTTTTGGGGGAATGTACCTTTGGCTATAGAAATGTCATCTGCATCTTCCTTGTTTTGAGGTCAAAAGCTGAAAGAAACCTATTCATATCACTCAGAGTTTGCTTCTAGTATTGTGCATATGTAACAACCTTCAATGCTTCATTTTTTATTTTAATCTCTTTCTATTTCTCAATGATATCTTTTTATTTCACAACTGGCTTGTTGGATTATGAAATCTCTGGACTATTTTGATTTTGAATGCTTTGTGCACTGGAAGTTGATGGCAGAGGTGTTTCTTATGAATGTGTTGTAGGTGCATCATCCTTGATAACAATATCTGTTTCAATGGATTCTTCCCGCTCTATCACTGGATTTAGCTTTGTTTTCTTTCTGTAGATAAGCTTGAATGTACTATCAGATATATCTTCTTATGAATAAGAGCCTTCTTCTCTAGCCCTTTTATGATTTCTATCTTATGGGGCTGGAGTAAGCAGGATGGAACTAGTATCAAGCTGCTTTTCCACCTCCTGCAGAGTGTTTTCCAACCACCCTGACTAGTTGGAAAATTTCTCAATCTCAGGTTTAGATTCATGGATGAAAGGGGTGAGTTTAAACTTAACTCTTAATTTTCTTATGACACCCAAGGGGTCATATGACCATTTGAAACTATTTTTGAAATTTAAATGTTGTAGGCATCCGTCTTCTTCCTTTCCAGCATTCCTACTGTTGCATATAAAAGGCCCTAGTTGATTTTTTTAATATTGAACTAGGTTTTCTTTTTGGTTGAAAGGAAATTGATCTCATCAGAATTCAAGATCTGCCTGATGTACTCTAAGGAAAATATCCTCATTGAGAGGTATTTGGGAAGCTTGTAAGGGACTAGTTGGCTTCCATACACTCTGATCTCTATGTGATTCTGGTATAAATACCAGTCTCCTCTCTTGCTCTGATCAGACAACTGTAGAAATTTTCTGATTTCCTCACTAATTCTTGGTTGAATAGTGTTGCTGAGTATATTAACTACTGGATATACAAAAGAATCAATAAATTCTTTGAAAATAAATTCATTGGAATATTTTCTGATCAAGGATGTCCAAAATATAACAGACTAGGGATTACCCTCTATGTCCAGTTTTTGTAGGTTGACTGCAAACCTTTCTAACTGAAAGTGATCCGGATTTATGCAGGAACACAACAGAATACACATATAGCCATAGATACATAGATGCAGCGGAAATAATGCTTCATTTTATTATAATCAAATGACTGAAATTTAATAGCTAGGGCACTGATAGCGTATCTCTGAGAAGAGATGTGGCGGCTATAGGCCTCTTAACTGTGTTACAGAACTGAAATTTGTTTACAGACAGAATGTAAATAAACAGCAAGGGTGATGATAGGCTTATCTTTGAGAAGAGATGTGGCGGCTACAGGCCTCTGGACTGTGTTACAAAAAAACTAACTGAAACATGCTTATAGGAATAATAAAAATGAGTGGGCGAGGGCACTAGTAGTGTATCCCTGAGAAGAGATGTGATTGCTATAGGCCTCTCCATTGTGTTACATTGAGGCTCCAAGGCCTATTCCAGACATAATGAAAATACCTGAGCTAGGGTACTGGCAGCGTATCCCTGAGAAGAGATGTGTCGGCGACCAGCCCCTAAACTGTGTTACAACGAGGCTCGAAGGCCTATTTATTGTTGAGAAATAATGTAAAATTTGAAACGTCCAAAAACCTAACCCTAGGAGATGAAGCGCTGAAACTATGGGCCCCGTTTGGGTAAATTGGTGTTTCAACTTCCTGGGGACGTAACTTTGGCATCCGATCTCCGTTTGACGTGCTCAATAGCTCATTAGAAAGATCTATCTGAGGAATACAACTTTTGAGTGAGAAAAATTGGTATACAACCCATGTTGCCCCTTGTTTTCCCAAAAAACTTCATTTAGGGCCTCAAAACGACTTCAGAAGTTCAGGACACGAAAAACTACTAAAAATAGTAAGTTGTGCTGAAATTTACAAACTAAAAGAACTGATGCTGGGGGTTCAAATGGACTCGGTGGGTGGCCACCAATATCCACCTTGATCATTAAGTCCCCAAAATGGCTCTATGAGTGTAGGACTCGAAAACCTGCTAAAAATAGTAAGTTGTGCTAAAGCTGAAAAGCTGAAAGAATTGATGCTGCGGGTCCAAATGGAATAGGTGGGTGGCCACCGATATCCACCTGGATCATTCCTCCCTCCTTAGGAAGAAATGGTCTCCATTGCATTAAGTTCCTCCATGGGGTGTGGAAGGGGCAAATTCTGCTTAACTTGGTCTAGGATCTATCTAGGATGTCGCGGACCTGTTGGCGGATGTGTTGGATGTAGATGTGCCGCCGGTGGGCAGCTATTGAAGGATCTGGGAAAATGTATCCATCATCACGTTCCTCTGTTTCTCGAGGGCCTCCTTAAGCAATATTTTGATAGGATCTCCTGCTCCCTCGTCTTTCTTTGCTTCCGCCATTGGGGGTCGTCGGGGTTGCAAGGTTGAACTCCTTATACCCTGGCCGCATTGGGGACATGAAAAGAAAAACAGAGAAAGAGCAGACTGCTCTGATACCACTGATCCAAATTTATGCAAGAACACAATAGAATAAACATATAACCATAAATAAAAATATGCAGCAGAAATAACACTTCATTTCATTAATATCAAAGAACTGAAATTTGCTTACAGACAGAATGGAAATAAACTAGCTAGGGCGTTGGTAGCTATCTCTGAGAAGAGATGTGGCGGCTACAGGCCTTTGAAATGTGTTACAATGAGACATAATGGAAATGAACAGCTAGGGTACTGGCAACAATTATCTCTGAGAAGAGATGTGTCGGCTACCAGCCCCTGAATTGTGTTACAATACAAACATGATCAGAACAAGCGAGCTAGGGCACTGGTAGCGCTTATCCCTAAGAAGAGATGTGTCGGCTACCAACCCCATGAATTGTGTTACAATGAGGGTCAAAGGCCTATTTATTGTTGTGAAACAATGTAAAATCCAAAACGTCCAAAAACCTAACCCTAGGAGATGAAGCGCCAAAACTGTGGGTCCCGTTTGAGTAAATTGGTGTTTCAACTTCCCAGGGACATAACTTTGGCATCCAATCTCCGTTTGACGCGCTCAATAGCTCGTTAGAAAGATCTATGTCTATGACCCATGTTGCTCCCCATTTTCCCAAAAAGCGTCGTTTAGGGCCTCAAAACGACTCCAGAAGTTCAGGACCCGAAAAACTGCTATAAATAGTAAGTTGTGCTGAAACTTACAAACTGAAATAATTGGTGGTGGGGGTTCAAATAGACTCAGTGGGTGGCCACCAATATCCACCTGGATCATTAAGTCCCAAAAACGGCTCCGGGAGTGCAGGACCCAAAAACCTGCTAAAAATAGTAAGTTGTGCTGACGCTGAAAAAATGAAAGATTTGATGTTGCAGGTCCAAATGGAATAGGTGGGAGGCCACCGACATCCACCTGGATCATTCCTTCCTCCTTAGGAAGAAATGGTCTCCATTGTGTTAAGTTCCTCCATGGGGGGGGGGGGGGGATTCTACTGAACTTGGTGTTTGATTTGTCCAAGATGTCGCAAACCTGTTGACGGACATGTTGGATGTAGATGTGCCACCGGTGGGTAGCCGTTGAAGGATCTGGGAAAATTTATCCATCATTGCGTTCCTATGTTTTTCGAGGGCCTCCTTGAGCAAGATTTTGATAGGATCTCCTGCTCCCTCACCTTTCTTTCCTTTCGCCATGGGGGGTCGTCAGGGTTGCAAGGTTGAACTCCTTATACATTGGCCGTGTTGGGGACATGAAAAGAAAAACAGAGAAAGAGCAGACTGCTTTGATACCACTGATCCAGATTTATGTAGGAACACAACAGAATATACATATAGCCATAGATACATAGATGCAGCAGAAATAATGCTTCATTTAATTATAATAAAATGACTGAAATTTAATAGCTAGGGCACTGATAGCGTATCTCTGAGAAGAGATGTGGCGACTATAGGCCTCTTAACTGTGTTACAGAACTGGAAGTTGTTTACAGACAGAATGTAAATAAACAATGAGGGCGCTAGTAGGCTTATCTCTGAGAAGAGATGTGGCGGCTACAGGCCTCTAGACTGTGTTACAAAACAACTAACTGAAACATGCTTATAGGAATAATAAAAATGAGCGGGCGAGGGCACTGGTAGCGTATTCCTTAGAAGAGATGTCTACAGGCCTCTCCACTGTGTTACATTGAGGCTCCAAGGCCTATTCCAGACATAATGAAAATACATGAGCTAGGGTACTGGTAGCATATCCCTGAGAAGAGATGTGTCGGCTACCAGCCCCTGAACTGTGTCACAATAAGGCTCGAAGGCCTATTTATTGTTGAGAAACAATGTAAAATCTTAAACGTCCAAAAACCTAACCCTAGGAGATGAAGCGCTGAAACTATGGGCCCCATTTGGGTAAATTGGTGTTTCAACTTCCTGGGGACGTAACTTTGGCATCCGATCTTTGTTTGACGTGCTCAATAGATCATTAGAAAGATCTATCCAAGGAATAAAACTTTTAAGTGAGCAACATGAGTATGTTTCTCCCCGTTTTCCCAAAAAACGTCGTTTAGGGCCTCAAAATAGCTTCAGAATTTCAGGACCTGAAAAACGGCTAAAAATATTAAGCTGTGCTGAAACTTACAAACTAAAAGAACTGATGGTGGGGGTTCAAATGGACTCGTTGGGTGGCCACAAATATCCACCTTGATCATTAAGTCCCCAAAATGGCTCCAGGAGTGCAGGACCCGAAAACCTGCTAAAAATAGTAAGTTGTGTTGAAGCTGAAAAACTGAAAGAATTGATGTTGTAGGTCCAAATTGAATAGGTGGGTGGCCACCAATATCCACCTGGATCATTCCTCCCTCCTTAGGAAGCAATAGTCTCCATTGCATTAAGTTCCTCCATGGGGGGGCGGAGGGGGGGGAAATTCTGCTGAACTTGGTGTAGGATCTGTCCAGGATGTCGCGGACCTGTTGGCGGACGTGCTGGATGTAGATGTGTCGCCGGTGAGAAGTCATTGAAGGATTTGGGAAAATTTATCCATCATCACGTTCCTCTGTTTCTCGAGGGCCTCCTCGAGCAATATTTTGATCGGATCTCCTACTCCCTCATCTTTCTTTGCTTCTGCCATGGGGGGTCGTCGGGGTTGCAAGGTTGAACTCCTTATACCCTGGCCGTGTTGGGGACATGAAAAGAAAAACAGAGAAAGAGCAGACCGCTTTGATACCACTGATCCGGATTTATGCAGGAACACAATAGAATAAACATATAACCATAAATACAAAGATGCAGTGGAAATAACACTTCATTTCATTAATATCAAAGAACTGAAATTTTCTTATAGACAGAATGGAAATAAACTAGCTAGGGCGCTGGTAGCTATCTCTGAGAAGAGATGTGGCGGCTACAGGAATCTAAACTGTGTTACAATGAGACATAATGGGAATGAACAGCTAGAGTACTGGCAAGATATGTGTCAGCTACCAGCCCCTGAATTGTGTTACAATACAGACATGTCAGAATAAGCGAGCTAGGGCACTGGTAGCGCTTATCCTTGAGAAAAGATGTGTCAGCTACCAACCCCCTGAACTGTGTTACAATGAGGCTCGAAGGCTTATTTATTATTTAGAAACAATGTAAAATCCGAAACGTCCAAAAACCTAACCCTAGGAGATGAAGCGCCAAAATTGTGGGTCCCGTTTGGGTAAATTGGTGTTTCAACTTCCCAAGGACGTAACTTTGGCATCTGAACTCTATTTGACATGCTCAAGAGCTCATTAGAAAGATATATCTGAGGAATACAACTTTTGAGTGAGAAACATGGTTTGTAACCCATGTTGCTCCCCGTTTTCCCAAAAAGTGTCATTTAGGGCCTCAAAAAGGCTTTAGAAGTTCAGGACCCGATAAATTGCTATAAATAGTAAGTTGTGCTGAAACTTAAAAACTGAAATAACTGATGGTGGTGGTTCAAACGGACTCGGTGGGTGGCCACCAATATCCACTTGGATCATTAAGTCCCCAAAACGGCTTCAGGAGTGCAGGACCCGAAAACCTGCTAAAAATATTAAGCTGTGTTGAAGCTGAAAAAATGAAAGAATTGATGCTGCAGGTCCAAATGGAATAGGTGGGAGGCCACCGATATCCACCTGGATCATTCCTTCTTCCTTAGGAAGCAATGGTCTCCATTGCGTTAAGTTCCTCCATGGGGGGGGGGGGGTGCAAATTCCGCTGAACTTGGTGTTTGATTTGTCTAGGATGTCGCAGACCTGTTGGCGGACGTGTTGGATGTAGATGTGCCACCGGTGGGCAGCCGCTAAAGGATCTAGGAAAATTTATCCATTATTGTGTTCCTATGTTTCTTGAGGGCCTCCTCGAGCAAGATTTTGATAGGATCTCCTGCTCCCTCGCCTTTCTTTCCTTCTGCCATGGGGGGTTGTCGGGGTTGTGAGGTTGAAATCCTTATACCCTGGCCGCGTTGGGGACATGAAAATAAAAACAGAGAAAGATCAGACTGCTTTGATACCACTGATCCAGATTTATGCAGGAATGCAACAGAATACACATATAGCCATAGATACAGAGATTAAGCGGAAATAATGCTTCATTTTATTATAATCAGATGACTGAAATTTAATAGCTAGGGCACTGATAGCGCATCTCTGAGAAGAGATGTGGCAGCTATAGGCCTCTTAACTGTGTTACATAACTCAAATTTTTTTACAGACATAATGTAAATAAACAACGAGGGCGTTGGTAGGCTTATATCTAAGAAGAGATGTGGCGGCTATAGGCCTCTAGACTGTGTTACAAAACAATTGACTGAAACATGCTTATAAGAATAATAAAAATGAGCGGGCGAGGGCACTGGTAGCGTATCCCTGAGAAGAGATGTGATTGCTACAGGCCTCTCCACTGTGTTACATTGAGGCTCCAAGGTCTATTCCGAACATAATGAAAATACTTGAGCTAGGGTACTGGCAGCATATCCCTGAGAAGAGATGTATCGGCTACCAGCCCTTGAACTGTGTTACAATGAGGCTCGATGGCCTATTTATTATTGAGAAACAATGTAAAATCTGAGACGTCCAAAAACCTAACCCTAGGAGATGAAGCGCCAAAACTGTGGGCCCCGTTTGGGTAAATTGGTGTTTCAACTTCCCGGGGACGTAACTTTGGCATCCGATCTCCGTTTGACGCACTCAATAGCTCATTAGAAAGATCTATCTGAGGAATAAAAATTTTAAGTGAGTAACATATGTTGCTCCCTATTTTCCCAAAAAACGTCATTTAGGGCCTCAAAACGGCTTCGAAAGTTCAGGACCCGAAAAACTACTAAAAATAGTAAGTTGTGCTGAAACTTACAAACTGAAAGAACTGATGGTGGGGGTTCAAATGGATTCGGTGGGTGGCCACCAATATCCACCTTGATCATTAAGTCCCCAAAACGACTCCAGGAGTGCAAGACCCGAAAACCTGCTAAAAATAGTAAGCTATGCTGAAGCTGAAAAATTGAAAGAATTGATGCTGCGGGTCCAAATGGAATAGGTGGGTGGCCACCGATATCCACCTGGATCAGAAAGTATATGAAAAAATGAAACAATACTGAGGAGTATTTGAATACTCCTTTTGGCATCTTGATCAGTAGATCATGCATGGCATTTTCCAGGAATTGGGCAAAGTTGAAAAGTATAGATGGAGGCTGGACTTGGAAAAAGGTAGAGAGGAAACCAATGATGGATTCATCTACCCACTCATCAGTAAAATATCCTAGGATACTGGACATCATGGTCACAATTTTTCTGGTTCATTTTGAAAACATGGTAGTAGAGTATGGTGGGTTGTTTTAGGAAATTGAGTTGATTCAGGGAGGAAACTCTGAAATATTTGAGACCTTTTAGGGAAATCTAGCTTTAAGTAAAGCTCAGTAAGGGTCTCAATGGAGAAAGGAACACCCTCTGGTTGTGTTGGAATTTGCAGCATTTGATTAATGGATTGAGTTGTGATTGTAAATAGGATTTATTGGTTAGGGATGACTATGGCTCTTTCATTTGGAAAATAGCTAAGTTGGCACAGTGTGATGACTTCAGGGAACCGATAGGTCTGTGGAGATGTGTATTTTGGCAGGTTAGAGTCCCACAAATGAATATCATCTGCCTGATCAAAAAATTTGTCATGGCTCTAGCAATGGAGCTCCAAAAGGTTGCTATCTGTCACAATGTCATTTATTTTAAAGTCCTTATCAGCCAAAGGAGTGCAGTCGACATCTAAAAGGGGTGGTTGCAAAGAGTTTACAATTTGGACGCTTTGGGAAGCCATCAATTTGGTTCAATTATTGAATTAATAAGCTTATTTGATGGTGTTAGGTATTTGTAATTACCTGGAATATCGAGAATTTGGTCGTGGATGGAGTCTGTATAGCGACAGGCTTCAATTCTAGTTGGAAATGGAATTTTCAGTTTCTTTCGCAAATCGAAAAAAATAGGAAAATAACGGAATAAGGCGGGGTTTTATTATTTTTGAACTTGGAAGTTTATCTCATGGCATGGGTGGTTTATCTCATAACGAAAGGTGGTTTAGTGGTTTGGGAATGGGGGGTGCGATAAAACTTGGAGGTGACGTGTGGCAGGGGAGCGAGTGGATAAAACCACCCATTTTGCACCCCCCCCCCTTGGTTTTAAATATTGGATGCTGGGGGGTGCGTAATTCATTGTAAGACATTTGATCTGATCGGGGATGATCGGAAGGCTTATGGAAGCTGCATGATTTCAAAGAGGTGGGGTCGGGAAATTATTTAGGTGGAGGTGTAAAATGAAATGGGGTCGGGAAATTATTTAAGTAGGGGAGTCAAATGAAAGCGGGGGGGGGTTAAATGAAGTGGGTTTATGAAATATATTATTTTGCGCTTTAAAACTTTGAAAAAGGGGGTTTTGTATTTTTATGAAAAGGCGGAGTTTTATTTAATGGAGTAAGGGGTTTAGCAATGGGAAGGAGGGTTTTTAAAGGGAAAAGGGGGTTTAGAAAAGGTTTTTGAGGTTTAGGAAGGGAAATGGTTAAGG
Source organism: Pinus albicaulis (assembly GCA_034641835.2). NCBI lineage: Eukaryota > Viridiplantae > Streptophyta > Pinopsida > Pinales > Pinaceae > Pinus > Pinus albicaulis. The sequence continues at coordinate 1,430,388,431 of CM076570.1, forward strand.
GATGGGGATTTTAGAACTGGGAAGGGGAAAATCATTTTTAAGAGGGGAAAAGGGTTAAGATAAGGGGAAATGAAAAGGGAAAGGGTTTTTAGAAAGGGGAAGGGTTAGAAATATATTATTTGATAATGGATAAGCAAAATGATGCTTATATAACTTTTGAAAGATCTTCTACCTACCCTTTATTTATGCTAACATTTTTTCCTTTTCTTTATTGGGTGCATTTGAGTTTGCTGACCCTTCTATTTTCTTTTGATAAGAAAAATAACATTTTTCTAACCTTATATCTTCCAATGGCTCAAATTAAACTTATGAGCTCATTTTTATTCTCTACCTAACTACTGATCTACCAAGATTAAATGGTTTGGTCAGATATTTATTCACTAACTGTCATAACATGAAATTTAGAGGCGTGAATGATCAAGATTAAATTGCATGATCATAATGAATTATGGCATGTTGAACAAGATGCACACAATTTATTTGTAAAAGTAAAGTAAACTAAGAGTAGTGGCATTTTAATGTGCACACTTTAAGAATTTATTTTTTCTTCTTTTTATGGGGTTAATATTATAATATATATATATATATATATATATATATATATATATATATATATATTATCTTTATTTCTTTTGGTCCTTTGATTATTTTTTTAGGACATACCCTCTTTTCATTTTTTTAATATGGAAAATATTTGCAGAAATGCAAAGGCATGTACAATATTACAAGATTTAACATAGCCAATTCAAAATTATGATCCCTATTATTATAGGACCCTAACAGTGGCAACACTTGGGGATGGCATCTCCTTGTGAGATGTCAATAACTTTCTGATCAGTGGCCTTGTAACTTTGACTTTGCTTTGCTTGGAACTACTTTCTGTGATCTCCTTTATTGAAACATATGATGTTATATCTTTTAAAAATTAAGATTTCCTTTTCAAGCTTCAACTTTACAAGATAATCATCCACTCCAATATAAACTTTGCTATGGTATTTACAATGAGAAAAATAGAACAAATGAACTACTAATTATTCTGGTGAAAAATAGTGCTTCAACATTCGACCATTGATTGGTCCACTTGGTAAGTCTGTCCCATTTAACTCTTTCAAGAAAAAGGCATTGTTGCCTCTGTAACCATAAATAATGTATGGGCCCTTCTAGAGAAAGTCAAATTTCCCATTTTTTCCTTTGTCTTCCCTTATGGAATCCCATTTTAGTACTTGATCACCTATGAAGAAATCATATACTTTAGTTTTCTTATCAAAGATCTTCTTGATCTTGTCTTGAATTACTTGGGATTTGATATAAACTTCTTCCCTGGTTTGCTGTAAATGAATTGTTTGGTTTATCCTCCTTTGGATGTAATTTGGTTCTACTTGAAGATCTTGAATCATTTTCATTACTGGCACACCTAATGAAGATGGAAAAACAACATCCATCCCATATAATAATTGATAGGGAGATGTACCAATAGATTTCTTAGTAGTTAGTCTGTCTGCCCATAGGGCATTCACCAACCTTTTATTCTAGGTTTTCTTATTATCCTCTAATAGCTTCTTGACGATGTTGAATAGGATTTTGTTTGAAGATTCTTCTAGTCCATTACCTTGAGGGTAATAGGTAGTTGAGTGGCCTAGGGTGATATGATATCGATTACAAAAATATATCATTTTGTTGGATTTGAAGGCAACAACATTATCAGTGATGAGCTTTTGTGGGCATCCAAATATAGAAAGGATGTTGTTATCAAGTAATAAAATAATGACAAAGTTTGTGGCTTGTCTGGAAGGGATGGCTTCTATCCACTTGGTAAAGTAGTCAGTGGCTGTCAATATCCATTTTTGTTGGGCAGAGGAGGGTGGGTGAATTTCACCAATGAAGTCTAAACCCCATTGTTGAAATGGAATTTCTACTGAGATAAGTTTGAGGGGTAATGGTAAGAGTTTCTTCTTCCCTTCAAATATTTTATATTTGTGACAGGATGTCACATACTTTCGGACATCTGCAAAAAGGGCGGGTCAGTAAAAACCTACCCTCAAAATTTTGTTAGCAGTTGTTTTCCAGTACAAGTGTCCTCCACAATCTCCAACATGAAATTTCTGAACGAATTTTTCAGCTTAATTTTTTAATAAACAATTTAATAGGATGCCACCATGAACTTTCCAAAATAAAACACTATCTAAGATACAATATTTCATTGATTTGATTTTTAAGAATCTACTTTTAGTTCTAGATAAAGCAAGAGGAGCTTGTAAGTTGAGTAAAAAAAAAATGTAAGGTCTACATACCAGGGTGAATATATGAAAAATTCATTGATTTCTGTCACCATATCTTATGAAAGCTTCACTGATTTGTGGAGCCACCATCTCTTCCTGATCATCTATGGCAACAATGAAATTTATGTCTAAGGCTCGACAGTTCAATTCAGCCAAGAGTTTGGCCAAACCTTGGCCTTTGATTAATTTTGTAGGCTTTATTTCAATGTCATATTATAGTATTTTGGAAATCCATTTGCCTCTTTTTTCCATTAGGCCCATTCTGAGTTAGAATGTACTTTAGCACTGAGTTTGGAACATATGCTATTATGTGAGAGTATAGAATATATACTCTGAAATATTTTATGGCTTTCACTAAAGCAAGAGCTTGTTTTTCCATGATATTATACTTTAGTGTTGCATCTCTCAAATTTTTACTGAAAAAAAAGAAATGGGTTGTTCGTAGCCCTCATCGTTCTTTTGCAACAAGACTACTGCAATGGTGTGTTCTGAAGAAAATGAAAACATTATGAAATCTTTGTTAAAATTAGGACTTATGAGGATAGGTGTTTTAGTAAGGGCTTCTTTGATTTCTTCAAAATACTGCTTAGCCTCTACTGTCCACTTAAGTATTGAATCCTTTTTTAACATGCTATTTAAGTCTCTAATTATTTCTGCTAAGTTAGAGATGAATCTTCTAAGAAAAATTATTTTACCTAAAAATGATTGTAATTATTTAATGTTCCTAGGATGACTCATATTTAAGATTGCTTCTATTCTAGCTGGATCAATTCTAATGTCCTCTTTTGAGATGATGTGTCCGAGGATTTTTCCTTATTCTAATCCAAAAATTGACTTTTTAGGATTTAAGGATATGCCAAGCTTTCTAAATTTTATGAATACTCTTCTTATATGATCTATATGTTCATTATCTGACTTGGAAAACACTATGATATCATCTAGGTAAATGACTAAAAATTCATGGATTTCCTTTGCAAAGGCTATGTCCATAGCTCTTTGGAATGTTGCTCCAACATTCATTAGTCCAAAGGGAATTTTCAAGTACATGAAATTTCCCCAAGGAGTGGTGAATGCAGTCTTAGCTTGATATTTAGGTTGGACTAGGATTTGGTTGTATCCAGAAAATCCATCAAGTAATGAAATTCTGGATGACCCTACTACCCTCTAGAGAATTTGGTCCATTTTAGGAAGGGGATAGTTATCTTTCAGTGATACTTTGTTTAAGTTTCTGAAATCAACATAGAGTCTGATTTCTTCTATTTTCTTCCTAGTGGGTCTAAATTAGAGACCTAATAATAATATCTGATGGGTGATATAATTTGAGCATCATACATCCTTTTAACTTCTTTCTCTATCAATGGCACAAAAACAAGGTTAATTCTCCTTAGCTTTTGTTTAAAGGGCTTCTGATTTTCTTTAATTGGTATCTTATGTTGGATAATGTTGGTATCATAAGACTTAAGGTCTTCATAATTCCAGGGAAAGATGTCTTGGAACTCTTTAAACAAACTAATGTACTTCATATTTTCAGATGGAGGTAATGTCTTATATATCTTGATAAGCTTGGGTTTTTCCTTTGTTCCTATGTTGCATTCCTCTATATCTGACCTTAGAGGCTCTATTTTAGATTTTCTAGCTATATCATTGGATTCAAAGAGGTCTTCAAGTGGGGATAATCCCTTAGGAAAAATGTTGTCTTTGAGGTTCAAAACTTTTGATTCATCATTGATTAATTCCTCAATTTATACTGTTTCTAATTGTTCTATTTCTACTTTAGTGAATCTAGTTGGTTCTATCTTATTTACATCATTTACATCTATTTCATTATTTATGGTATAATCTAATGTACAGTTAGTGTCTATATTACTATTTTGAAATTCTCCTTCATAAATCATAAAATCAAGAATTTGATTGTCTTGTGAAAATATTTGCCAATACATTAAATTTTCAGGTATGGTTGGTCTATGTCTTACCTTAGTTGTGTATTGATGATTCGACTGAAAAGGTAACCTGCATGTGCTGGAAAAAGTGGCTAAGCTATGTGCTTGCATATTCTGCTTTATTGGAATGACAACAAAGTCAGTCTCAAGGAAACATCTTATCAAGTCTAGGTTGGTTTCTCTGTAACACCTAAGTCTAGGGTTATTAGTAATGTACTCTCCCTTGACTTGTTTTATAATGAGTTCTGAGTCTCCCATGATGGAAACTCTTTTAGCTCCACGTTTTCTTACGATTTGAAGGCCTAGCACTAGTGCCTCGTATTATGCCATGTTGTTAGTGAATTTTAACTTTAATTTGTAAGCATGTCCTTCTGAATGATCATTTTATAAACTGTAGATCCATACTCTAGCTCCTGCTCCTAATATATTTACAGAGCCATCAAAATATAAATGCCGCATAGACTCATGAGTTATATTTTCACTATCGACTTCTTTGTCTTTTTCTTCTACAATTGTGATTTTATCTTTGTCATTGTCTGAATTACATAAGATAAATGGGTCCAGATCAGAATGCATGGAATAGATAGGGTAATTCTGTGGTCTTTCTGAGCTTCTTACCATGAATTTCATCAAGGTTTCTCTATAAAGCTTACTTTTCTGACCAAATACAAAAATGGTAGCATATGGCATGTCTAATTGAAGTGATCCATGTAATTTTTCTCCCCATGAGCGAGATAATAACATACCATATTTGGGAGGGATATCAACAACTACTATGTCCATAACGATACTCTTTGCTGGGCACTGGACTAGAGTTATACAAAGATATTTTATCAGGTGAAGGCATTTGACTTGACTAGAATCAAATGATAATAGGTCTTTGTAAGGTCTTGTGATGTCTAAGTTTAATTTTTCCATGACTGATTTAGGAATTAAGTTATGAGATGCTCCCAAATCCAACATAGCATTATGTAAGATTTTATCATCAATGTTTAAGCTAATGTAGAATGGAGGGACACCCTCTTGTTGATGTTTTCCATTTACTTTAGGACCAAATAATAACTCAGGTTGGTCATCATTGAGGTTGACAACATCTTCACCTTCTCCTATGTTTAATGTTTTAGTAATTTGTGCCTTGTATGAGTCATTTTTCACCAGCTCTGTTAAAGGAATTGGTATTTTCAATTTGGCTATATCAATTTTGATATTGAATGGCATTTGAGTTTTGCCTAATTTAATGATTTCATATTTACTAATTGTGGTTTGTGTGTTTTTTTCTTCTTTATTAGCACTTGGTAATTCAGTATGTGTGTCAACTGTTTTTTTTCAACTTCCTTGTCTGGAACAGTTTGCGTAGCAGTAGATTTGATGTCTACAATTTTTGGGTTGGGAACATTCTGAGTTTCTCTAGGGAGAATTTGTAGAATTTTGTTCATAGGAGCTTCTATTTTTTTCTTAGTTTGTGTGTGGACTGATTTCTTAATAGGAACTTCTGTGTTCTTTTTGCTTCTAAGGCTATACTGTTTATGAACTTCATAGATAGTAGATTCATAGCCTTGTTTATAATCAAAGGACTCTCCAGATTCTAATTGTAATTGTTGTAACATGTACAACTCTTTTTCTTCCTGGGTAAGAAAAATAATATCTTCATTTTGTACTCCCATCAAGTTTATCTGGGTGTCTTGGTATTCTTCATGTTTTTGTGAACTTTCAACATAATTTTCTTGGAAAGGTGGTCTAATCTGTTGATCGGGTACAAATTCTCTTGATTTACCAGTATTAGGATTTTTCCTAAAGTTGGAGATTCTAATTTGGGGACCTTATTGATTTTTCCATTGAGGTTTTCTTTCCATGTTCTCTAGTCTATCCATTATTCTTTATACATTTTTGGATAAAGTATATATCTTAATATCTAAAGTGGATGGTTCTTCCTTAATGGTCACTCTCCTTTCATTCCTCATCCTTGCTCTTTTAGCTAGTAAGTTAGATTCTACACTAACTGCATCACTCTACATCCATTCTAAAGTTGCAAGGTTTATTTCTCTTAACTGATAGGACATGTCAGCATCAAAACCATCTAGAAATTTAATCAGGGCCAAGTCTAGTGGAGGTATGATATTGATTGGAATTGCATTGTAAATGTTGTTAAACCTAATACAGTAATATTGAAAAGATTCATTAGGATATCTCCTAATGTTATCATATTCAGATAATATATGGAGAGGGTTTTTCTTTCTTTCCCATCTATTTATAAACAATTGGTGGAAAATAGCTAAATTAGCTATATGGTTAGTAGGTAAAGATTTAAACCATATTTAACATCTCCTGCTAGTGTTTGTGAAAATAGTATCATTTGTACATCTACCTCATCAACTTCATGTAACTCAAAATAATCTATCATTTTATTTACATGTTGTTGAGAAATATACTGACTAGTACCATCGTACTGAAATTTTTTACTCTGGTAATCTTGTGGCATAGCATGTAAAGGGGCCTGTGAGGCCAAAGGGGCATATCTGGCTGCCATTGCTAAGAATTTAGCTTTACTGGGAGGTAAATTAGTGATGCTTGAAGATGAAATTGAAACGTTAGGTTGGAGAGGAAGTTTAGGTATGAATAGTTTTGTGGAATGAATTGTGGTGGATATTATAGGTGAGGTGGAACTAAATGAAGTTGTATTTACAGTTTCTGAAGATACTGTAGAGAGCTTAGGGGTAGCAGTAATTAGGGCATCTAGTTCAACTGACTGTTGAAAATAGGCTTCATCTATATCTTTTATCAAATTTGAGGTTGAAACATCAAGTTTGTCAAAAGTATCTAGAACCTCTTGATATAAATCAAGTTGTATAGTATCTTTCTTTGATTCAATAAATTGAATAAAATTGGAGTGTATTACAATATCATGGACTGAGTTTTCAGAATTGGTATGAAGTAAAGAATTTTCAAATGATAAATCAAATTGAATATCCTGTATGCTTGATAAATCCTTAGGAAGTGAATTTGATTTTATTAACTCAGTACTACTTCCTTGAATCTCTACTTTTTTAGGTTTTCTTAAAATTTTGTTAGGATCATCAACAATTGTAGCAGGCTATGGATCAGGATGAGCCCTAGTATAATATGTTCTTTTAGAAGCCAGAATTTTAACTTAGTATGATAAATTCAAATAACACTTTTAAACCTTAATGTGAAAAATGAGGAAAAATGTTTCCTTTAAGATTTATTTTAACTTGGGACTGAATTTCCCCAGTATGGTCGCCAATATGTTATCACTCTGAAATTTCCAAAGGTTGTTATAAGTGTTAAAAAGAAATATCAGAGGTAACTACAAACCACTTTTGGAGCTTAGGATCTAGCCTTCCTAAACTCAGAGAGGGCTCTCTCTATATGATTTAACTTTGTTGATTTAATAGATTTTGGGCTAGTTATATATGCTTAATTTGGATTGATTTTTTATTGGTCGGTGGAATTAATGATTTATATGAATAGGTGATTTTCCATTTTCCATTGGGATATGGAGTCAATATGCTTTGAAAATATAAAAAAATCAAATTATAAATAAAGTGTTACAGGGCAAGATAGGTGAGCAATATCAGATCTCAAGGCTGAATGGTGAAGTGATTTTTCAATCGAGATCATGGAGAAATTAATAATTCCTTAAACCAGATAATGAGGAAGGGTAAATAAGTCAATCAAGATTAGAGGGAAATTAAGAATTATATAAACCGGATATCAAAATAAAACATATAAATGTATAACATTTAAAAGAAAAGTGTAATGTTTAAGCAAATTCTGCAGTAAAACTCCTGTTATAACATTCAAATTCAGAACACATATAATTTTATGGAATACTTAGAAAGAGAACATGAACAATTGAAATTTATACTTCACTAAGATAGCTCAACACATGAATTTTGTAAATAAGTTTCCTTATAGCTTGTTCTGTCTGTCAACTGAAAGTTGGTACAATAACCCTCTGGCAATAGATAAGTCAGCTACGGAAATATTCAGAAATCCACACTTGATACTTGGAATGATGAAGTATTTATACAAAAATTTACAAAAAATATCTTGTCAATTGACTAGGATTTATTCTAGGAAAATAAAATATCTTTATGCAAAAATATAGTGACACCTTTCAATTGACTGAGATCTGGCCCTTACTTTGATTGTTGTTACCTTTTTGTTTCTTTCATCTGTCTGATATTTCACCCTTTATAGTAAATCACGTCATTTCTCCCAGGTTTCTTCATATGGAAGTTTTATTTTCATCATCCCGCGGTAAATATCATCTGCCTTTGTATATTTGGCATATGTAGGCTTATTTACAAAAATGTGTTTTACCTCATGCTGGAGGTAAAAGAAGTTTTCTAGAGTTTGAGGGAGCACTTTTCCTGTGGGAACGCCCTTCATTGAGGAACTGTTGGAAGTTTATTTGGCTACTTCCCTTAAATTTTTGTCATAATCCTCTTGTCTCATAAGTTTGTCATTTATCGCTAGAGGACTAGGCAGACCCTTCTGTCTTAATACATCAAATTTGTTAAAAAACCTATTCACTGCGAGTTCCATGGTTTGACATTTCTCTTCAAGCTGTATCATCAGATTTCTTTTGGAAATAAATTTATTCACTTCAAGTATAGTCTCTGTTCTATTAGCTAACCTGAGCTCTTCTAATTCATACTTATTTTAAGAATTGAGGAATTTGATTATTTGAGAGGCTTCTTCTGGTTTCTTTCCAAGTTTGGCTTTGAATTTTTGAATTGTATCACTAGCTTCCTTCACCATGTCATTTTGCTCAAATATAATCAGTATAGAAGGCCAAATATCATTAACTGAGTTAATGATATTGGCCCACAATTGTTGCTTTGCTTGGGCTAAAGGCTCTTTTAGTGACAACTATTTTTCGAGCTTGTGGATTCTGTCAGTCAATTGATTGGCTTTCTGTACTCAGCTTGCTGCATCACATCTGCCAATTTCTTTCCATCTTCTAAATTATTTACTTGTTCCTTGAGCTTGTTAATATTTGTACTCTGAATGGACATATCTTCCATTGCTTTGATTAATTTGTTTGCCTCATCAGTGGGATGGGTTGTTGGTATTGCTGATGCTGACGTAGTTACTGGAGCTGATGTAGATGTTGGAGCTGATGTAGATGCTATGTGAATAGCAGTAATGGGAACTGCTTCCATGCTAACTTGTTTTTCCTGTACAAGTTTATCCATCTCTGTCTCCATTTTCTTTAGTTGAGCTGTCAAGTGGATGGTTAGATTCATCATCTCATCTTTTTGATTATATATCTCCAAAACCTCCTTGGTTTTTGGATGCTCAGTAGTTGGTAAATTTAATTGTTTCTTCAGTGCAACTATGTCTACATTTTTCTTCTTTATAAGCTCTTCTGCTGCTTTGATGTCTTTTGGATTATAACCAACTTCTATTACCAAATCTTCCAGTGACTTAATCCTGTTGTCTTTTTCTTGTGATGAGGCTCTCTCTAGCTTTAACTGTGACTGTATATTTTCTAGAGAATTCTGCAACTTTTGGACACTTAGAGCTTTATGTGTCATGGTTGAGTATATCATCTCTCCTTCCTATTTGTGGAATTCAATTTGGTCAATTGGATGCACTTCTTTGGAAAAAATTTCAAAGGTTGCCTTTTTATAATCTTCTGAAGTTTTGGGGCCTTTACCTTTGGCTATAGAAATTTCATCTGCATCTTCCTTGTTTTGAGGTCAAAAGCTGAAAGCAACCTATTCTGATCACTAGGAGTTTGCTTCCAGTATTGTGCATATGTAACAACCTTCAATGCTTCATTTTTTATTTTAATCTCTTTGTATTTCTCAATGATATAATTTTCTTTCTCAACTGTCTTGGTGGATGATGAAATCTCTACACCATTTTTCTTTTGAATGATTTGTGCACTGGAAGTTGGTGGCAGAGGTGTTTCTTCTAAATGTGTTGTAGGTGCATCATCCCTGATAACAATATCTATTTCAATGGTTTCTTCCTGTTCTATCACTAGATTTAGCTTTGTTTTCTTTCTATACATAAGCTTGAATTTACTATCAGATGTATCTTTTGCTGAATAAGAGCCTTCTTCTCTAGCCCTTTTAGAATTTCTATCTTGTGGGGATGGAGTAAGCAGGATGGAACTAATATCAAGCTGCTTCTCCACATCCTGCAGAGTGTTTTCCAACCACTCTGACTGGTTGGAATATTTCTCAATCTCAGGCTTAGAATCATGGATGAAAGGGGTGAGTTTAAACTTAACTCTTAATTTGATTATGACACCCAAGGGGTCATATTACCATTTGAAACTATTTCTGAACTTTAAATCTTGTAGGCACCTGTCTGCTTCCTTTCCATCATTCCTACTATTGCATATAAAAGGCCCTAGTTATTTTTTTTTTATCTTGAACTGGGTTTTCTTTTTGGCTGAAAGGAAATTGATCTCATCAGAATTCAAGATCTGCCAAATGTAATCTAAGGAAAATATCCTCATTGGAGGTATTTGGGAAGCTTGTAAAGGACTAGTTGGCTTCCATACACCATGGAAAATTTTAGTGGCTAATATTCGCAGGTGGGCTAATTTTCCATGGTTTTTCCAAAAAAAAAGATTCGCCAATTTCCATTTTTTATATAAATTATTCGCCCAAATTTTACAATATAAAATTATTTTACGTTAAAAATCGCCAAAATTATATAGATAATATATATAATATCATTATAAATTTGAATAATTTTACAAATACATCAATAAACATTTAATAGTTTTCATATTAGGGACTAGTGAGATTCGCCAATTTTTTAAACTTCAAGATAATTTTCCATCCTTAAAATTATCCTTGCCATACACTCTGATCTCTATGTGATTCTGGTATAAATACCAGTCTCCTGTCTTGCTCTGATCAGACAATTGCAGAAATTTTCTAATTTCCTCACCAATTCCTGGTTGAGTAGTGTTGCTGAGTATATTAACTACTGGATCAACAAAAGAATCAATAAATTCTTTGAAACTAAATTCATTGGAACCCTTTCTGATCAAGGATGTCCAAAAGATAACAGACTGAGGATTACCCTCTGTGTCCAGTTTTTTTAGGTTAACTGCAAACCTTTCTGACTTAAAATATATGAACAAATGAAACAATATTGAGGAGTATTTGAATACTATTTCTTCTGGCAATTTGATCAGTTGATCATGCATGGCATCTACCCGGAATTGGGAAAAGTTGAAAAGTATAGATGGAGGCTGGCCTGGGAAAAAGGTAGAGAGGAAACCAATGATGGATTCATGTACCCAATCATCAGTAAAATATCCTAGGATATTTTACTAGGGAGGAAATTCTGAAATATTTGAGACCTTTTATGGAAATCTAGCTTTAAGTAAAGCTCAGTAAGGGTCTCAATGAAGAAAGGCACTCCCTTTGGTTGTGATGGAATTTGCAGCATTTGATTAATGGATTGAGAAGTGATTGTATATCGGATTTCTTGGTTAGGGGTGACTATGGCTCTTTCATTTGGAAAATAGCTAAGTTGGCACAGTCTGATGACTTCAGGGAACTAACAGGTCTGTGGAAATGTGTATTTTGGCAGGTTAAAGTCCCAAAAATGAATATCATTGACCTGGTCAGCAAATTTGTCATGGCTACAGCAATGGAGCTCCAAAAGGTTGCTATCAGTCACAATGTTATTTATTTTAAAGTCCTTATTGGCCAAAGGAGTGTGGTCGACATCTTACAGTAGTGGTTGCAAAGTGTTTACAATTTGGAAGCTTTGGAAAGCCATCAATTTGGTTCAATTATTGAATTAATAAGCTTATTTGATGGTGTCAGGTATTCATAATTACTTGGAATATTGAGAATTTGGTCGTGGAAGGAGTCTGTATAGTGACCGGCTTCAATTCTGGTTGGAAATGGCTTTCTAGTTTCTTTCAAAAATCGGCAGAAAATAGGAAAATAACTGAATAGGGCGGGGTTTTATTATTTTTGAACTTGGCATTTTATCTCATGGCGTGGGTGGTTTATCACATAGAAAAAGGTGGTTTAATGGTTTGGGAATGGGGAGGTGTGATAAAACCTGGAGGTGACACATGGCAAGGGAGCGGGTGGATAAAACCACCCATTTCTCACCCCCCTCCTTGGTTTTGAATATCGGACGTCAAGGGGTGCGAAATTCGTTGTAGGACGTTCGATCTGATCGGGGATGATCAAACGAATTGTGGAAGCTATTGGCTTTCAAAGAGGTGGGTCGGGAAATTATCTAGGCAGAGCTGTAAAATTAAATGGGGTTGGGAAATTATATAAGTGGGGGAGTCAAATGAAAGTGGGGGGTTTAAATGAAGTGGGTTTATGAAATATATTATTTCACGCTTTAAAAATTTGAAAAAGTGGGTTTTTTATTTTTATGAAAAGGCAGAGTTTTATTAATGGAGTAAGGGATTTAGCAATGGGAAGGAGATTTTTTAAAGGGAAAAGGGGTTTTAGAAAAGGTTTTTGAGGTTTAGGAAGAGAAACAGTTAATGGATGGGGCTTTTAGAACTGGGAAGGGGAAAAATGTTTTTTAAGCGGGGAAAAGGGTTAAGATAAGGGGAAATGAAAAGGGAAATGGTTTTTAGCAAGGGGAAGGGTGGCATTTTGAACAATATGCACACAATTTATTTGCGAAAGTAAAGTAAACTAAGAGTAGTGGCATTTGAATGTGCAACACTTTCAGAATTTATTTTTTCTTCTTTTTATGGGGTTCATATTTTATATCTTTTTTTTTGTGTTTCTTTCTTTTGGTCCTTTGATTAATTTTATAGGACATACCCTCTTTTCGTTTTTTAATATGGAAAAAATTTGCAGAAATGAAAAGGTATCTACAATATTACAAAATTTAACATAGCCAATTCAAAATTATGATCCCTATTATTATAGGACCCTAACAAGGCCTATATTAATACACAACATGTCACTTCCACAATTATGGTTGGCCTAGTAATAGATCACAAAATTCAAGAGGAGAAACATCACACAATACCTCATTTGTGAAGGGCTTGATGGAGTAGGCGAGGCGACACGACTGGGTGACACAGTGATCTTATCCTTGGTGAAGCCATCCAATGGTGTACGACTATGGGTGTGTTGTGCTCGATAGGCCTGGCCGCTTCATGACCTTTGCTGAAATGAGGCTCTTTTGTCTCCCGCTATTGGCAGTGAACTGTAGCGGAGAACCCTTCACCCACATATGTGAGTGGAAGAGGCACTGCCTCTCCTCTAGATATTCGGGCTCATGCTTCTATATATTGGTGGTGGCAATGGTGGCACTGGACTTGACATAAATAATATGATTCCATTTGTCATTCCCCTTGTTGGGTTTTGAATCAGATTCAGAACATGCATCTGATTCAGAAGCCTTCAACTCGGCCACTAGTGATTGCTTGGCTCGACACTCACTCGTGTTGTGAGTGGGGCTCTTATGGAACTCACACCACTTTCACATGTCCTTCTTTGTATTCATGGTGTTTTTATTTGGTTGTGTATTTGACTGGTTGTCCCAGGTCATCCTACCTTGGCTTTGTCCCTCGTTTTGCTGTTTGGGGGTGCCTTTCCCTTGATTTAGAGTCACAGATCCAAATTCTCACTTCTTATGTTTAAAATTCTGCTCGATCTTAACAGCATATCAATAGGAGGCACTGAGCGAGGAGATTTATAGGAACTCAATTTCATTCTGGATTTGCTTACACAAATATTCTTGTTGCTTGAGTATCAAATGACACTCAAAATCCTTGATACCCAGTTTCTTGCGAAGGGCATGAAAACCATTTGTGAACTCCGACAAAACTTGATCCCTTCCCTGCTGAATTTTGGTCCACTTTATGTATTTATCTTGATAGCTATCAAGAGGGTAATATTTTTCCTTGATGGAATATTAGAAATAATTCCAAGTGGTTGCTACTAAAAATAGTGAGGATTACCCCTCATCCCTTTGCTCATAGTAGGGTTCCCACCAGTCCTTGACATGGGGGGTGGTTTTTAGGAGTGAAAAATTAATATTTTCCCAATTCAAAAAGTCATGAACTGAAAAATATCATTCCAACATATTTAACCATCTATCTATGAAGTCCGCATCTATATTTTCTTCAAATATGACAATGTCAAAATTAACTTGTACCTTAAAAGTAGTGGCACCTCTAGAGTGGTTTCTGTATGAATATGCCTCGCATGTGGGTAGTCGTCGAAGGATCTGGGCAAAGTTATCCATCATCATGTTCCTCTGTTCATGGAGGGCCTCCTCAAGAAATATTTTGAAAGGATCTCCTCCTCCCTTGTCTTTATTTTCTTCCTCCATGGGAGGTCGTTTGCAAGGCTGATCTTGCAAAGGTTTAACTAGATCGAGCCCTAACTCCTTATACCCTGACCTCATTCGGGACATGAAAAGAAAAATCGAGAAATATAGGACCACTATGATACCACTAATATGAAATTATGTAGGAGCACAATAGAATACAAATATAAACATAAACACAGAGGTGTTGTATAAATAAATTTTCATTTCATTAATATCAAAGAACTAAAATATTCTTACATACATAATGGAAATGAACTGGCTCAGGTGATGGTATATTATCTCTAAGAAGATATGTGGAATATATATGCCTATGAAATGTGTTACAATGAGACTCAAGGGCATTTTTATTATTGAATAACAAGGGAAAACATTAAATATATGGAACACCAAGAGTTTGTGGGCCATGTTCATGGGCTTAGTTGAACAACCAACTTCTCGGGGTCATAACTTGGCCATATTATTTCTATTTGGCACCTATGATAACTTGTTGGAACCATCTCTCTGAGTACTAAAATTTTTGTTGTAGGCCCCTGCCTATGGCTATGAGCTTGCTACAGAACTCAATTTTTTTTTTCTTTTATGGGGTCAAAAATTATTCGGAAGTTCATGACTCTAAAAACTGCTGAAAATAGTAAATGCTGCTATAAACAAGGAAACTGATGAAACCAAATAAAAACAATTGAAGGTCAAGGTGGAATAGGAGGGTGGCCACCAATATCCACCTAGATCAGTCCTCCCTCCTTAGGAAGTAATGGTCCCCATTGCATGAAGAGCCTCCATGAGGTGAGGAAATTTATGTTGAACCTGGTCCCTAGTGAACCACTTTCCCTGCGGAAGGAGTTGGCCTACTTTGACAAATAGATATAGTTGGATCCTTTGTTGGTGAGTGTGATTGATCTTTGTGTCCATGATATGATCAGTTTTGGTCTATTCCATGCATTCTAGGTTTAACTATGTTGGTGTGAGTTGTTCTGCAATGTCGGCTCTGTCCAGTAAGGGTGGAAAATATGGTCGAAGGCGGGTCACATTGAACACTAGGTGCAGGCAAAGGAATGGTGGAATGTTGAGCTGGAAGGAATTTTCCCCTACAACCTTAGTGATGGTGTAAAACCCATTTTGGAGTGAGCAAAGCTTGCGGTGGGGTCTAGTGAGGCGCTCCTTTTGCAAATGTAGCCAAACTTTGTCTCCCACCTGGAACTTGTGTGGAACCTGATGCTGATCATGTCGCTGCTTATACTTAGCATTGGATTTGTCCAATATGTCATGGATCTATTGGAGGATGTGTTGAATGCACTCAATGAATTTTTTCACCCTATCAGCTTCAGACTGGACATGATCCGAAGTTTCCTGAGTAGCTACAAATGGTATGGATGCATCATTGGGACATAGTGGTTGGAATCCCAACCCCACCTGAAAGGGGCTTTGGCCAATTTACCTATGGAGAGATTAGTTTTAGATGTGCCTGGAAATAGGGGAGGTTTTCATCC
Organism: Pinus albicaulis; assembly: GCA_034641835.2. Classification (NCBI taxonomy): domain Eukaryota; kingdom Viridiplantae; phylum Streptophyta; class Pinopsida; order Pinales; family Pinaceae; genus Pinus; species Pinus albicaulis. The sequence goes on from CM076570.1 coordinate 1,430,404,463, forward strand.
CATGTGCGTGGATGCTTCGAGTTGTACATGTGCATAGTGTGTACAATCATCATGTTGATAACCTCTGTTTGGCCATGAGTTTGGGGGTGGAAAGTTGTGGACTTAGTGTTCTTGGTATCTAGCATCGACTAGAGACTTGACAAAAACGTGCTTAGGAACCTGATGTCCCGATATGAGATAATGGACTGTGGGATCTCAAAGTGCACCCACACTTGTTCAAAAAATAGTTTAGCAGTGAATTCTACTATGAGACTCTTCTTGTAGGCCGCCAGAATGGCCATCTTAGAGAATATGTGGATGACCACTAAAACACAATCATTCCATGCTTGGTAAAAGGAAGGGCTGACATGTAACACATGGATATGGATTCCAACGGTTGAATAGGGTTAGGAAATGAAGTATATAGACCTTGCCTCTTGATGGTCAGTTTGGAAATGTCATAGGAAATGCAAGATATGATGTACTTCCCAACATCCTGTCAAAGTTTCGACCAATACAAATACTTCTCTAGCAATGCCACTATTTTCTCTGCCCCGAAATTTCCAGTGACCCGACTGTCATGCGCTTCATAAATCATCTTGGCACACTTTCTTGAAATAACACAGAGGTGTCCCTGGTGGCCTAACAGTGCATCCTGGAGGTGAAAATTTGGAACTTTCTTGCCTTCCAATTGCGTCTGGTATGTGTTGTTAAATTCTATATTGCTCTTGTAAAGATGTGGCCACCCCAAAGTCTTGTGCCCAAAAGAATTGAGCATAGTGATCGGTGATCAGTTGAGGCAGTATGAAACATTATTGGTGCTACCCTTCTTGTGCTTAATGTTCAAATGGAAATCTTGTAGGCATGTGGACCATTTTTTATGGCGATCGTTCTGCAACTTCTCTTGTGTCTGTATGAAATATTGGGCTCAATTGTCTATTTGGATGAATATTTCCTTCCCCAGAATGTAATGCTTCCATTTTCGATCGACCTTCACAATATAATACATATCTTATTTGTAGGTGGGATACTTTCGAACTGTGTATGAAAGTGTCTCACTGTGATATGCCACTGGATTCACCTACTGAGTAAGAATTGTGTTAGGATATTCCGACACATAGGAAATAGTTAAGAATAACTTAGTCTAATGTAGAGTTAGGTAAAGTGTGTTTCTTTACTATGTACATTTGTAACTTATAATCCGATGGTCATGATTTGTAGTGATCCAATGGTTATCTCTCTCCTCGGTATTAATGACACTTGATCCATGGCTTAACACCCGATTGGTCTATGATCTCTATTTAAAGAGCATGGTGGTTCATTTTTCTGCTAACCGTTTATGAGATAAACATATGTAACTTTTATTTTTATGTTAATAAATTGCTGGAAGTGGCCGCGTTGGCTCAGGCCATGGACTGTTTCCCTCTTCGAGGGTTTTAACCATGTGATAATACTAGTGTACTGATTTGTGATATGTTTTTGAGCAGTGACCTTTGGTTCTTGATCTAAGGAAATTACCCTATAAATTCCTACATGGTATCAGAGCTATTTTGAGGGCCGCATCTGTTGTTGATCCAAATCCGAAGCTGGTTTGACTGCATGCGACTGTCGTTTTCTAGATCTATTATTTATGAGAATTTTCAGGCCTTAATAACTACTCTCTTGTGTCTAGAGCATCTGTTACAGTGAGGAACACCTTTCATTTCATGCGAAAAGGTTTCTGGCTGCGCAAGTTATGTCGGTTTAGATCTGGAGTAAAGTAACTATTTTGCAGTTATATTTGTTAATAGTTCTGATTATTTCGGTTCCCTATGTTTATTTTGGTTTTCAGGTTTTATTTATTTTCCGGATCTATATCATCTTCTATGTGTATGCTCTTTACTCTGCGCAGTGTGCGATCTCGGCAAATCAGAAACATGAAGAATAATTTTTTTTACTAAGTATGCTCTTTCCACGCGTCTTTGTGCGATCTCGGGAAATCAGAAATAGTAAAAAATAGATAGTTGCCGGTAAGGTTAATCGAAAATCTAACATTCTGCCATAAGGTTTGCATTTATTTGTTTGCTCGGTTTTGTGTGCAGGAAAAAGCATGCACACGGAAGAATAGTTGACAAAAAAATGGATTAAAGAGAGTCCTTTTTCTTAAAAATTTGTTTGGAAATTTGACCCGCGTTAGTTCAAAATTGCTCTTAGTAAAGGCACACTAAAACAACTCTTTGGTCTTGAATTTTTCATTATAACACGCTCTCTACTCTTGAATTGTGCGTTAGTAAAGTTGAGGATCCTCTGAAACAAAGCGTTAGCACAGCAGAGTAACGCTCCTCTTGACTCGTTTTTTCAAAAAGTCATAACTTCTTCATCTGGAAGCCATTTCTCGAGCCGTTTTTTTGAATCGGCCTAATTTTTCGAGATATTTCCATTGGATTAATTAGTTTCACCTTTTCTTAGCTTCAGTTTAAAAAAAATAAAAAAATGGAAAGTGTATACCCGAATATTCTTAACATCACCAATTATTTCCAATGGCTACCTCACATGGTAGATATACTTAGAAGTAAAGGGATTTATAGAATAGACACAGGACAAGACACTAAACCTTCCGATGATGATAAAGTATCTAAATGGGAAAATAAACAAGATCAAGCACAAGGGTTGATAGGAATGTCCTTTGCTCAAGATCTTCGATTTCATATCCTTGACATTGACACCCCTCATGAAGCCTTGGACAAGCTAAATACTGTCTTTGGCATTCAAAATCAAATCAGGGCCCACCAACTTGAAAATGAGTTGCTTACTTTGGACCCCAATGATTTCTCCTCTATTGAAGATGTTTTGTCCAAATTCAAGACCCTTAGACTTCTTTTAGAAGGTTGTAAGGTCAAAAAGGAAGATGGCAGCCTCATCTATTGCATTCTTGCTAAGCTTGACCTTGCATACTCTGTATTTGTTTCCACCTTCCCTTCCACTAGAGAAGCCATCATTTCTTCAGGAACCACCTATAAGAATCCCTCTTTTGATGCCTTTTGTGATTCTTTGATAAGAGAACAAGAAAAATTCTTACACCTTGGTATTCTCACTCATGGAAACACTTCTAAGAAAGCCTTAGCAGCCAAACAACAATCATATCAAAATAATCCCAAGAAGCAGTATCCTAAAAAATATGGTCTGAAACCAAACAAGGGTCCTAAGAAATTTCAGCCACAAACTGAAAAAGAAACTCACTAAAATGATAAGGCAAATGAAAACAAAGGGAAGAAGATAGATAGACATTGCAACTTTTGTAATTGTGATGGAAATATAGAGTCCAAATGTTTTAAGAAGATGGAAGCCTTAGAAGCAGCAATGAATAAGCACAACATCAATCTAGAAAAATCTTCATCTTCCTCTTCAGAAATGGCACTTTCTGCTTGTAGTTTTCAAGCATCAAGATCTGGTTATGTATTAAATTTATATTCCTCTTCTCATTATCATGAGTGGCTCATTGATTCTGGAGCTTCTTACAACATGGCCAAAAATAAAGCCATGTTTTCTTCTTTAAATGATTGTAACACCAAACATATTTATGTTGGGGATGATAGATCTCTTATTGTTGTAGGATCTGGAACCATTCATCTAGATAATGGTTAGTTTAATGATGTACTATGTGTTCCTACCTTGTCATGCAACCTTCTCTTTGTTTATCAAATAACTCATTTAGGTGAAGGGAAAATAGTAGAATTCCCACCTCATGAAGTCATAATCAGGGACCTCAAAAATCCTAGACATATTTTAGCTACTGGCATTGCTGATGATTCCAGAGGGTTGTATAAGTTTTACAAATTTGGTTCATCATGTCTTCCCTCTATTTTTGTTGCTCATAACGATGAAGTGAGAAAACTTTGGCATGAGCGATTTGGTCACTTAAACTATCGGTCTCTTCAAACTCTATGTAAGGAAAATATGGTGATGGGTCTTCCTATGGTATCTTGCCGAGATGGTGTTTGCTCCGGATGCATACTTGGAAAACATCATCGGGATAGTTTTGACAAACGTGCCTCTTGGCACGCTTCAGCCCCTTTGCAGCTTGTGCACAATGATTTATGTGGTCCACTTCATGTTGTCTCTTTCTCTGGTTGCAAGTACTTCTTAACTTTCATAGATGATCTTTCCATTTGCACTTGGGTATACTTCTTAAAACTCAAGAGTGAAGTTTTTAACATGTTCTTATCATTTAAGGCCTTTGTTGAGAAACAATCTGGACATCAAATTCTTAAGTTAGGATCAAACAATGAAGGAGAATATGTTAATAACAAATTTATCAAATTCTGCACTGAGCATGGCATTAAATTGCAACATATTGTTCCATATAATCCACAACAAAATGGTGTAGCTGAAAGGAAGAATCACACCTTAAAAGAAATGGCTAATTGTATGCTTCAATCTAAAGGACTTAGTCTCAATTTTTGGGTAGAAGAAATTAACTGTGCAAATTACATAGTAAATAACACTCCTACTAAGGTTTTAAAGAATATAACTCCAGAATAAGCTTGGAGCTCAATCAAACCAGATGTAAGTCACTTTCGTGTTTTTGGAAGTCATGCTTGGGCCCATATTCCAGATGCGAAACATAAAGCCTTAGAACCTAAGAGTGAAAAATGCATTTTTGTTGGATATTCTGAAGATGTCAAAGGTTATAGACTTCTTCAACCAAAATCCAAAAATACAATCGTTAGAAAAGATGTAAAATTTGATGAAAATATATCGGCCTGTGAGCCTAGTTCGGTGGGTGTGCCACCTTTGGCCTGCGAGCCTGATTCGACATATGTGCCACCTCTCTCTCTCTCTTCTATTTTTAATAGAATTCCTTCTAGTTTAGATGATTACAGTGAGGATGAAAATCATCCACCTCTTGAAATTATTTCTCTTACTCCATAGCTTCCAAGATGGGTCCACTCTACTCGAGATGCAATAGGTTCTCTTGCAGGTGACCCTGCAGATCGACGATGTACTCATTATCAGTTCGAAAGAGCCTCTTCCTGATTGGCTCAAGTTCCAAAAAATCCTAATCCAGAAAAATTTGAAGAAGCTTCCGGTCATCCAGACTGGGATGAAGCTATGAATGAAGAATATCGTTCCTTATTGGCGAACGATACTTGGGATATTGCTCATCTTCCAAAAGGAAGAAAAATTGTCAGATGCAGATGGGTGTACAAAATATATTTTGGACCAGATGGAAAAGTGGATAGACATAAGGCTCGTCTTGTTGCTAAAGGATTTTCACAAGTTGAAGGCATTGACTATACTGAAAATTTCTCCCTTGTTGCCAAAATGAATTCTATCTGCCTTGTCCTTTCCCTTACTACCTCTTTTAAATTGGAAGTCCATCAGATGGATGTTAAATCCGCCTTCTTACATGGAGATTTGCATGAAGAAATCTACATGGAACAACCCCTTGGATTTATCCAAAATGACTCTAGCCTTGTTTGTCGCCTTAGGAAATCTCTCTATGGTCTCAAACAATCTCCTTGGGCTTGGTATGCCAAAATGGATAGATTTCTATTAGACAATGGATTTTCTAGGTGTCATTTTGACAACACTATCTACACCAAGAAAGTGGGTAAGTCCTTTACCATCCTTGTTCTTTATGTTGATGATCTTATCCTTATTGGTAGTGATCCAAACCATATGAATCATGTGAATTCTAGCCTCAAAAATAAGTTTGAAATGACAAACTTAGGACACTTGCATTATTTCCTTAGGTCTTCAAGTCTTGATCCAAGGAAGGCATTACCCTCTCTCAATCCAAGTATCCCTGTGATATTATACACCAATTTCACATGGAAGAGTATAATCCAACCCCTTCTCCCTTTTATTCTGGAGTCAAGCTTTTAGTCACTTGTACTACCCCTGAAGTTGATGCTACCTTATACCGTCAACTTGTTGGTAAACTTCTGTATCTAACCCATACCTGTCCTAGCCTTTCCTTTGTCGTTGGTCTTGTTGCTCGGTTTATGCACCAACCTCATGAAAGTTATTGGAAAGCAGCTAAAATAATACTTCAATATATTCAAGGTACAGTTCAGTTCAGGATTCATTACAGTGCAGGAGCATCTCCATTGTTGATTGGTTTCACTGATTTTGATTGGGCTCGTGATCTTGATGATCGAGAGTCTACTGCAGGATATGTATTCACTCTTGGTTCGGACCTATTACATGGTATTGTAAGAAACAAAGTGCCATCTCTCTTTCTTCAATAGAAGTAGAGTATCGTGGTGCAGTTGAATCCAACAAGGAAGCCATGTGGCTTTGTTAGATCCTATCTGAATTTGGTCTTCATCAGCAACATCCAAATACACTTTGGTGTGATAATCATAGTGCCATTCAACTATGTAAATATCCAGTTCATCATGAGCATATGAAACACATTGAGCTCCACATACACTTCATCAGAAAGCTCATTCATGATCGTGTTCTTGAAGTGAAGTATTGTCCAACCAATGATCAAGTAGTCGATATCTTTAGGAAGGCTCTCACATAAGTGAAGTTTACCAAACTTCGATCCAAGCTTGGAGTTTAGGAAAGTTTTCATTATGGGGGGATAGGCTCTAATGCCTCCTTCCTTCTCCTATTGTGTCACTTTTGTAAATCCTTCAATCCTATCCCAATTTGTTCTTAAGGGGGATGTTAGGATATTTCGACACATCGGAAATAGGCTCCTTTTGTGTCACCTTTGTAAATCCTTCAATCCTATCCCAAGTTTTTCTTAAGGGGGGATGTTAGGATATTCCGACACATATGAAATAGTTAAGAATAACTTAGTCTAGTGTAGAGTTAGGTAAAGTGTGTTTCTTTACTATGTACATTTGTAACTTATAATCCAACAGTCATGATTTGTAGTGATTCGATGGTTATCTCTCTCCTCGGTATTAATGACAATTGATTCATGGCTTAACACCCGATTGGTCCATGATCTCTATGTAAAGAGCATGGAGGTTCATTTTTCTGCTAATCATTTATGAGAGAAACATATGTAAATTTTCTTTTTATATTAATAAATTGCTTGAAGTGGCTGCGTTGGCTCAGGCTGTGGACTGTTTCCCTCTTTGAGGGTTTTAACCACTTGATAATACTGGTGTACTTATTTGTGATCTGTTTGTGAGCGGTGACCTTTGGTTCTTGATATAAGGAACTTACCCTGTAAATTCCTACAAATTGCACCAATAGCATAGTCAAAGGTATCTGTCTGAATCTTAAATGGTTGTTGCAAGTCTGGTAATGCGAGTAGTGGTGTAGAGAAGAGTTGGTTCTTCAACTCAAAAAAATCCTTGTATTGGGATTCAAACAAAAATAAATTTCCTTTTGCTTCTCCCTTGATTACTTGACCCAAAGGGCAAGTGATATGAGATAACCCCAACACAAACTTGCGGTAGAAGTTGGCAAGACCCAGAAAGCTGCGGAGCTCTGTTAGAGTGGTTGGAGCTGGCCAATCTCGAATGACATGTATTTTGGTTGGTTCCACATGAACACCCCACTCATCAATGATGTACCCAAGATATTGAACTTGGGTCATGCCAAAAGTTCATTTCTCCAAATTAGCACACAAATTGTATTGTTGCAATGTTTGAAGGACTTGTCTAATGTGGTGGAGGTGGTCTTCCCAACTCTGGCTAAAGATCAGGATGTCATCCAAATAAACCACAATGAATGATTTGGTGAAGGGTCACAAGATATCATCCATCAGCCCCATGAAGGTTGTGGGGGCATTCATCAACTTGAAAGGCATGAGCAACCATTTGAAAAGGTCCTCCTTGGATTTGAAGGTAGTATTCCACACATCAGAGGGTTCGATTGGTACCTGGTGATAAATTGACATCAAGTCAATCTTGCTTAAATATTTGACCCCCTTGATTTAGTCCAGAAGGTCATAAATCCATGTGATTAGATACCTATTCCAGTAAGTGATATTTTTTATCACCCAATAGTGAATAAAAAGTCTTCAGGTCCTATCCTTCTTCTGGACCAACATGATCGAGCTCCCATAGGGCGATGGACTTGGCTTGGTGTGCCCTTTCTACAGTAGCTCCTGAATCCTCCACTTGATTTCATCAATCTCTATAACCTAACATCGATAGATTGATCCATTGGGCAGCGATGCGCCCACGGTCAGATAGATGTAGTGCTTCACCTGATAGTGTAGAGGCACCCCTATGGATGAGGTGAAGATGTCAAAATACTCCTCCAATAACTTTTCCATATGATTCTGCCATGTAGAGGAGCCCTGCCTAGAGGCTGTGGCCACATTCTACTTTTTTCCCCGAGGGTGAATCATAAGGAAAATAAAATTCCCAGTTTTGGAAATGATCCTGCTGCATTTCTTCACAGTGATTCGAGAGATGGGGGTAGGTGATGCTACCTTCGGTATCGTGTACACCATATTTCCCAAAGTAATAATAACAATGTGAGGCCTATATTAATACACAACATGCCATTTCCACAAATATGGTTGGCCTAATAATACATCACAAAATTCAAGAGGAGAAACATCACACAATGCCTCATCTATGAAGCGCTTGATGTTGCAGGGGAGGCAACACTGCTACCTAACACGAAGCTATCATCCTTAGTGAAGCCACCTGATGGTGTATGACTATGAGTGTGATGTGGTCGTTAGGCCTAGCCACTTCATGACCTCTGCTTAAATGAGGTTATTTTGGCTCCCACTATCGACAGTGAACTGTAGCGAAGAAAAATTCACCCACATCTGTGAGTGGAAGTGTTAATCCCCCTCCTCTTGATCTTCAGGCTCATCTTTCTGGTTCTTTGTGGTGGCAACACTGGCACTGGGCTTTGCATCAATAATCTTCTTCCCTTTGTAATTCCCCTTTTTGGTTCTGATTTAGAGTTAGAATATGCATCTAATTCAGAAGCCTTCATATTGGCCACTAGTGACTACTTGGCTCGACACTTAGATGTTTTGTGAGTGGGGCTCTTATGGAACTCACACCACTTTCCCGTGTCCTTCTTTGTCATTATGGTGTTATAATTTTCTTGCAGCTTAGATGGGTTGTATTGGGTCGAACGTCCTTGGATTTTTTCTTTTTTCTATATTTTAGGGGTGCCTTTCCCTTGTTTTGGATTCACAAATCCAAAGTCTCGCTTCTTCTGTTTAAAATTATGCTCAATATTGACAACATATTGAAAGGCGACACTGAGCAAGGAGATGTCTAGAAACTCCATTTCGTCCTAGATGTACTTATGAAAATAGCCATGGTACTTGAGTAAAAAATTCCACTCAGAATCCTTGATACCCAGCTTCGTGCGTGATTTGAATATGGGGAAACTAGTTTTGCTGTGCTAGCTCCCTCATAAGTATTAACAATGTGTGTTAAGGATCGTCTCAAGTTAACCATTTGTGAAGGGGTTTATGTGTATTTGATGATCAAATTATGAGTTAATTAACTGTTAAAAACTCATGCACAACAAATTAAATGTAGGGAAATAACACACAACAATCACATTACACAATGGTTGATAACGAAGTTCACCCCTTCTAGGCTACATCTCCATGGACTTGCTTCAACTAGTTAGGCCCTCTTGGGATTAAAAGTAAAATTTATGATTACATGCACCTGTAGTGATACAATGTATTTTCAACCTATTCCATTGGCTTCACAACACCCACAAACCCCAAAAATTACTATTCAATCTCTGAAAATGGTTTCCAGCTGATCTAGTCTTGACCTCCCATCCTGGTGGCCCTAAACATGTTTAATATCCAAAGTGAAAAAAAACAATTTCAAAAGTGCTCCAAAGACTCTGAAACCTATTCCATTGTCTTCACATCATCAAAATCATCTAAAAATTACTCTTCTTGAGCCACAATTGGTCTTCAGCTGATCTAGGCATGGCCTTCCTTCCTGGTGGCCCTAAGCTTCAAAATTATTCAAAGTGACAAAAAAACTTCTAGAATTAATCCCCTACCTCTAAAACCTATACCAATGGATTCTGAGCATGCCAATATGCTAGGAATGAATCTTCCTGAGCCAAAATTGGTTGAAAATTACTCAAGATATGGCCAATTAAAATTTTCCCTAGATTCCTCCTCCAAATTTGGAGAAGACTCCAGTTAAGTTCGCCAACTATGGAGGCCTCTCCAAATTTAGCAGAACCGCCAAAAAATTCCTCCATCTTGAACTAAGGCTTAATTAATGCTAAACCCATATTAATGTGGATAAGCACATTTTTAATTACGCACTAAGCATATTTTTACAAAACGGATTAATTAGCACTAACCCATTGGATTAGTGGATAATATGTGATTAGAGTTAAACTCCTGCCTTTAAAAATTCCCGTGTCATTGGTTTCCGCAACATAGTCATATGGGAAGGAGGGCTGGCCCTCTCCCTTATGCCATCAGGGATATAGATGAGGTTCAAATGAAGGTTGGGCATGGAGGCTTTACAAGCCCCGCCCCATGGTCCGTTGGTAAGAGCGTAGAATTAGGAGGGGGATGTCACAAGTTTGACCCGCCCTTCACCCATCCTATACATATTTTTTGTCTCATATTTGAATATATGTCATACCAATGTATATCCAAAATTTTTATTATATCAATATATTCGATAGCCCATACAATTGCTCGGACTATGGTTAATTATATGGGAAATTTATAATACATACGTTTTGGATTTAATAAATAAATAAATAAATATATATATATATATATATATATATATATATATATATATATATATATATATATATATAACATAATATCTGATTAATAAACCACATATATATATTTATGTTAATCCAACCTTAATAAAAAAATAATTCCAACACATAAATATTCATCATGAACCCAAATTTAACCTTGGAGGACATTGGGCAATGTCACCTTCTCAAACCCAAACTGGCGAATCTGGTTGTGACACTTGTCATAGTGCCACTAGGAAAAAAACAAAAGAATATTCCATGCATGTTGATTGGGCTGCCATGTCATCAATCTGTCACTGTTATGCAATTTAAACAAAAAATATTTATTCTGAACGATGACCAACAAGCTATAACTTCTTCATTCGAACTCGGTTTTCGATGAAATGAGTTGTATTGGATTCCTAGTGATTGGCTAGTCATGGTACTTCTTGTTTGGTAGAATTCTAAGCACTTTGAATTTTGGGCAAATTTTTGCCCCTAATCCAGATTCTGATCACTCCTTCCCACTGACATTCTTTTGGACCCACAAAATATGGTTATCTCATGAGAGTTGAATACTCATATGTTTCCCAAGTTTTATCATATTTATTCCACTTGGAAAAATTTCCATAACAACCACTTGGGTTCCCTGACATGCCTTGCCTTATAAATGGCTTGGCTCTTCAATCAATGTTCTCCTTTTTCTACTGACCCAATCCAACACTTGTTGGTTGCTTGCTGACTGATATAACACTCTGATGTACCAAATCGATTCCTCGGTGCTTGGAAAACTAACTGATTTCTTTCCCACTGAGAATCATGTTCCTCCTTTGCACAAACATGCATTCGATGCAAGCTTCTCCTTGGAAACCACTTTTCCAAATTAAGCCCATCTGAGTGAACTACAAAAATGAGTTCCAACATCAGTAATAACAAGAAAATAAATGACCATTCTTTTACCTCCATGGTTCCAAATTCCACATATGGAATAATTCATTCACCATCTCCTTCTCTTCTTGGCGTCAACACACAAATGGTCTACAATGGCTGCAAACTTGTTTTTGACATCTTGTCACAAACACAACCATCAATCTAAAAAACACATCATGTGAGAAACATAGCTTAACGACATATCCTCTTGCTCCTTCAAAGAAAAAAATTTCACATCATGTGAACATCGCCATGTACTCTTACATATTGGTGTCAAAACTCATCGACCAAACACAAGTCGGAAAAACATGCCTCTTCAAACGAGTGAATCTCAAGTCAAGCATAATCATGTGTAATAATTTGACAATTATTTTCCCAAAACAAAATGAATTTCACATTTCATGAAACACTTCGTCAACATCTCCTTTTCATATTTGGAGACAAAATCAACTCTTCCAAGTTGATATGACATGCATGTAACACACAATCGACGAACATAAGTTGACACTCAAGCATGTGCAAATGATCAACACTCTCAAGTTGACAACGTACATGCTAAACAAAGGAATGTACCAACACAAGTCAATTAATCATGCATGTTCAAGCACAATGAAACCATCAAAATTCCACTGTTCATACACACAAACTCTCATGCATGTATAAAATTCTTCAACTCTCTCACAAGTACAATCATAAGTACAAGAACCCCATTCATATGTACATGTACTTAAAGAGCTGAAATGAACAATTTTTTCTGCAATAAAGTGCGTCAAAATAATCCACTTTCAAACACCTTCTTGGCGTAAACATGCAACATGCATTGTAGGGACAAAAGAACAAACAATTTCAGTGGTGCTTCTTTCAGCTACACTTCATCATTTGAATCATCTTGACCCACATTAATTATGGAATCTTCTTTTCCATTCTTTCCATTCTCTTTCTCCACCTTCTTTAAATGTCGTGGATGACTTGTTGGATACAAAGACCAACACTTGTCTACAATATGACATTACTTATGGCAATGAGTGCAAAACAATTGCATATTCTTTTCAACATGGTTTTCTTTGTCCCATGGACCTTTGGATTCCTACCTCCTTTGCTTTGAAATTTTCCTTTGCATGGCTATATTCTTCCAACATATTGAAACATTATGGTTATCCAAACCACAAAAGGAACATGAAAAATTTCTCCAAATTTTATGTGAATATTTACCATGTTTATCATAATCAAAATAAACTTGATTAAAAGCAGATTTATACCTTGAACTTTCACCTTTGTCGCCTTCTTGAGGAGGTTAATTTGATGAGATAGTGCCTCTCTTTAGAATACAACAATGCATTCAATGAATTTAGAGCTTTCTACATCTTCTTGTTCGCCATTCTCATTAGCTGCATGATTATGAGCACCTTCTTGCAAAGTGGGTCTAAAATTTTTTCATTCCTCATGAACACAATTTTAACAAGATTAAGGTAATGAACATGAAATGAAAGTACTTCTTGTAACACCTTCATGTGCCTCCTTGGCTTTAGAGCCTCTCCATCATGTTTTCCATAACCAAGATCCAAATACTTAGGCCTTTCCTCAACAAAAATTGGCTCATCTATGACTTGTGCATGTTTTCCCAATCCTTTACCTTCATATCTCATCTTGATCAATAATTTGGACCCTATTCCTCTAGTGTGTCTTTAAAAAGCACCTACACATTAATTTTGAGAGGGAATTGAAGATAAAATTGAATTTCATACCTCTTTTTCATGCACATACATGGCTAAGGCTTCCTTGGCATCATGGAGCAGAGTCTCCATCTCATGTATCCTTACTAGGTTCTCATTTGAAATATGGAGCTCAGTCTCCATCCCATTCATCTTTTCAAGAAGCGATTTCTTCTCTTCCTTCACGGCAATCAACTTCTCTTGAAGTAGAATGCTATCCCTCTTATCTTCATACATCTCTTGCACCATATTAGTCATGATGTAGAGCTTTTGTAACATGTATTCATCAAAGAAATTTTCAAAGGAAGATGGATTAGAAACATTGCTTAATGAAGCTGCCATCACACCTGCAATGCATACACAGCTTCTTTGTTTTGATTTGAGAACTGAGCTCTCAATCTTGACCTTCTCCTTCACACATAAACTTTCGCACAGTTAAATTATCCTTGCACAAATTAAAAAACCAATAGCTAATTATTATAGTTAACCTTGGCTAAAATGAGCTAAAATTTGCTATGGTACCAACTTGATCTAAATATGGGCAAAATAGTTTTTCTGTGCTAGCTCCCTCATCAGTATTAAAAATTTGTGTTTAGGATCATCTTAAGTTACCCAATTGTGAAGGGGTTTATGTGTCTTTGATGATAAAATTATGAATTAATTAAATATTAAAAACTCATGTACAACCAATTAAATGTAGATAAATAAGACACAATAATCACATTACACAATGGCTGATAATGGAGTTCACCCCTCCTGCGCTACATCTCCATGGACCCGCTTCAACTAGCTAGGCCCTCTTGGGATTAAAATTAAATTTATGATTACATGCACATGAAATGTTCCAATGGATTTCCAACCCACTCCATTGGCTTAAGAAGACCCAAAACCCCAAAAAATGACTATTTAATCTCTGAAAATGGTTTCCAGCTGATATAGGCTTGATGTCCCATCTTGGTGGCCCTGGGCTTGTCTAATCTCAAAAGTGACAAAAACACTTTTAGAAGAGCTCCAACACCTTTGCAACCTATTACATTGTGTTCAGAGCATCAAAATCATCTAAAAATTACTCTTCTTGAGCCACAATGGGTCTTCAGCTGATCTAGGCATGACCTTCCTTCCTGGTGGCCCTAGGCTTCAAAATTATTCAAAGCGGCAAAAACACCTATATAATTTTTCCTCTAACTCTGTAATCTATACCAATGGATTTAGATCATGCAAATCTTCTAGTAATGTCTCTTCCTGAGCCAAAATTGGTCGAAAATTGCTCAAGATATGGCCAATTAATTTTTTTCCTAGATTCCTCCTCCAAATTTGGAGAAGACTCCAGTTAAGTCCGCCATCTATGGAGGCCGCTCTGAATTTAGTAGAACCACTGAAAAGTATGCCATATTAAATTGAGGCCTAATTAATGCTAAACCCATATTAATGTGGATAAGCACAGTTTTAATTACGCACTAAGCGCATATTTACAAAATCAGATTAATTAGCACTAACCCATCAGATTAGTGGATAATTTTTGATTAGAGTTAAACTCCCGCCATTAAAAATTCCTATGCCTTTGGTTTCTGCAGCATATTCATATGGGGAGGAGGGCTGGTGCCCTCCCTTCTACCATCGGGGATCCAGATGAGGTTCAAATGAAGGTTGGGCATGGAGGCTTTACAAGCCCCACCCCGTGGTCCATTTGTGTGAGCATAGAATTAGGATGGGGAGGTCATGGGTTCGGCTTGCCCTTCGCCCTTCCTATACATATGTTTTTCCACGGATTTTAATATGCACCATACCATTGTATATACAAAATTTGGATTATATCAATATATTCGACAACCCGCACAATTGCTCGGACTATGGTTAATTATATGCAAAATTTATAATACATACAGTAATTAATAAATATTAATATATATATAAAATATAACACAATATATGATTAATAATCCATATAAAATATTATATATATATATATATATGTTAATCCAACCTTAATAAAAAAATAATTCCAACACATAAATAGTCATCATGTACCCAAATTCAACCTTAGAAGACATTGGGAAATTTCACCTTCTCAAACCCAAACTCACGAATTTGGTTGTGGAACTTGTCATAGTGCCACTGGGAAAAAAAATGAAAAATATTCCCTGCATGCTGGCTGGGCTGCCATGTCATCAACCTGTCACTGTTCTGCAATTTATTTTTTTAAATTTTCTTGTTCTAAACGATGATCAAGAGGCTATAACTTCTTCATTTGAACTCGGTTTTCGACGAAATGAGTTGCGCTTGATTCTTGGCGATGGAACAGTCACTGTTATTATGGTTTGGTTCTATTTAAAGCACTCTTAATTTTGGGCAATTTTTTTCCCCTAATCAAGATTCCGATCAGTGCGAAGATCATGAAAACCATTTTTGAACTCTGACACATCTTGTTCCCTTCCCTGCCGCAACATGGTCCACTTCATGTATTTATATTCATAGCTACCGAGAGGGTAATATTGTTCCTTGATGGCGTCTCGGAAATAATTCCAGTGTGAGACTGAAAATAGTGAGGATTCCCCCTTGTCCCTTTGGTCACGTAGGTTTCCCACTAGTCCTTGCGGTGTGGGGGGCATCTTTTAGGAGTGAAAAATTAATCTCGATTGGAAAAATCATGAATTGAAAAATATCCTTCCAACAGATTTAACCATCTATCTACGGTGTCCGCATCTATTTTGCCTTCAAATATGGGAATGTAAAAATTAACTTGTACCTTAAAAGGAGTGGTGCCTCCAGAGTGGTTTCCGAATGAATATGCATCACCTATGGGTAGTCGTCGAAGGATCTGGGCAAATTTATCCATCATCGTGTTCTTTTGTTTCTCGAGGGCCTCCTCGTGCAATTTTTTGAAAGGATATCTTGCTCCCTCATATTTATTTTCTTCTGCCATGGAAGGCCATCAGGGCTTGTGAGGCTAATCTTGCAAAGGTTCAACCATATCGAGCCCTAAATCATTATACCTTGACCTCGTTGATCACATGCAAAGAAAAACCCGAGAAAGAGTAGACCGCTCTAATTCCACTGATCTAGAATTATCTAGGAACACAATAGAATACAAATATAAACATAAATGTAGAGGTGCATCAGAAATAATACTTCATTTAATTAATATCAAAGAAGTGAAATATGCTTACATAGATAATGGAAATAAACTAGCTCGGGCGATGGTAGCTTATCTTTGAGAAGAGATGTGGTGGCTACATGCCTCTGAACTGTGTTACAATCAAACTCAAGGGCCTTGGTATTATTGAACAAGAATGGAAAACCATGAACAACCAAAACCCTAACCCCAGGAAATGGAACACCAAGTGTTTATGGGCCCCATTGGGGTTAGTTGGGCAACCACTTTCCCACGATCATAACTTGGTCATATTATCTTTGTTTTTCATGTAAGATGCCTCATTGGAAATATATCTCTAAGTACTACAATATTTTATGCAGGCCCACACATATGGATACAGGCCTATTTCAAACCTCAAAAAAGCGTTGTTTTTAGGGGGTCAAAACTTCTCCGGAAGTTCAGGACCCGAAAAACTACTAAAAATAGTAAATGTTGCATAAACAAGGAAACTGATGAAATAAATGAAACTGACTGGCGGTCTAGGTGAAATAGGTAGGTGGGAACCAATATCCACCTGGATTAGTCCTCCTTCCTTAGGAAGCAATGGTCCCCCTAGCATGCAGAGCCTCCATGAGGTGAGGATATTTTTGTTGAACTTGGTCCCTGGTGAAGGATTTGACATGATTTGATAACTTGATATATTTGGATCCTCTTTTGGTGGGTGTTTTTGATTTGTGTATCCATGATCTAATTAGTTGTGGCCTATTCCATGCAATATGGGTTTAACTTTGTTGGTGTGAGTTGTTATTCAATGTCAGATGTGTCCATTAAGGGTGGAAAGTATTGCCAAAGATGGTTCAAATTGAACACTGGGTGAAAACCATGGAATGGTGAAATTATGAGCTCAAAGGAATTGTCCCCTACAAACTTGGTGATGGTGTACAACCCATATCGAAGTGGGCAAAGCTTGTGGTGTCACAAGTGGCATAACAATGCATCCTGGAGGTGAAAATTTGGAACTTGCTTGCCTTCAAGGAGCGTCTCATTAGGGTAATTTTTAGTTCTAAAATATACCTCTTAAGTAAATTACAAAATAATAGTGGAAATAATAAAATAATATTAGATTACATTATCAAATTATAGAGGGAAAAAAAAACTATTTTTCAACTCGTGTTTTCAACTTATCCCCCTATGGGTTTACTCAAATTTCAAGCGAAAACACTCGTTGGATGCATAATTTGATTCCTCATCCAAGGAGTACCCATGTTGCATACTTTCAATGGAACCTACTACACAGAAAATTGTAAATACATTAAAAAAATTATTGCAATCACACTTTTTCATGTATTTCTCTTTTTTCATGTAGCAAGGTCCATTGAAATTTTTTGCATCGAATGAGTATTTCTGTTCAAAATTTGAGTAAAACCTTAGGGAGATAAGGTTAAAAATTACTTTTATTATTATTTTTTAATCTTTTTACTTTTTTACTCCAAAAAATGGTGGATCATCCCCCATGGTTGATATCATCATCTTGAATCCTAATGGTTCTTATAAAGTTTATTTTGGTTGTACATTTTTCTTAAGAGGCCCATTTTAGACCTCAAACATTCTCTAATGGGTATGTGTTTTTGAATTCTGGATTGCTCTTGTAAAGATGCAACCACCTCAAAGTCTCGTTCCCATAAGAGTCGAGCGTAGTCATTAGCGCCATGATCGGTGGTCGGTTGAGGAAATCTGCAACATTATTGATGCTACCTTTCTTGTACTTATTTTTCAAATGGAACTGTTGTAGGTATGTGGACCATTTCTGATGGTTATCATTCTGCAATTTCACTTGTGTCTTTATGAATTGTAGGGGTCAGTGGTCTATGTGGATGACTGTTTACTTACCCAGAATGTAATTTTTCCATTGTCAGAATGCATGCACAATTGAATACATATCTTTATCATAGGTGGGATACTTTCAAACTGTGTCTAAAAGTGTCTCACTATGATATGCCATTAGATGCCCCTACTGAGTAAGAACTGCACCAATAACATAGTTGGAGGAATTTGACTCAATCTCAAATGGTTGTTGTAGGTCTGGTAATGCGGGCATTGGTGCATAATAGAGTCGATGCTTTAGCTCGATGAACACCTTCTGTTGGGATTCATACCAAATGAGATTTTATTTCAGTCCTCCCTTGGTGACCCGACTCAAAGGCCAAGTGATATGAGAGAACTCTAACACGAACTAGCGGTAGAAGTTGGAAAGACCCAGAAAGCTGTGGATCTGTTAGAGTGATTGGGGAAGGCCAATACCGAATGACCTCTATCTTGCCTGGGTCCACAAACACACCCCACTCATTAATTATGTACCCCAGATATTGAACCTGGGTAATGCCAAAAGTTTATTTCTCCAAATTGGCACACAACTTGTACTACCGTAGTGTTTGGAGGACCTGGCAAATGTGGTGGAGGTGCTCTTCCCAATTTTGGCTGAAGATAGGGATGTCATCCAAAAAAACCACCACAAATGAGTTGGTGAAGGGTCACAAGATTTCATCCATTAGCCTCATGAAGGTTGCATGGGCATTCTTCAACCTGAAAGGCATGACCAACCATTCAAAAACAACCTCCTTGGATTTGAAGGTAATATTCCACACATCAAAGGGTTTGATTGGTATCTGGTGATACCCAGAATTGAAGTAAATCTTGCAGAAATATTTGGACCCCTTGAGTTGGCACAAAAGATCATCAATCCATGGGATCATATACATATTTTAGAAATTGATCTTGTTTAGCTCCTAGTATTCAATGCAAAGTATCTAGGTCCCATCCTTCTTCTGCACCAACATGATCGAGCTCCCACAGGGCGATGAAATTGGCATGATGTGCCCTTTATGAAGTAGCTCATGAATTTTCCTCTTGATTTCATTGTTCTCTAGAACAAAGCATCGATGGATCGATCCATTGGGTAGCGGTGCGCCCAAGGTTATATCGATGGAGTGCTTGACCTGATAGTGTAGAGGTACCCTTGTGGGTGAGGTGAAGATGTCCATGTACTACTCCATGACCTTGTCCATCTGTTGCTTCTGTGTAGAGGACCCTTGTCTAGAGGCTGTGGCCACAATATTATTCTATCCCTGAGGGCGAATCATAAGGATACAATTTTTTCCCATTTTGGGAAATGATCTTACTGCATTTCTTCACAATGATCAAAGAGATGGAGGTAGGCGGTGCTACCTCTGGTATCTTGTACAAAATATTTCTTAAAGTAATAATAATAGTGTGAGGCCTAGATTCATACACAAAATTTCACTTCCACAAATATGGTTTTCTTAATAATACATTAAAAACTTCAAGAGGATAAAAATCACACAGCACCTCATCTCTGAAGGGCTGGATGTTGTAGGGGAGGTGACACTACTGATTAACGTAGAGATTTTGTCCTTGGTGAAGCCACCCAATGGTGTATGACTATGGGTGTGCTATGGTCGGTAGGCCTAGCCGCTTCACGACCTCTGCTAAAATGAGGTTTGTTTGGATCCATCTATCGATAATGAACTACAGTAGAGAACCCTTCACCCACATATCTGAGTGGAAGAGGTGCCCCCCCTCCTCTTGATTTTTGGGCTCAAGCTTCTAGATCTTGATGGTGGAAACAATGGAACTGGCCTCTACATCAATATTATACTTCCCTGTGTCATTCCTCTTGTCAGATTATAATTAAGATTCAGACCATGCATCTAACTCATAAGCCTTCAACTCAGCCACCAGTGACTGCTTGGCTCAACCCACACTCATGTTGTGAGACACACCACTTTCCCATTTCCTTATTTGTCTTAGTGGTGTTTTTATTTGATTTCATATTCCATGGGTTGTCCTGGGTCTCCCTGCCTTGGATTTTTCCTTTGTTCTGTGGTTTGGGGGCACCTTTCCCTTGCTTTAGATTCATAGATCCAAAGTCTCGCTTCTCCTGTTTAAACTTTTGCTCGATATTGACAACATATCGATAGCCGACAATGAGCAAGGAGATGTCTAGGAAATCCATTTCATCATGGATGTACTTATGAAAATAATTGCAGTACTTTATTACCGAATTCCACTCGGAAACCATGATACCTAGCTTTGTACGAAAGGCATGGAAACCATTTAAGAACTCCGAAACATATTGGTCCCTTCTCTGCCACATCATGGCCCACTTTATGTATTTATCTTCATAGATACTGAGAGGGTAATATTGTTCCTTGATGGAATATCAGAAAGAATTCCAAGTGGGTGTGGCTAAAAATAGTGAGGATTCCTTGTCGTACCTTTTCTCATAGTAGGTTTCCCACCAGTCCTTGACATGGGGGGCGACTTTCAGGAGTGAAAAAAGTAATATTTTCCCGATTGGAAAAGTCATGAACTAAAAAATATCCTTCCAATATATTTAACCATTTATTGTGATGTCCGCATCTATATGGTCTTAAAATATGGGAATGTCAAAATTAACTTGTACATTAAAAGGAGTGGTGCCTCCAGAGTGGCTACCAGATGAAGACGTTTCTCATGTGGGTAACCATCAAAGGATCTAGGCAAAGTTATCCATTATTTCATTCCTCTGTTTCTTGAGGACCTCCTCGAGAATTATTTTGAAAGGATCTCTTGCTCCCTTGTCTTTCTTTTCTTCCACCATGGGAGGTCGTCAAGGTTTTTGAGGCTGATCTTGCAAAGGTTCAATCAGATTGAGCCCTAACTCCTTATACCTTGACCTCATTGGGGAAATGCAAAGAAAAACTGAGAAAGAGCATACCGATATGATACCACTGATACAGAATTATCCAAGAATGTAATAGAATAAAAACAAAAACATAAACACAGAGGTGAAGAAGAAATAAAACTTCATTTCATTAATATCAAAGAAATGAAATATGATTACATACAGAATGGAAATAAATTGGCTCGAGCGATTGTCGCTTATCTATGAGGAGAGATTTTGTAGCTAAATGAATTTGAACTATGTTATAATGAGGTTCAAGGGAATTTTTATTATTTAACAACAAGGGAAAGCCATAAACAACTAAAACCCTAACCCCATGAGATGGAATGCCAAGAGTGTGGGCCCCATTAGGGTTAGTTGGGTAGCCAACTTCTCGGGGTCATATAATCTCTGTTTGGTGCGTATGATACCTCGTTGGAAATATATATCTGAGTACTAAAGGATTTGGAACAAGTCCATGCCTATGGGTACGGGCCTGCTTTGTGTTAGCCATCAATAATTTTTTTTCATAAACTGATGATGGCTAAAATAGGTCTTTAGTCTTCAAGAAACAAGTTTTAAACCAAAATTGTGAGTTCTTGAAGCCTTGCTGTCCCTTGTCCAAAAGATCCATTCCACTGCTATTTTCACTTCAAAACCTTCAAAGTAGCCCTGCTGTTATAAAAGAGACTGTTTTTAGGCCACTTCCCCATATTTTCACCTTCATAAATCATTCTCCAAAACCCCCCCATTTTCCTCATTTTACCCTTTATTTTCCCTCAAAATCCCCTTTGAACCTGATAAAATCTCTTTATTCTAGTTTAAAACCCTTTTTTCCCCTTATCGAAATCCTCAAAATCCTTCAAAAAACCTTCATTTTAGTCCAAAACCTTCATTTTTAATACAAGGCATTAAGTGATTTTTGCTTAAGCCCCTAGCCCCTTTTTTCATCGTAATACCGAGACCCGAGACCCTCGGCTAAAGATTTTAAGCCCCCATCGCCATCGCACTTCGGCGATTCCGAATTCCTCGTCCTCAGACCCTTTACTCTGCCGATGGCCGATCTTCTGATAAGATTGCAGCCGTCCATTTCACAAAGATCCAATGGCTATCGGTGCATCACAATTCCCTGCCATTGATCTCCCCCTCCGATGGAATCCCCCGCCGATAAGATCCCAACCGTTGATCTTGATATCGATCCAACGGTCTACGCTACCCTCCATCACATCGGTAGATCGCAAATCTAAAATCCTGTCTGCCTGGACCGCTGATATACGAAGCTCCAATCGCATCTCCACCGTCGATCTCGATCCTAATCAGACGGTCCTCCATCCATCGCATCTGCCTCTTCCATTGGCCATCGGCACATCGCCGTTCCAAAAACCTCCCTCCCGAAGCCTCTTCTCCGCTAATCGCCGATCTGCCGAAGTTAATCCTGACTATCCATCTCCCTGATCCGATGGCCCACATTACTCCTGCATTTCATCTCCACCATTTTCATTCTCCTTCATCGCCCAATCCTAACCGTTGATCCTCTTTTAGATCAACGACCCTTGCTTCATCACATTTTCACCATCCCCCTCACCCCCCTTCCACCATTTTTAAACTCCGATTTCTGCAATTTAATCTGGACTATTCATTTTCCCAATCCAATGGTTCCCATTGATCCCTTTCACCGCTCTTATAAATCCCCTTTTCCATGTAAAAAACCCCAAAATATTTGTATAAAGACTCAAACCACGAAAAGAAATTAAAGTGGGCCCTCCCTTCCCTTATATTACTTCCCCCTCTGAATCAATCTCCATTGTTGATCACAATTGATCCAATGGCTATCACTGCATCTTCCACCTTTCCTTCCCTCACCATTTTTTACCCCCGTGCCCCTTGCAAAAAGGCATTTTCCTTTCTATTTCCCCTCCATATATGTCAAGTCCTGCATCAAATTTGAGCCGTTGATCTTTCCTGATCAATGATCCTCACACCACCTCCCTCTTTTCATCCACCAAACATTACCCCACGTCAGCTCAGCTCCACCATCCTTCACCGCACATCTTTTCCGTTTGTCGCGCTCGCTTACAGCCGTAGATCTGGCTCCCCCCCGATCGGACAATCTAAATCTGATTTCACGCTCATTTCAAAAATAAATTTGATCATACGTTTTCAATTCAAAATGGGTGGTTTGTAGGAGCCACATGTTAGCCATTAACGTGTATCGCGTTCCCCCGCTCATTACCACTTACCGCCTAATCTCTGCACGAAAATCACCTTCGATTTTCTGCAAAACCGCCTATCCATATTTTCATGCCACAAGCAGATTTAAGCCCTGTTTCGTATGGTTTTGACCATAGAATCCCATTCTGCATGCTCCCTTTCCTCTGCACTACCCTTTCTCCCTCCGCCAAGCCCTTTGAAGCAATTTAACCATATAAATGCAGGTTTTATATAATGATTGGTTGTTTGTTGCAGGTTTCATGGCAGTAGTCATAAAAATCCATCCCATAGTCAAAGAAAGTGACAGAGGCCGAGGGTGACGATCCTCAAAGACCTGATCAAAAGGAAAATAGGGACATAAAGGGTCGAATTTCCAGGTTTTAATCAATATGTCATGAATGTTGATTACATAAGCAAAGCCCTCCAGCATAGCAGATTTGTACACAAACAGTGAAGATCAGAAGAGAATACAAGATTAAAGAGAAAGGATTAAAGTCTAAATCCTGAAGATTTTAAGGCTTAATCCGAAGATTAAAGGTTAAAGACACAATATGAAGCAGAAAGATGGTAAATAAGGTCTAAAAGCATATCAAAGGCCTAATTCAAGTTTAAAGTGACAAATCAGGACATATCAGTAAAGGAAGCCTCCAACTACCACATCAGTGAGGCAATTAATCCTCAAAATTCCACCTACAAGTTTATTTTCCTCAAAAGAATACAAATTGAATGCACAGTCAGAGATATTTTTCAAAGACAGCTTAGAAAGTAATTTCCAGCCTACCAAAGCCTCAAAAGTCAACAAAAGTGACTGAAATTGATGAAACTTAATGTAAAAATCAATTAACAGAGTCAAGACATTAGATATCTTCTCAATTAGGCCTCCCAAAGGCCAAGAAGCATTTACTCTGTATTAATTAAACAAATATCCCTTTCTTTCACTCCACCTCCTCAATTCATCTATAAATACCATAAGAGGAGCCCATTGTAAATGTTGGTTGAATACTTGTTGAATGTAAATAGTTATTGAGGCTGTTGAAGCTCTGTTAGTAATTGAAGAAAGATAGGATGAGAAGAGAAGTTTGAAGTTGTAAAGACCTATTGGACTTGAATATTGTAACTGGTTTGAACATCAAATATACAAGTTGATTTATGGGATCCTGGTCTATGTCAATGGTGATGTTTTTCTTACTATAATTGTTGTTTTTCTTATTTTTTCATACTGTCCACTTTCTATGATAAAGAACAACAAATGTAGATTAGGATTTACTGTAAATTACCCTAAATTTCACTGATAAGCTTTATCTTTATGTTTTATTCTAATTGTGTTTTGAGGATAATTCAATAGAGTATAACTAGTGAAGTGTTGGTGAGCCCATTTTTCCTGAGTGCAACTTGAGATATTGTCTTTGAAAGTTCTTGAAAATTCTGCTAAGTAAAGTTGAACTAGAGAAGTTTATGGTTAGCCCTGTCTTCTAGTTTATCTCCAACAGTTGCTTTGAAAATATCCCTTAAGAGTATGCTAAAAGCAGGCTAGGTTAAAATTCCTTACTTGATCTTAGGCTATTCTTTGTTTATCTTAAATGTTTTCCTTTGAGAGTATGTCAAAAGCAGGATAGGTTCAAAGTCCTTACCTGATCTGAAGCTGCCCTTTGTTTTCTTATATGTTTGCTTCTTTCATCACACCTCTTAATGTTCCATACCATAAATCAATTTAAAGATATCCTTTGACATAGATGACTTGCCCCATGGACCATTCTTGAAACTTGTTGTGCAATTAAATCCTTTTGTGACTCCATATCCCAATGGATTGATACTGTCTCTTACCTATCCTATCAGCTGAACCATTCTTTCAACCTTCTCACACCTTTACCCTTCAAAAGAACTCCTTCATTTTGATGATATCCTACCCAACCAAAAACAAACAAAACCCTTGTACTTCATAACTAGCCTAATATCATACCATAATCCTTAAATATATATCTTTGAAAACACTTAAATAGAGAGATCCCTCTTTGAATCCAGGAGGGCTAGATCCTAGGATTCCAAAGTGGTTCTGATGTAGGCTCTGCAGCATTTATTCTTTCCAATCTTGCAAACTACGGAGTCCTAACATAGTGGTGACCATACTGGGGAAATATTGAGTAATAGATAACTTCAAAACTCAACGAACCCCTATTTCTGAATGAGACAAATGTAACCAAGACTAGTTATTATTGATTGTTGATGGTGAACAACAACCAAACCTTCAAAACAAGTAAAAATCCTTCACCTGGCGACTCCATTGGTATTCAGTAGGCTTGCTGACCCCACTGGTTTTTCCTAAGACTCCACTAGGAAATGCTTTTGATCTTTCAAACATCATTCAAACCCAGTTAAGAAGACTTTGAGGATGGATTTTTCTTTGAAAAAGATTAGTTAGCCTTTAAAATACTGTCATACTTGGTTGAACTTTTCTCATCATTAAGTCTAAAAACTCAACATAGTGGCTTCTAGAAGAATTTATACTAGATCCTATCCTGACCCAAATCCTCCTGATATAGTTGATAATCTAGAAAAAATCCTTAGGAAATATCCTAAATCCAAGACTTCAACTATTTTCAGATCAATTCATAGAGCTAACTCTGTCCCTAAAAATATCTCATCTCTACAAGATACACAAGTTGACTTACCGTCCATAAGAAACCCATCCACAACTAAGTCACTTAGTGATATAGATCAGATAGACTTTGAGTTTTCACCCTTACCCCAACATAGTGGTGAACATACTGATAGCAGAGAAACCACCCCACCCGATCTGAATTTCATTCATAACTTTGGTTTCTCTCATCCTAGATCTACTCAACAGTCTCTTGCTGGTCCAAGTACTTCTGTTATTCATACACCCACTATTCAAACTACTCCATTCCATCCTCCTCCTCCTTTCATAAACCCTCCACTTGTAAACCCCCCATTTTTTCCACAACCTCCTATTATGGCAACATGGTATGCTCCTCTAGTCCTTCCTTTACCATTAGTCAATTTTCCACAGGACTATCAGTCCAAGATTCCATTATATGATGCTAGTAGTTCTACTACTGCTTTACAACATGTGGACAAGATGAATGACTATTTTGATAGAAGTGAGATAGATGATGAAACCGTTAAACTAAGATTTTTTGCTCAAAGTTTAGGGGGAGAAGCAAGAAAATGGTTCAAAAAATTAACCCCTAATAGTATTAATTACCTCCAAGATTTTCATCAAACATTCATAAACAAATGGGAAATTAGGAAAAACCTTGTCCAAATACTTTCAGATTACAACAACCTCAAGAGAAATACTGGGGAAAGTGTTCAAAATTATTGCATTAGATTCAATAGTGTTTATAACGCACTACCCCCAGATTTGAAACCTCCACAAGGCTCAGCTTTGGCCAAATTCTCTGAAGGATTTAATCCCAAATGGCCTATCAGCTAAGAGAAAGGGATCCCTTAACTTTAGAAGATATGCATAAGGGAGCTCTTAGTGTGGAAGAAAATCTGATGGAGAAAAGAGCTAGGATGAGGAACAAAAATAAAGTATCATTTAGGGATGAAGCTACACCTTCCACATCTAGCTCAAAAATGGAAAGGATGATGGAGGAGACGATGAAGAGGATGAGAATATATGAGAGAACACAATCTAGAGAAAATCAATCAACTCCTCAAAATAGAAACCAATCACAGAACCAAAATCAGAACTTTAGGAGGAAGCAACCTCAAAACAGATAAGAAGATGCTGATCAAAAGATCAGACCTCCTTTCCAAGAAAATTATGTTAATGAGGATGGAGAAACAATTGAAAAAACAAAGGATGATAACATAAACATGTTGGGAGTAAGAAATAAGGATTCTGATTTCCTCCATGAAAGAAAACAAGGTCTATATACACCCTATGATTATAAAAGACTAGAATCAGAATACTATGAACAAGACTTGGAAAATGCCATCATAGTATCACCTAAACAATATGACCTAAGAAGTAAAAAAACCCAGAAAATTCCAAAAAGAAAACCTCTGATAATTCTGCCAAAAATAGACCTGTAAATACCTCCAAAAAGACAACATAAAATCATAAAATAGTGGCTGAAAGTTCTGATCCAAACAAGGGAAAAAACACCCAAATCAATGAAAAACAGAGTGGTGACCCTAGTAGCACTAGAATTTCAACTAATGCTCCTGAAAAAACCATTTTGACTGCTGTAAATAGTAGAAATCAACAAGCTAATTTTGCTGATGAATCAGTGACTAATAAGGTTGAATCAAACATTTTGAAAAATCAGATTCCCTTTAGCCTAGAGAATGAAATGTCCAAAATCAAGATCTTTGTCCCACTCACTGAGTTAGTCACCCAAAATGTATATAGATGTCAAGTTTTGAAAGCTTTGAACATAGAAGATATTCATGATACTGTTAACTTGAATGATGATACACCAGAGCTTCTGTTTGGTCCTAAGATTGAAGGAAAATTTCAAGAAGGAACTACCCCTCCATTCTACATCAGTTTGAACATCCATGATAATATTTTGCACAATGACATGCTTCATTCAAGAGCATCACTTAACCTCATGCCCAAAGTAATAATGGAAAAATTAGGCCTTGAGGTAACTAGAACTTATAAAGATTTATATTCGTTTGATTCAAGCAGAGTGAGATGCCTAGGCCTTATAAAAGATCTCTGTGTTAATTTAGCTCAAATCCCAGCCAAAATATTAGTGATGGACATTGTAGTGGCTAATATACCCCCAAATATGGCATTATTCTTTCAATATGATGGGGTGCTAAGTTGCAAGGTACTATGCAGATGGATATGACTTATGCCACCATCCCTGTCTTTAGTTAACCTAGAAGACTCTATAGGGAAACACACATGAAATACATGGTGAGTAACCAAGAAAGACCAGAAAACTCCCCTCTCTATTCTATACATACTAACCTTGACTCATTCATTCTTTATAATGATGAGATTTCTAATGAGCAAGGATTAATCAATGAAACATCAGCCAATATAGTGGTCACTCCACATCCAAACATAGTGGCAGCTATAGATGAAGAGGAAAACAAGGAGAAAAATAAAAGACAATTTGCTAATTCATAAAATCACAACAAACAAATTAAAGGTCTTGAGGTCCAAAATAGTCATACATATAATACAGATCATGAAAATCAAAGAACAAAACCTCAAAAAATTGAAAACCTTGAGGAACAAAACAAAATTCAACATAGTACAGACTTGCAGGAACAACGCAGTGACAGATTAGGCAAACAAAATAGAAAGGAAAACAATGAAATGAATGACAAATCTGAAAACAATCCTCTTTGGAGTATGAGTTTTGATGGGTATTGCTCTAAAACTAGTGTAGGAGCAGGCATATGGATGCATAACACTGAAAACAATCATGCTGAGGGTCATTCCTATAGATTAAACTTCCAATGCACAGAAAACATAGCAGAGTATGAAGCTCTCCTTTTAGGCCTACATTTATTGAAAAAATTAGGGGCCAAAAGAATAACAGTTCATGGGGATTCAAAATTGATAATTAGGCAAGTAAATGGGGAGTATACTGCTAAACATCCCATACTTAGGGCCTATAGAGATGATGCCATGGAATTGTTAAAAATATTTGCTGAATTCCAACTTACCTTTGTCCCAAGGAACCAAAACATTTTTTCCAATGGATTAGCCTTTGCTGCTAGTACTTGTCTAAAACCATATGAAAGCAAAAAATACACCATCCAAGTCAAATATAGACCAGCTGCCTCGGATAATGAAAAATACTGGCAAGTGTTTGAAGGAGATAAACAAATAGAAGACTTCCTACAGTCCAGAAATGAATTTGAAGTGCAAAACTCAGATTCAGAGTATGAACAAGACTATCCTACTGAAGAAAACCCACTTTTTGAAGAAGAGAAGTCCCTAGAGATTGCTGAAATAAATATGTTAACCCATCAACCCAAACATACAACATAAAATAGCACAGATTTAGAGAAAGAAAACTCAGAAGTGCTTCAATCTAAAGATCAAAGCTTGCCAAAAGGACTGGTCCCATTAGAAGAATTGTTTGACTTGAATGATGTGGCCAAAAAGCCGAAACTGGAACCTATTGAAACTGAAGTGGAAGAATGCAACATAGGCAGTGAACAAAAACCCAAAATGATCAAATTATCCAAGACACTGCCAACTCACATTAAACTAAAATAAATTGAGTTGTTTAGAGAATTTTATGATGTATTTTCATGGAGTTATGAAGATTTGAAATCATATGATACAGAAATAATCCAGCATAAGATAACCCTCAAAGAAAACCAGAAGCCTTTTAAACAAAAATTGCGCAGAATCAACCCTATTCAATTACCTCTGGTTGAGAAAGAAATTAAGAAAATGTATGATGCTGGAATTATAGTTCTTGTTAAATACTCAGAGTGGGTGTCTAATATTTTATCAGTTAGGAAGAAAAAAATAGAAATAAGGCTTTGCATTGACTTTAGAAACTTAAACAAAGCCTCATTAAAGGACAACTATCCCTTGCCCAAAATGGATCATATCTTACAAAGGGTAGTTTGTTCTAAAAGAATTTCTTTGCTAGATGGCTTCTTAGGTTACAATCAGATATTGGTACATCCTGATGATCAACTTAAAACAACCTTTACTACTCCTTCGGGTACTTTCATGTATTTGAAAATGCCCTTTGGTTTGATGAATTCTGGTGCCACATTTCAGAGAGCCATGGATATAGCATTCTCAGAAGAAATAGGTTACTTCATAGTGATTTACTTAGATGATATCACTGTCTATTCTAAAACATATGAAGAACACCTAATGCACTTGAGAAAAGTCTTTGAGAAATGCAGAAAATAAGGGTTATCTTTAAATCCAAGGAGAACATTGTTTGGTCTCCAAGAAGGTAAACTTCTTAGAAATATCATATCTGAAGAGAGAATAAGGATAGACCCAAAGAGGATCGATGGTATATTGCAAATCAACCATCTTAGAAACATCAAGGAACTTCAATATTTCATTGGGAAGATTAATTTCTTGAGAAGGTTCATACCCAATCTAGCTGAACTCCTTAGAATCATGACAAATATGCTTAAGAGAGAAGAAGGAGTTAAATGGACCTTAGAAGTAAAGAAATAATTTGAGATGGTAAAACAAGCACTTACCAAAACACTAGTTCTTATCAGTATTGATTTTACAAAGGATTTCTTCATTTTTTCATTTGCATCAGAACACACAATAGCTACTATCCTATTACAGAAAAACTTGAAGGGACAAGAGCAGCCAATTGCATTTTTCAGCAAGGCATTAAGAGATGCACCTCTGAAGTACAACATAATGGAAAAACAAGCCTTTGCCTTGGTCAAAGCCTTAAAAGACTTCAGAGTTTACATTTTTCATTCCCACATTATAGCATTTGTGCCTCATTGAGTTATAAAAGACATATTGACCCAAGATCCAGATGGAAAAAGAGGAAAGTGGATTGCTGTAATTTTAGAATATGACTTATAAATCAAGCCCACTAAGCTCATAAAAGGTCAAGGACTAGCAAAACTTATGGCTGAATCCAACTTTCAAGCTCTTGATATAAACATGTTTAATGCATTAAATGAACAGGAAGAGTTGACAACTCCAATTATTGAAGATAATTTTCTAAATTCATCTTGGTATGCTGATATTTTGTATGTTTTGCTCAATCTTAATGTCCCTCCTGGTTTTTCTAAAACAAAGGCAAGATTGTTAAAGTTGAAAGCTGTAAATTACTGCATTTTGAATAAATGTTTATATTGGAAAAATGCTAGTGGATTATTGCTTAAATGTTTCCCTGAGAATGATGCAGATAAGATCAAGCATGAGTTTCATGAAGGAGAATGTGGAGGCCACTTCTACTAGAACTCAACTGCTAACAAAATCTTTAGAGCTAGTTACTACTGGCCCACCCTCTTTCAAGATATCCATAAAATGATTACTTCCTATCACAAATGCCAAATATTTGAAGGAAAAAGAAAGCTGCTTCCCTTACCTCTACAACCAATCACTGTTGAAGCTCATTTTCAGTAGTGGGGTCTAGACTTTATTTGGGAAATCCATCCTTCCTCATCTTCCCAACATAAATGGATCCTCACAGCAAAATAATATTTTACCAAATGGATAGAAGCCATCCCCTCTAGGAATGCCACAGACTCAGTTATCATTTCATTCCTTGAAAACCATATACTGTCTAGATTTGGATGTCTTAGAAAGATCATAATTGATAATGCTGCTGCATTTGGATCTAAAAAGATGGTGGAATTCTGTCATAAATATTAGATTATATTGGGTCATTCTATAGCTTATTACCCTCAAGGTAATGGGTTGGCAAAATCCTCAAATAAAAGTTTGGTAAACATTATCAAGAAGTTGCTAGAAGAAAACAAAAAATCATGGCACAGTAAGCTAGTACATGCATTATGGGTAGACAGATTGACAGTTAAAAATTCAATTGGAATGTCTCCTTACCAGCTAGTTTATGGAACTGATGCAATATTTCCAACCAGTTTAGGAGTGCCAGTCATGAAGCTGATCCAAGAAGTACAGTCTGAAGAGGATGATATGACAAGAATAATACATCAGACTATACATCTACAACAAACCAGGGAAGAAGTCTACATCAAAGCACAACAACTACAAGAAAACATCAAGAAGCTGTTTGACAAAAGAACCAAGGCAAGTGACTTTAAAATTGGTGACAAAGTATTGAAATGGGATTTAAGGAGAGAAGATAAGGGAAAACATGGAAAATTTGATAATTTATGGCAAGGCCCTTATCTTATTCAATCTGCCATTGGAAACAATGCATTTGTTGTGTAACCAACTCCAAAAATAGAAGAAAAGAGATATCAACGCCTTATAAATGAGCCACTTCGAGGGGGCAACCTCCAATATATTACATAAATGAAAAATTCTTGGATGATACAATTTACAAAACCTCCTTTCTATATATAGGAGTCCATGGGGCCATAATGTAATCCTAGTGGGACACAATGTAATCCTAGCCGACCTAACAATAATAGTTTAAGGGCACAATAATAACAAAATAGAGTTACAAGATCCTGATAATAAAAATAGGGGTTACACTAGCAATAATAAGGGACTATACTAGTGATATAGGGACCTAACATGCCCTCTCCTTCAAAAAAAGTGTTGTTGACAATGCTTGATGGCAGGTTCACCTCTTAAGCACCTAAAATTCTCATCCTCCCAAGTAGAATCTTCAGTGGGTTCTTCCACTTCATGAGATAATATGAAATTGATCAATTCCATAGCTGTCGAGTTCTTGTTTCCGTGACCGCTTCAGGTTCCAATATGATTTTCCTTCCTCATTAAGTTCTGGCAATATTGTTTGAACTAGAAGATTTTCACCTATAACCTTCTTTAAGCATGAAACATGGAAAATTGGATGCACTCGTGAAGAAGCAGGAAGCTCCAATTTGTATGCCATAGTACCAATCTTTGCAACACCTTGTAAGGACCATAGTACTTTGGCAATAATTTAGTATCCTTCTTAGCTTGCTTGAGGGACATTTGTTTGCTGGTTGTGGCAGCAAAAAATACCAATCTCCTACATCGAAAACTTCTCTCGGCTATGATGTGACCACTTTGTTGTTTCATTCGATTTTCTGCCAAATTTAGTTTATCCTTTAAGAGTTGGAGAACTTCTTGTTGATGCTCGATGTGATCCTCCACTGCTTGAACCCTAGAATTTTCCCTTAAAGAAGATGTGATGGACGGTGGATGATATCCATAAAGTGCCATAAATGGGGTCATTTTTGCTGCAGTATGGAAGGAAGTGTTATACCACCAATTCAGCGAGAGGTAACCACTTGACCCATTTGCTTGCTTATCAGATACAAAACAACGAAGATATCCTTCCAAAAATTTGTTTACGATCTCAGTTTTGACCATCGGATTGAGGATGATAAGATGAGCTATGAGCTAATTGAGTACCCAAACAAGAAAATAAATCCATCCAAAAATTTCCAATAAAAATGGGATCTCTGTCGCTCACAATAACCCTTGGGCTTCCATGTAGCTTTTGAATTCTATCCATAAATGTAGTAGCAACTGTACTTGCTTTAAATGGATGAGATAATGCACAAAAGTGTGCATACTTGGTAAGTCTATCAACTACCACCATGATGACACACTTTCCTTCAGACTTAGGTAAACCTGTGATAAAATCCATTGAAATCTCCTCCCAACGTTGACTTGGAATGGATAAAGGTTGTAGAAGTCCCTGGGTCTTAATTGTTTCCACTTTATTCTGCTGGCAAACCAAACATTCCGCCACAAACTTTTGAATATCAGATTTAAGGCCATCCCAAAAAAATTCTTTCTTCACCCTGTGGTAAGTTTTTAAAAATCCTGAGTCTCCTCCTAAAGGAGAAGTGTGCAATTCCAAAAGAATATTTTGTTTTAGTTGGGAATTCTTACAAAGATATAAGCGATCTTTGTACCATAAGGAATCATTTTTCCAACTAAATGTATCAGATGTACTAGGATCTTGCTGTAACTTTTGGATGAGTGTCCATACATCTTTGTCCTTCTTCCATTCATCTCTTGCTTCAGCTATCCAATCTGGTTGGATAATAGAAATGGCACAAAGCAATGCTTCCACCTCTTCATTCTTTCTTGAGAGTGCATCTGCAACAACATTGAGCTTTCCTTTTTTGTAGATTATTTCAAAGTCATAACCCAACATCTTTGTGACCCATTTTTGCTGCTCTTCTGAAGATAGTCTTTGTTCCAAAAAATGTTTAAGACTATCATGATCAGTTTTTACCTTGAAGTGTCTTCCCATTAGGTAAGTTCGCCATTTATTTAGTGCATGCAGTATTGCTAACATTTCCTTCTCATAAATAGGTTTCTGTAAATACTTTCTTTTGATTGAACGACTTTCAAAAGCAATGGGTCTTCCTTCCTGCATTAAAACTACACCAATTCCATTTCCTGAGGCATCACATTCCACAATAAAGGTTTTTGTGAAGTCTGGTGTAGCTAAGACCGGTGCTAGGCACATTGCCTCTTTAAGACATTCAAAGGCCTTAGTTGCTTCAGGAGTCCATGAAAATGCATCTTTCTTCAATAATGTTGTTGGAGGTGCTGCTATTCTCCCATAATTCTTAACAAACTTGCGATAATACCCTGTTAACTCGAGAAATCCTCGCAACTTCTTTATGGTTGTGGGGACTTTCCATTCCTTAATGGCTTTAATTTTGTTAGGTCTACTTTAACACCCTCGTGAGATACAATATGACCCAGATATTCCACCTCTTGTACTCCAAAGAAACATTTGGATTTTTTTGCATATAATTGTTTCTCCTGCAATAGTTTGAGCACCCTGTCAACATGTTCAACATGATCCTTCCAAGACCTGCTGTAGATTAGTATATCATCAAAAAATACTAGCAGAAATTTTCTAAGGAAGGGTTTGAAAATGGAATTCATCAACCCTTGAAATGTAGAAGGTGCATTGGTAAGGCGAAAAGGCATGACCAAAAATTCATAATGACCCTCATGAGTTCGAAATGCTGTTTTTGGAATATCTTCAGTCTTCATTCTAATTTGATGATATCCTGAACGAAGATCCAACTTGGTAAAATAAATTGCTCCATGTAATTCATCCAATAGTTCATCAATCACAAGAATGGGAAATTTATCTTAAATGGTGAGCTTATTGAGCTCCCTATAATCCGGACATTCGCCATGATCCATCCTTCTTGTGTACCAGTACTACAGGAGCATAGAAAGAACTTTGACTAGGTTGAATTATACCCGCCTCTAACATTTCTGCAATCATACGTTCAATTTCGCTCTTTTGGAAGTAAGGATATCTATAAGGCCTGATGTTTGGAGGAACACTTCCTGGAATCAAATGAATAGCATGATCATGATCACTAATAGGTGGGAGTCCTTTGGGAGTTTCAAACACCTTGGAATGATTGTCCAAGACTTGTTGGAGATCTGCAGAAATAGATGATTTTGATGTCGGAACTTCTAGTGAGCATAATTGTGCAATTACGCCTCGTTGTTCTTTCTTTAGAAGCTTTGTCATGACATTAGAGCTTATTATCCTTTCCGGCTTCCCTTCAATACCCCGTAATTCGACTTCCTTTCCTTCTGAAAAAAATTTCAAGAAAAGTTCTTGAAAATTAAAAGCTACCGTCCCCAAAGATTGTAACCATTGTACTCCTAGTACAACATCAACACCTCCCATAGGAATGGAAAGCACTGGACTAGTCAATACATATTCCCCCATGGTTAGCTTGATATTATGGCATTTTCCAGAGCAATTTATAGTTCCTCCATTTGCAACCATCACTTGACATTCTAGTGCCGGGTATAGGAAACAATTCAATTCCTTGGCTACCTTACAATGAATAAAATTATGGGTACTACCTGAATCAATCAACACTATTACCTTTTTCTTCTTGATATGTCCTTCTATCTTGAGAGTTTGAGGAGTGGTAATTCCTGCCAATGCATTATATGATATGGTCGGACTCATTTCTTCCTCTTCTAGGGTTGGTTCCTGGTGTATATCCTCTTCTTTTGAAGATTCTTGTTCATTTTCTTCTTCCTCTTCACAATCTATGTAAAATAATTTCTTCTCAGCACACTTATGACCTTTGGTGTATTTTCTATCACAACTGTAGCAAAGCCCTTTTTCTCTTTTTTCTTCCAATTGTTGTGGTGTCAACCTTGTAGGTTGTGGAAATCTAGGCGTAGCAACATTTCCTTCTTTATAGAATTGAGTGGTAGGCTTCCTTGTCGCCATAATTTTACATTCAACTTTTCTTACCAACCTAAATGCCTTCTCCAATGAATCAGGTTCCAAAACGTGAACTTCATGTTGGATGTTATCCTTTAAAGTGCCTATGAAGAGATCAATCCCGTGTTCCTCTGGAATATCAGTTACCCTTATATTCAATTTTTGGAAGTCCTCAATGTGCTGCCCCACTAAACCCTTTTGTTTGAGATTTATCAATTGGCTAAAGAAGGTGCTGCTCTTTGTATCCTCATAATGTGCTATCATTTCTTCCGTAAAAATTGACCAAGTGACAATTTTTTTACGGGAGCAAAGCCATCGATACCATACAAATGTATTTTGTTCTAAATGTAAAGTTGCAATGCGTACCTTTTGTGTGTTTTGCACTTTATGGAGATCAAAATATTGCTCCATTTGTAGTATCCATGTTACAGGATCCTTTCCATCAAACTTCCTCATATCCATTTTTGGAATATGGTGGTTCTTCCCGCCAACATTAGAGTTTATGAAATCACGATTAACATTTATTTTGTTCTCATCATGAGGTTCTTCTACTATATTTCCGCCATTAGGAATCATTTCTAGTTTTAAGCTTGTCATCAAGCCTTCCATGTATGCTTTTAGATCATTCTTCATGTTTTCCATGTTGTCTTTCATGTCATCCATCTTAGCTTTGATGCCCACTTCCATGCCATCCATCTTAGCTTCCATGCCATCCATCTTAGCTTCCACGCCATCCATCTTAGATTCCATGCCTTTCTTCAAACTGTCCATCTTCACTTCCACGCCATCCATCTTAGCTTCCATGCCTTTCTTCAAACCGTCCATCTTCACTTCCACGCCTTTCTTCAAAACTTCCATTTCATTTTTTGTTGCTCTTTGCGAGAGTGAAATTTGTTGCACTTGCTCTTGTAATTTTGATAGATCATGTTGCAATTCTTCATCTTCATGAGTCATGGTAGAGCCTTCCAAAGGCTTAATGGGTGTTGAATTCTTTTTAGGCGCCATTTTAGAATCCAATATTGATACCTATTCTACAATAGGCCCTTGCAATCAATTCAACTTGATTCTTCAAACAAGACTTATGCAATTCGGAAAAAAATACACACCTTTTACTTGCTTTGAGGAGCTCGATATTGAAATTGTATTATCTCTGTGATTGCAGATCTTCAATATCTGAAATTCAGCACTGAAGTAGCCCTCTAAATTCTCTTTTGAATGCCACAGGTCTGACCTGATTTGGATTCTCCAAGACAAAGTTGTGTCCAATCTCCCACAATGACCTAATTATGGACTGGTTTAGTAGAGCGAACTTGTACGACTTGCCACGTGTCACTGTTTTGTCCTTTGTCTCTAAAATTGATAGCCAAGAAACTAAAGTCCGTGTACTTGCAACCACTTTTTACAGAACTCCAATCCGATGCCTAGAGAGAGAGTTATTGAAATTTTCCCACAATCACCTCTTTGAGATGAAATTCGGTGAGCCCGAAAGCACTACCTTGCATGTATCACATCTCCACAAATATTGTCTACTGGGGCTCTTAAAATTTTTTGAAGAATTTCTTAGGATTTCACTTTGTACCATATGAATTTCAGATTCTTAACCTCCGTAGAAAAGTTATAGTGCAAACGCCACGATGACAAAACGCCACGATGACCCGTTTAGGAGCCCGAAAAAAGACCTAACTTCCACAGATCATATCTCCGAAAATATTGTGAACCGTGTTCTAAATTGGGTCTTAGAAAATCTCCTCGGGATTCACTTTCGCACCGTAAAAAATTTCTTCAGCTTCTGAAACTTCGTAGAAAAAAAGTTATAGCGAAAATTCCACGATGACCCGTTTGGAGCAGCGAAACCCTAGAATCCAAAGCTCTGATACCAAATGTTGTGTAACCAGCTCCAAAAAGAGAAGAAAAGAGATATAAACGCCTTAGAAATGAGCCACTTCGAGGGGGAAACCTCCAATACATTACGTAAATGAACAATTCTTGGATGATCCAATTTACAAAACCTCCTTTCTATATATAGGAGTCCATGGGGCCATAATGTAATCCTAGTGGGCCACAATGTAATCCTAGCCGACCTAACAATAATAATTTAAGGGCACAATAATAACAAACTGGGGGTTACAAGGGTAAAATAATAAAAATAAGGGGGTTACACTAACAATAATAAGGGACTATACTAGTGATATAGGGACCTAACAGCATTCTTTCTGCAAGAATTAGATGGAGCTGAATATTTTGGAGGTCTTGTCAATGGCAGGACTCTCAAACATTATTTTTGTTAATTGATATTTTAGTTTCAAAGCTTTTTTGTTCATTGTATATAACACTTATTTTGAATTTAAAAAAAGAAAAAAATACAAAAACAATAGAAAAATAGAAAAAGAGGGCAGAAATAAAAGAAGAAAGGTATAACCCCATACCAAAAAAGAAAAAAGAGTCTGAAAGTGTGCAAGCTTAAATGCCACTACTTGAGAGAGCACTGTTATTTAGTCATACAACCTAATCATGACTAGATAGATTTCAATTTACTACTGATAGGCTAGTGAATCAGATTAGCCAAAGAATTTAATCTTGGCTTATCAGTAGACTAGATTAGGATAGGAAAACAAAGGTTCAAACAAGCTTAAATCCTAAACCTGTAAATTTAATGAAGAATTGGTTCAAAAATGCTCAAAATCTGAACCAAAGAATCAAAATAAATAATGACTCTAAACAAATCAAAATCTGAGTCATAAGAAGAATGAAGGATGCTTGTAATTTTCAGATCTTAAGTCTTCACAGTTTTGTTTTAAATTTCTGTAAAATTTAGTCTATGTGCAGCTTGTTTTTTTTCCATAGTATTACAGAAAATCAAACAACTTAATCTTGGCTTGTTTGTATTTAGATTTCTGCTTTAGAATATAGAGGATAAAATCTGTCAGACAGCTTAATCCTGACAGATAGTAACTTAGGTAGAGAATTTATGAGTTCAATTGCTTAATCTAAACTCATGGAAGAAATAAGGGTAGATTTAGATTAGCTTTTCTAGCTTTCGATAAAAGAATAAAATGTTGATGTTAAAGGTTGGCAAGTCCAAGTGCACCTTATGAAGAAAAAATGTTAGGACAAGTAGGTTGTGTAGGTAGTTGTTTGGGGAATGAATTATTCTGTTTGATGTAATACTGGTCATCTTTTTAAGCAGCACGATCAAAGAAGAAGCAGGTTGTCAAGGTGCAGAAAATACAAAGGCACTGGTCTACTTTCTAGAGATTTATCTCTGAGGTTCTTGACACCTCGAAGGAGCTGCCATCCCAAAGTGGAGCCACTGTTAGCCATCAATAAAACTTTGTCATAAAATGATGATGGCTAAAACAGGTCTTTAGTCTTCAAGAAATAAGTTTTAAACAAAAATTGTGAGCTCTTGAAGCCTCGCTTTCCCTTGTCCAAAATATCCATTCCACTGATATTTTCACTTCAAAACATTCAAAGCAGCCCTGCTGTTATAAAAGAGACGGTTTTTAGGCCACTTCCCCATCTTTTCACCTTCATAAATCCTTCTCCAAAACCCCCCCATTTTCCTCATTTTACCCTTTATTTTCCCTCAAAATCCCCTTTGAACCTGATAAAATCTCTTTATTCTAGTTTAAAACCCTTTTTTCCCCTTATCAAAATCCTCAAAATCCTTCAAAAAACCTTCATTTTTAATACAAGGCATTAAGTGCTTTTTGCTTAAGCCCCTAGCCCCTTTTTTCACTGTAAGACCGAGACCTGAGACCTTCGGCTAAAGATTTTAAGCCCCCATCGCCATCGCACTTCGGCGATTCCGAATTCCTCGTCCTCAGACCCTTTACTCTGCCGATGGCCGATCTTCTGATAAGATCGCAGCCGTCCATTTCACAAAGATCCAATGGCTATCGGTGCATCGCAATTCCCTGCCAATGATCTCCCCCTCCGATGGAATCCCCTGCCGATAAGATCCCAACCGTTGATCTTGATATCGATCCAACGGTCTACGCTCCCCTCCATCGCATCGGCACATCGCAAATCTAAAATCCCGCGTGCCTGGATTGTCGATATTCAAAGCTCTGATCGCATCTCCACCGTCGATCTCGATCTTGATCAGACGGTCCTCCGTCCATCGCATCTGCCTCTCCCATCGGCCATCGACACATCGCGGTTCCAAAAACCTCCCTCCCGGACCCTCTTCTCTGCTGATCACTGATTTTCCGAAGTTAATCCTGACTGTCCATATCCCTGATCCGATGGCCCACATTACTCCTGCATTTCATCTCCGCCCTTTTCATTCTCCTTCATCGCCCAATCCTAACCGTTGATCCTTTTTTAGATCAACGACCCTCACTTCATCGCATTTTAACCATCCCCCTGACCCCCCTTCCTCCATTTTTAAACTCTGATCTCCGCAATTTAATCTGGACCGTTCATTTCCCCGATCCGATGGTTCCCATTGATCCCTTTCAGCGCTCTTATAAATCCCTTTTTCCATGTAAAAAACCCCAAAATATTTGTATAAAGACTCAAACCCCAAAAAGCAATTAAAGTGGGCCCTTCCTTCCCTTATATTACTTCCCCCTCCGAATCAATCTCCACTGTTGATCGCAATTGATCCAACGGCTATCGCTGCATCTTCCACCTTTCCTTCCCTCACCATTTTTTACCTCCGCGCCCCTTACAAAAAGGCATTTTCCTTTGTATTTCCCCTCCATATCTGTCAAGTCCTACATCAAATATGAGCCATTGATCTTTCCAGATCAATGATCCTCACACCACCTCCCGCTTTTCATCCACCAAACATTACCCCACGTCAGCTCAGCCCCTCCATCCTTCATTGCACATCTTTTCCATTTGTCGCACTCGCTTACAGCCGTAGATCTGGATCCCCCTAGATTGGACGATCTAAATATGATTTCACGCTCATTTCACAAATAAAATTGATCACGTGTTTTCAACGCGAAAAGGGCGGTTTTCAGAAGCCACATGTCAGCCATTAATGTGTATCGCGTTCCCCCTGCTCATTACCACTTACCACCTAATCTCTACGCAAAAACCGCCTCCAGTTTTCTGCAAAACCGCCTATCCATATTTTCATGCCACAAGCAAATTTAAGCCCTGTTTCGTATGGTTTCGACCATATAATCCCCTTCTGCATTCTCCCTTGCCTCTGCACTGCCCTTTCGCCCTCCGCCGAGCCCTTTGAAGCAGGTTAACCATATAAATGTAGGTTTTCTATAATGATTGGTTGTTTGTTGCAGGTTTCATGGCGGTAGTCATAAAAAACTGTCCCACAGTCAAAGAAAGTAACAGAGGCTGAGGGTGACGATCCTCAAAGACCTGATCAAAAGGAAAAAAGGGACATAAAGGGTCGAATTTCCAAGTTTTAATCAATATGTCATGAATGTTGATTACACAAGCAAAGCCCTCCAGCGCAACAGATCTGTACAAAAAAAGTGAATATTAGAAGAGAATCAAAGATTAAAGAGAAAGGATTAAAGTCTAAAGCCTGAATATTTTAAGGCTTAATCTAAAGATTAAAGGTTAAAGACATAGTATGAAGTAGAAAGATGATAAAGAAGGTCTAACAGCATATCAAAGGCCTAATTCAAGTTTAAAGTGACAAATTAGGACAGATCAGTAAAGGAAGCCTCCAACTGCCACATCAGTGAGGCAATTAATCCTCAAAATGCCACCTACAAGTGTATTTTCCTCAAAAGAATACAAATTGAATGCACAGTCAGAGATATTTTTCAAAGATACTTCAGAAAGTAATTGCTAGCCTACCAAAGCCTCAAAAGTCAACAAAATTGACTGAAGTTGATGAAAATTAATGTAAAAATCAATTAACAGAGTCAAGACATTAGATATCTTCTCCATTAGGCCTCTCAAAGGCCGAGAAGCATTTACTCTGCATTAATTGAACAAATAACCCTTTCTTTCACTTCACCTCCTCAATTCATCTATACATACCATAAGAGGAGCCCATTGTAAATGTTGGTTGAATACTTGTTGAATGTAAATAGTTATTGAGGATGCTGAAGCTCTGTTAGTAATTGAAGAAAGATAGGCTGAGAAGAGAAGTTTGAAGCTGTAAAGACCTCCTAGACTTGAATATAGTAACTCATTTGAACATCAAATATACAAGCTGATTTATGGGATCCTAGTCTATGTCAATGGTGATGTTTTTCTTATTATAATTGTTGTTTTTCTTATGTTTTCATACTATCCAATTTCTCTGATAAAGAACAGAAAATATAGATTAGGTTTTACTGTAAAGTACCCTAAATCTCACTGATAAGCTTTATCTTTATGTTTTCTTCTAATTGTGTTTTGAGGATAATTCAATAGAGTATAACCAGTGAAGTGTTGGTGAGCCAATGTTTCCTGAGTACAAATTGAGATATTGTCTTTGAAATTTCTTGAAAAGTATGCTAAGTAAAGTTGAACTAGAGAAGTTTATGGTTAGCCCTGTCCTCTAGTTTATCTCCAACAGTTGCTTTGAAAATATCCCTTAAGAGTATGCTAAAAGCAGGCTAGGTTAAAAGTCCTTACTTAATCTTAGGCTATTCTTTGTTTACCTTAAATGTTTTTCTTTGAGAGTATGTCAAAAGCAGGATAGGTTCAAAGTCCTTACCTGATCTTAAGATGCCCTTTGTTTTCTTATATGTTTGCTTATTTCATCACACCTGTTAATGTTCCATACCATAAATCAACTTAAAGATATCCTTTGACATAGATGAATTGCCCCATGGACCATTCTTGAAACTTACTGTGCAATTAAATCCTTTTGTGACTCCATAGCCCAATGGATTGATACTATCTCTTAGCTATCCTATCAGCTGAACCATTCTTTCAACTTTCTCACACCTTTGCCCTTCAAAATACTTCCTTCATTTTGATGATATCCTACCCAACCAAAAACAAACAAAACCCCTGTATTTCATAACTAGCCTAATATCATATCATAAGCCTTAAAGATATATCTTTGAAAAAACTTAAATATAGAGATCCCTCTTTGAATCCAGGAGGGCTAGATCCTAGAATTCCAAAGTGGTTCTGATGTAGGCTCTGCAGCGTTTGTTCTTTCCAATCTTGCAAACTACGGAGTCCTAACACTGCAGACTCAAAAAAATTCCATTTTTAGGGGGGTCAAAACTCCTTCGGAAGTTCAGGACCTGAAAAAATACTCAAAATAATAAATTCTACTATAAGCAACGAAGCTGATGAAACCAAATGAAACCAATTGGAAGTATAAGTTGAATAGGTGTGGGCCCACCAATATACACCTGGATAATTCTTCATGCTATGGACACCATCCTTTGAGAAATCAATTCAATGTTATTTTATGAAGGAACATCTTTCACAAATTCTAAGTGAAACATGGATATTCATCCCAAATTATACTTCAATGTATAATCTCCTCATGGTTTCTAATGATGATACAC
This sequence comes from Pinus albicaulis, assembly GCA_034641835.2. Lineage (NCBI taxonomy): Eukaryota > Viridiplantae > Streptophyta > Pinopsida > Pinales > Pinaceae > Pinus > Pinus albicaulis. Next base: position 1,430,448,049 of record CM076570.1, read on the forward strand.
CAATATTCCCAAGTATATTATGCCAAATGAGAACATCCTTAAGCCCATCAACAACATTCAATTCTAGTTCAAGGACATATAGACAATTTTTATATAAGATACCTTCTCTCAACATTCTTTTAGTTTCCTTCCATCATAGTTGATGAAAAATGGATTTATGTAGTTAATGTATGATTTTATTGATGTTTTGGCATGAGAAGATATAATTTTTGACCTATAAGAGTCAATATGGGCCCAACGAATCCTAAAAATAATAGTGATGGAAGAAAACTGAAATCTTCAATGTCACATACTCAACCCCCTTTGTACTTTGACTAAGGTGGTGGCTTTCTCTAAAACAATTAAAATTGCTTTTCTAACATTATGTAGCATCCATAGGATGCCTTCCTTTTCCATATAATTCTACCAAAAGGTTTATTTTCCCAAAAAAAAAAATGTGAAAGCATGTTTAACCTCTAACAAAAATATAATAAAAAATCCATATGCAAATATATTAAAAAAACATAAATAACAATACAATTATGAATTATTTCATTACGAAGTAAACTCAATGCACTATAATAATATATTCCATAAAGAAGCCAACCATGAAAGAAGCCAATTGCGATTTTTCATACAAAATTCTAATGCCTACATGAGGAAGCAAATACCACCATCATACCCTTTGTTGTAAATGGAGAAATTTAACAAATCCTAAGATATGAATGATCAAGTCGAGCAATTCCCAATGTAGTATTGGTAGACAAATAAATTCTTTGAGATTTCATTCCACTTGCTCAAAAAAATTATGTGGAGTTACAATAGTTCTACTATTGTGAACATAGAATGAAAAGTAGTTATAATCGATAATATTGGGTTCTTGATCTTGTGTAAGCTTAGGGTTTCTTAGTTGTTGATTAAATTCTTGTGGGAAAGTGACAAAAGTGGTTAGAGGCATTCAACACCTTCTATCACCATATGTTAGACTTGTTTCCTTAGTGGACCCTTTGTTTGAAGGGTAGTTGGTAGAGAAAAAAATTGAAGAGTAGAAAAATTGACTCTAGGATGAATAGGAAAGTGTGGTTAAGGCATGTTGGTCCTTTCAATTTGAAAATTTTTACATGGGATTATAAGAATAATATAGAGAGCCCAAATACTAGCGTGAATAATAAAAGTGATATACATACAGGTAAGAGGGAAAATAGAGGGATTTTTGAGTAGTGAAGAGGGGTTATGAACTACAATAGGAGAAGATTATTGTATTGATTAGGATAATATATAGAGGAATAATTAACCAACTTGATTGATGTAGTTATAGGTAGTTATAGTACATGCATGATAGGCATGATTATTAGTGGGTTAGACCAATGGTATATTTCAATTAAGGGAATACTAACATATGGTGTGTATGTGCATAAGGGGCTTGTGATGTATGTGTTAGAGTTCCAATAAATATTAAAGCTTTTAAGCTTATGTAGCGGTCTTATTAGTTGCGTTGTCAATATTATCCTTATCTATTGATTCATCAGTCTTATCTTCTAGCTATTTCTAGAAGCCTATATTGTTCCTATAAATTAGGCTCACGTATAACTCACTTTCTCAAGCAATGAAGTGTGTTTCTCTTCGTTCTTCATCTTGTGATCTCTTGGTAGAAGGATTGTTTAGATTTGAAATTTTATCCTTGGTTATTTTGATACTCTTTCATGGTACCAGAGCCTTGGCCCAAGTATGATTCCCTGGTTTAAATTTGAGGGAGGGTGTTAGATTTTCACATTCACCTCGTTGGGAATCGATCACGTGGACTAACCGTCACTCTGGGATCCACCCTATGACCACTTAAAAAGTTAATGATAATGGTTTGGAAGTTTAATAATGAATAAATATTTTTTTGTAATGGAAAACCTAAACATGGTATCAGAGCCTTGGCCCAAGTTCGATTCCTAATTTGCGTTTGAGGGAGGGTGTTGGATATTCACACTCATCTTGCTGGGAATCGATCATGTGGACTAACTACCACACTGGGATCCAACGTAGGAACACTAAAAAAGGTAATGATAATGGTTTGGAGGTTTACCAATGCAGGCGGTTTTTGGTGTAATGGAAAACTCAACATTGTATTAGAGCCTTGGCCCAGATTTGATTCCTCGATTTGCATTTGAGGGGTGGGGGGGGGGGGGTGTTGGATTCTCACACTCACCTCAATCAGAATCGATAACGTGGACTAACTGCCACTTTGGGATCCACTTTGGGATCCACCTTGGGACCTTGAGAACAATCTAATCTCAAGAAACTAGATGTTCTCTCTGGATCTTCAAATCAAGCTTTGGTGGCTCACAACTCCAAAGGTAAGCAAAAAGCTCAGTTTCAACCAAAGAAAAATTACACACAAGCCCATGAGTCTCCCTCAAAGCCTAAGAAAAATACTAAGTCTTCTCATCTAGTTTCTAAGAATGAAGAATCCTCCTAATATACAAAAAATAAACATGAAAATAAGAAGAGCAAAACAGATTAAATTTGTACTTTTTGTGGCAAACATGGGCATATTGAAGCAAGATGTTGGAAAATTTTAAATGCCTGAGAAGAGGCCATGGAGAAGAATGATATTTCAATAGGAAAGGGACATGCTTTATCCTGCCAAGACATATGTAAATGTATAGACAATTGGATACTTGATTCAAAAGCTTCACACCATCTGACCCCTTGTCAAGACTTCCTTGCATATACATCTCATAGCAACAACTCAAAAATTGCAGTTAGTGACTCTAAAAAACTTGAAGACTTTGGATCTTATTCCTCTTCTAAAGGGACACAAGCTGGTCTGTTGCAAGTGGGTATACAGAACCAAATATACAACAGATGGATCTGTAGACAAACATAAGGCACGTGTTGTGGCTAAGGGTTTTTCACAAGTTGAAGGAATTTACTATTCTAAGAATTTTTCTCCTATCACCAAGATGGATTCTATTTGTCTTGTGCTCTCTCTTCCAACCTCCCAAGGCTATTCAGTTTACCAGATGGATGTCAAGAGTGATTTTCTACATGGTGATATACAAGAGGAGATTTACATGGAGAAACCCTCTAGTTTTTTGTAGAATCCTTCACGTGTCTAAAGGCTTAGGTGATCTTTGTATGGTCTGAAACAAGATCCTAGAGCTTGGTATGAGATGATGGATATTTTTCTGCTTTCCTCGGGGTTCAATCATTGTCACTCTGATCCAATAGTCTACACTAAGAGACATGGCTCTGATTTATTGATTCTATTTTTGTATGTGGATGATTTGATCCTCACAGGAAGTTCTTCAACTATGATTCATAATGTTAAGGAAGAATTTATGGGACAATTTTCTATGATAGATCTTGGTCTTATACCCTATTTTCTTGGCTTGTAGGTTCACCAATATTCAAAAGGAATCACCATCTTTCAATAGAAATATGCTCTTGATTTACTCCAACATTTTGGCATGGATAATTGTAAGACTTCACCAAATCCTTTTTACTGTGGTGTTATTGTTACTGCTAGTTGCACCCCTCCTAGGTTGGATCCTACAATGTATCTCCAACTTGTTAGAAGACTAATTTATTTGACACACACTCGCCCTAACATTGCCTATGTAGTTTGGTTGGTCTCTGGATCTTCTCAATATCCTCATTCGAGTCACTGGAAAGCAGCAATGCATATTCTTAGATATATTCAAGGAACTTCCAATTCTAACATTCAATATACTTTGGTTCTCCTGAGCTTGTAGGTTTCACTACTTCTTACTGGGTTGGATAAGTGGATGATCATAAATTCACCTCTAGATTTGTTTTATGTCTTGTATATTCTCTTATTTCTTGGTCCTGCAAGAAACAACAACAATTTCATTATCTACAATAGAAGCTGAGTATAGATTTGCAGTTCTCGCAAGTCAAGAAATTCTTTGGCTGCGACAATTATTGCTATGAGTTTGACATTCAACATGATCAACCTACTATTTTATGGTGTGATAATCAAAATGCAATACAAATTTCTATAAATTCTGTGGAGCATGAACAAAAAAAACAAATTGAGATTCATATTCACTTCATTTACCAACTTATTAATGATGGTGTTCTCGACCTGAAATATGTACCTACTAAAGAAAAAATAGCATATTTTTTTACAAATTTCTTGGCACCACCAAGGTTTCTTCAGTTACGACATATGCTTGGAGCAAAGGAAGTTTCTCTTGGGGGGTAATATTGAGTCCTCCTTCCTTTATCTCTTCATTTTCTTTCCTTCTCTCTCTCTCTTATGAAATGTTGTACATGGGTACCTAAAAAGGCCTAGTTGTTTGGACCCATTCTTTGTGTCTTTTTTCTTTATTTTCCTCCCTATTTTTCGCTTATGAGGGGGTGTCGGAGTTCCAATAAATATTGAAACTTGTATGTTTACAAACTGATCTTATCAGCTGCATTGTCAGTCTTATCCTTATCTATTGATTCATTAGTCTTATCAATCTATTTATCGCTAGAAGCGTATATTGACTTAGTCAAATTACATAAAAATTAAACTCGAATTAAAATAAATAAATAAAATATAAAATAAAATAAAAATTATTATTATAAATATTAATAAAACATTTTGAACTGGATCCGTTGGTTCATTTCCTATAGTCTAATGTTGAAGCATGACCACCTAATTCCTTGACCCCACTTGTGGGACTGGCAGTGTGGGAGTGCCATAAATTTTGCGAAATACAATCCAACATGAAATTACAACATCTCTTCCATATTTATATGGAGAGCGAGTGTCTTGGCACAAACAAAAATCCAAAATGTATTATAGTTAAATAACAACCTAATTTTTTTTCAAAGAAACGATAATAACTTTCTATTTTAAAAATTGATTGGATTTTGGCCCAAAACCCTTATATTATTTTTCCAATTAAAAAAAAAAAAACATTTTTCTATCCTCAACATGAGGCTTCCTTCAACTAACAAAAAAATATAGATCCTCATATGATGACATTTTTTTCCTACGATGTAGAGATGAATCCTACTGCAAACTTGATACAAAAATTCTAAAAAGATACCAGATTTACGTAACATAAAAAAAAAAAATTAGAAGTATTTCCAGAGATTTGGATCATGGTTGCTTCGTTCCTTCACCACGTGTTCCATTTTTATGAGCTAGGCTTTCATTGGGCTCAACTTCTTTTGGTACCAACTAGATTCCATGAGCGAATGTATCCTTGAGCTCGTCCAATTCACAGTGCATGAAACCATTTCAGTTCCGAACTCACTTTGCAAACGATCGAGTCAGTCTTGCAACATTACAAATTGTGTGTCGACCAACAGTTGATAGGACCTTCATTCCATATCCCCGACCCAAATAAATGCACCTTTGTGCGAACTAGGTGTGAACCAAACCATAGATTTCTCGATTAGGTTGTCAATATTGCAAAGTGATATAGAGATAGGAATACGAGATCTTGCCCCGAGATATGAAGGAAAAATAAGTGATACTCATTCTCCATTGAGTATATCCACTTTGAGATCTGGTTTCCTTTGTTTTCCACCTATGTTACCATAAATGAGAAACGGGAAACGAAATGAGAAACGAGAACGATACGAGAAACAGATTTTAGAGGTTTCACACATAAGAAACGGGGAGAGAGAAAAAAAAATGATTAAAGGTTAACAATATAAAACAAAGAATTAACCATAAACATCCAATGTTTCCTCTTGTGAAATTTTAAACAAACATTCATAAATAGTGATTTAGTTTAAGAAATGAGTGATAAGATCAAAAAATTTATCCAATCATTAATTCCAAGAAAATAAGAAACATTTATAAAATAAGAAATTTGAAATATAAATAATTAAATGTATAGTTTTGAATATATATGTATCTCTAAAGTCACTTCTAACAATTCATATGTAAAATGCAAGTAAGCCTAATAATCTAGATTTTCAAGCTCATTTTCTTGAATGGTTGTTGAGCTTGAGCCAATTCCAAAAGAATTATTTTGGTCAATAGACTTTTTGGTACCATCAAGCATGTCTTCAACACTATCTTATAGCACCTCAAGTGGAAGCTCAACACCTCTATCATCTTGTGAACCACCATAATCCCACATTCTCGTGGGTCTAGTTTTGTATTCTAGTTGTTGTCGAGATAACAAACATAGATTTGAGTGTACAGACACCAAATCTTATGCCATTTTTGTGCCTATTCGATTCCAGTTCGTTGAATGGATAAAATCATATTTACTCCAATGTCTTTAAAATGTAGAGGAACTAGTCACCTATGCAATAAAATAAACATTATGTTAGTCATAGTAATTTGAAATCTTAAAAGGAAAATAATACAAAATGAACATTAGACTTAATTGTTTAAACAATAAATCAATACATTAAGGGTATTTTTTACCGAGCATACTCGTGAAATCAAACGGATATCCAATCGATGAAGCAAGGGGGTTCCTGTACCATATTTCATCCAAAAGTCTATGGGTCCACGTTGTTCTCTGTTGTATGCACAATCTTCATTTTCAAAGTGGTCTTCTGATATGAAGTACTTTCCTAACTCAAGCAGTAAAGTAGTGTGATCCTGATGATCGTAACACCTACTTATAAAAGTGTTCCAATTTTGCATCACCTATACATCTAAAGATGGTTTCTTATGAAACCATTTAGGATTGAGTAGGAATGCAATTGAATGAAGAGGGCTACGAATCATTTTCCACCTTGTCAAAGCAAGTTCCCACACTTCATTTTTGGTGTCTTTGTCGATCATAGAATTTTAATCTTCTATTATGTCACGAAGCTTATCTCTCATTTGGTCCATACTCTCAAACACATCCCCTAATCATGGTTGATAACTATCAAATATGCGAAGGTTGGAAACAATAGGTTTAATAGGGGTGACAATATCTTCGAATCTCCTCCAATTATCCTTTGAAGAAAGACTAATAACAATGTCCTCAACTTTTGGGCCATCCCCAATATGAGAACCCTTCTACCTATTCCAATCCATTGATACACCATTTCTCTCAAATATTGATGCATTTTAATAAGGTGTTGAAGCATAATGAATGTAGATGTAAATCTAGTCTCAGCACATCGAAGAAGTTGAAGTTTTTCATATTTCCTATAAATTTCTATGGATGCTACATGATTAACAATAAATTTTTGTAGCATCTTTGCTTCAATTATATTTTTATTAACCCATGCAATGTTATTAATATCTTTCATGAGAAAATTCATGCAGTGCACAGAACAAGTGTTGGTGCACTAAGATGACTATATAAATCAATCTTAATACCTAAATTAATTATCAACCTGGGACGCGTCTGTTTATTTCAAGAGTGTTGGCACTGTCTGTGCAGTGAAATTGGAGGTTGCTTCAAAACTAAATGATTCTAAACTTTAATAAATCGTTGCGATAATCAATTTCTAATTCTCAAAGTTCAATAATGTAAAACAATTCCAAGAAAAAATATTAAAGCATATTCAAACCATAAATCTAGATCCAATCATAATTGACTTGTAAGGAAAATGAGCTCAAACATATGAATTAAAGGAAATCACACTTAGGAGATTACTATTTGAAATATGTAGTAACTAATCTGATGAAAAGAGGAATTACAACAAATAAATAATAATCAAGTAGTAACCAAAAGTAATAGTAGTGAATCATTAAATCTCTAACATCAATAAAAAACAATAGCAATTAAGTGTAACACATGACTTAATCTGAGAAATTCATCAAAGAACAATATTCGAATGTAAAAGTAATAACGTCTAAATATCTATTCAGACAAAAAGGTAAATTGTAAATAGTAATTTTAACATCACACAACGATCAAATTAACTTCATTATATGAAAGAACAATAATCATTAATTGCAGAAAAAAGGAAATAATTATGGCACAAAGAAGCAGCAAATATCCCAGCGACTGGGCCCAAAGCCTCCAAACGTTACTGCTGAAAAATCTCAGCACACAACTAAAAGGAAAACTCTACGTTTCTCATTAATCTCAGTAATAAAGCTACAACATCATTGTATGCTCTGTTCTTAATACAATAATAATAATGAGATTGAAAGTTTAAAGTTTGAAGTTCATAAAATTTACAATCATTTTCACCCACCAACGTTAAATAGCCTAATAGAAAAACTAATGGATGAAAGTGAATCCTAAGGATTAGGAGATCCTTAGGATTTTACAACTAAAAATTGTATTTCCATTATAAAATTAGCGCGATCCTCCCTATGTCCTGCTAGCCCATGCAATCAAGAAACGATCTTCTTTCTTTCTTGGGCACTGTTGTTTCATAAATTAAACATGAATTGTCCAATTATAAAGGCAATAAAAAGTTAGTTTTTGTGCTAAAATCATGTAATTCGTTAATAATTAAATTTACTCAAATTTCACAATCTTTTCTTCCCAATTCTTTCCAAAATTGAAGACAAATCCATAAAAGTAAATGATTTACCAAGCTAATATAAGGGTAAAAACATACATTTTCTATGATTCAACATACTCCCTTGATTACCTTTTTGCATGTCCTCATGCAACAAGATAATTAAGGTCTAACTATGTCAGAGGGTAGGCATGATAAGTCTCTTCCTGGTACAACCTAAAACCATTAATTTTCTTGAGCATTGCAAAATCACAACCCTCATGGCATTCTGGAAATTCATAATCAACATTATACCCATGAGGAGGATACCAAATGATGGGACCTGTAACGGAAACCTATCCAGGTAGGGCCCATGCATAAAATGATATTGCTATAAATATCTAAATGAGTAGGAGCAGCTTTGAAATTCCTATAACATAAAGGTTCTCGGGTTTTAACATTTTTTTTAGAAGCTTTCCGCTAACATAGAATATTCCCCCTTGATATCATGAACATATTCTACCACTGCCTTTATAAAATATTTATGGAAAGGACCTACTTTGGTCACAACCCATAGCTGTTTCATGAAACTTTTATGTTGAATAAAAAGATGCAAAGGCTTGGTAGCTTCTCCTCTAATCCACAGATCTAGATCATGTTCCCTTCTTTGGAAAGTATTGTAGGCCTTGGCCCACTCAACTTGGTTACAAGCAAAGCAAAGGAATGCTTGAAATTGGACATCCCCAATGAAGGGGCTAGGATTAGCATCTCTCTCATCTGTCAAGAAAAATTTATGAAAATATAACTCACAGAGTAAAATTTTTACCTGCTCGTTCTGTTCTTGGTAACAATTAATAAAATCTGGAGTAGAATTGAACTTACTTGGCTTACCATCCCGGTCATCTCTAATCTTCAATAGAAAATATCTCTCAATTAGAAATAGCGCATAACTGGTGGCTGGTGACCTACAAGACAAAACATCGAAATAGATAGAACAAATAATTTCGATTTGCTCCTGGACTTTTTGGAGTTTATTTTGTACTTTCTTCACCTTCTCTTGCTCAATTATGAGACTGGAAAAAGTCTCATCTTCTATTGCAGTCAGTTCTTCAAATTTATTCAATAATTCCTAACGTTTTTGCAAGGGTACTACCTCTTTTTGGTACTGAGCCAAAACATATTGGATTTATGTCAATTCTCTTTGAAATTTTCAGATGGTAGCCTCCCTTACCAAAGGATCATAACAGGGTGTTTCTACAATCTGAGCCACATTATCATAGATTATCACTGAGTGAGTTTGAACAACTATTTCTACAACATTGACTGTTTCCCAATAGTGCGTTGGTGCCAGAGGAAACTCTAAAAAGATAATAAAACACACTAATTTTTCTAAAACACATTCAAATGACTGAAATAAAGCAGGTAAATTCTACTAGAGGTTGATAAACAAGGATAAATTCACTAGGGGAAATCCGTCGTTCCCCAGTATGGTCACCAATTTTTTTTATGGAAGTCAAACCTACAGATAAGTATGCTTTCCCTAATTATGGTGGTCACACTTAGAACAACAAAAATAAAGATATTTCACATTTTCCTTCAAATGAATTGATAAGGGAAGGAAACCTACTTGTAATCCGTTCGCTTTTCCTTGCCTCCCTTCATCATCACGTCACTCTCAATCAAACATAACTTGCTTGATTGGTACCTGCAATGGAAAACAAAAGAAAAAAACAAAATAAAGACATATGATCTATTCATGTTAAACAAATTGAATCGATTGCATTTGTAAATACACATTACATCATTGACACATGTATTAAGAAAGGAAATTCTTTTATTTATTATGAAGTGGAAGGAGAAGTGACAACTAGTTGGATCAATTTGATGTCAACTCGCTCCAGTTTCAGTCCCATCCTCATCACACCAACAACATAACATTACATGCAGAAGATACCTCCAAGAGTTGTGATTTGATACGGATTTATGTAGGAACACAATAAAATACATAAATAGACATAAAAACAGAGATGTAGTGGATATAATGGTTCATTTCATTAATATCAAATAACAGAAGTATGCTTACAGACATAATGGAAATAAAATAGCTAGGGCACTGGTAGTTTATCTCTGAGAAGAGAAGTGGTGGCTACATGCCTCTGAAATGTGTTACAATGAGGCTCGAGGGCCTATTTATTATTGAGAAACAATGGAAAACTCTAAACTTCCAAAAAACTAACCCTAGGAGATGAAGCGTCGAAATTATGGGCCCTGTTTGGATAAATTGGTGTTTCAACTTCCTAGGGTCGTAAATTTGGCATATTATCTTCGTTTGACGCACATGATACATCATTAGAAATATTTATCCAAGGACTAAAAATGATGACCATGAATATCGATTTCGGATTGGAATCATATTAGCCAGATGTGTGACACCCAAAAAACGTTGTTTAGGGCCTAAAAACGGCTTCGAAAGTTCAGGACCTTAAAAACTGCTAAAAATAGTAAGTTGTGACGAAACTTAAAAACTAAAATAACTAGCGGAGATGTTTCAAATGGAATACGTGGGTGGCCACCAATATCCACCTGGATCATTAGGGCCCCAAAACGGCTCCGAGAGTGCAAGACCCGAAAACCTGCTAAAATTAGTAAGATGTGCTGAAAGTGAAAAGCTACAAGAATTGATGGTGCGGGTCCAAATGGAATAGGTGGGTGGCAACCGATATCCACCTGGATCATTCCTCCCTCCTTAGGAAGCAATGGTCCCCATTGTGTTGATATCCTCCATGCGATGAGGCAGATATTGTTGAACCGGGTATTAGATTTTTCAAAGATGTCTTGGACATGTAGGTGGACATTTTGGATGCATTTAGTAAATTTGGTTTCTTTATCAGCCTCAAATAGTACATGTGTGGATTCTATATGTGTAGTCGCATGAGGTACGACAACATCAGGCGGTGGTGCATTAGGGGTCAGATCAATGGAGTGCTTGTCTTGAAAGTGTAGAGGAACATCTGTGAGTGAGGAGAAAATGTCCTCATATTCCTCCATGATTTTGTCCATCTGCTGCAGCCATGTAGGGGAGCCCTATTTTGAGGTTTTGGCTACAATATTCTTCTTTCCTTGTGAGCGAGTTATAAGGAAAGCACATTTCTTGGTTTGGGAAACAATTTAACTGCATTTTTTTGCAGTATTCAAAGAGATGACAGGAGGCAGTACTACCTCTGGTATTATGTGCAAGTTATTTCCAAATGTAATAATAAGACCATGAGGCCTAGAATCATACAAAACATGTTGCCTCCACAAGTATGGTTGGCCCAATAATACATCAACTACATCAAGAGGAGCAACATCACACAATACCTCATATGTGAATGGCTTGATACTGTACAGAAGGCGACACTGCTGGCGGATGCAGAGATCTCTCCCTGGGTGAAGACACCTGATTGTATATGGTTGCAGGTGTGCTATGGTTGGTAGGCCAAGCCGCTTCACAACCTCTACTAAAATGAGGTTCTTTTGGCTTTTGCTATCGACAAGGAATTCCAGTGGAGAATCCCTCACCCACATATGCGAATGGAAGAGGCACTCCCCCTCCTATGGATCCTCAGGATCCTCCCTTTGGAGCTTGGTTGTGGAAAAAATGGCACTGGGATCTGCATCAATGATCTGCTTCGCTTTTTCATTGCCTTTGTCTAGTTCTGACTCAGGATCAAAACATGCATTTGATTCCGGTGCCTTTAGTTCGGCCACCAACGACTGTTTGGCCTGACATTCGTTTGTGCTGTTAGTGGGGCTGTTATGAAATTAAAACCACCTCCCCATTTCCTTCTTTGGATTTGCGGTGTTGTTTTGAGTCGCCCCGCTTTGGCCTTGCCCTTTGTTCTATGGTTCGGGGGCGCCTTTCCTTGGCTTCGGATTCGCAGATCCAAAGTCTCGCTTCTTCTGCTTAAATTTATGCTCGATCTTGGCGGCATAGCGATATGTCATTCCAAGTGATGTAATTGTTGGAACACCTAATCCTCCATGGGTAGGTGTGGAATATGAAAAGTCACAATGGAGTCCAAGTGACCTTGGAATCTGAAACCAAGAGTCACACCATTGTATTATAAATGTACATCTTTGTATAATGGAAAATAAGAAAGCCTCACGCTTATCCTTCATTGTGTGTTGTCTCTTGTGTGTGTGTGCTCATCTTCCTCATACACCATGTGTGTGTTTCAACATGGTGTTTAACATGGTATCAGAGCGGGCGATTGCTGGCCCTGCTCCAAATTGATTGAGCCATTTGTGTTTATGGCCTGTGCATATCTGCATTTTTGCAGCTTTTAGAGAGTTTTTGCAGGAGTGTTTTTGCCGCCATTCAGAATTGTTTTGGAGAAGGAGCAGCATTCAGAAGAAGGAGCAGTGTTCAGAAGAAAGAGCAGCATTCAGAATTTGAAGAAGAAGAAGCATTCAGAAATTGGCTGCATTCAGGCAGTGGTTTTGAAGAAAGGCAACACTGCCCATCTGAAGGTTTTCATTCTATTTTTCTCTGCAATTTCTGCCCATTAAATTCTGCATCATTTTGAAAGCGCTGCTGAAAAGTGTTTAATTTGAGTTTCTGAAGAAGAAGAAGTTTCTGGTTTTTATTGCAAAAGAAATATGAGTTTTTTCTGCTGGAAAATTCTTCATCTCTGCATTTTTGAGCTGCTGGAAATTTCTGAGATTTCTGAGTTCTCTAATTTCTGGGTTTTACTGCTGAAATAATCTAGAAAAATTCTGCTGTATATTTGAAAGGAGAAAATTCTTCTGCTATATATTTGAAAGGAGAAAATTCTTCTACTATTTTAAAGAGACCTCTTACTCCTCTGCTGTTTTATGATAAAAAAAATAAAAATAAATAAAAATCAATTTTCGGCCTTTGGCCTTCCCCCTCTCCAGGCCTTTCGGCCCTCCTCCCCCTGCATTTCTTACATAGCATACGCCTTCACATTACGTGCTCACTACTGCTCATTCTTATCACTCGAACCCCTCTCATCTGCATACGCCCTTACTCCCTTGCGCTCACTACAAATCGACCTGTGCAAACGCCTTAAAAAAAAAAAAAAACGCACACAGCTATACTCACATTCCTTACCCTCCCTCTCTGCTCAACGCACACAGCAATACGCTCGCCCATCTCCTTTCTCCAATACGTCATACGTTCCTAACGCCCCTGCTATCACTCATATCCGCTCACTATTTTTAAACGCTCCCTACCTGCTACAACACCCCCGTCCCACTCTTATCCTTCCCACTAAGCTACGCTCCATTTTTTAAATTTAAAATTAATCAACCCATCCCCCTCTCACACTACTCCCTATTCGGCCCTCTGCCCTCTTCCCTTTTAAATTCACTCTTAATTTTTAAACTCTCCCTCCCTTACGTGCCTTTTGGCCTCCCATTTCCATTTTAATCCCATTCCCATTATATTCCCATCTCCATATTAAATTCGATTTTCTTAATTTTAAATTTTCTTTAAAGTAATTCCCCTCACTTTTAAATTCGTTTCCACCTTCCATTCCTTTTTTAATCCCATTTTTTAATTAAATTAAATTCCCCTCCTTTATTAATTAATCCCTTCCCCATTATATTTCCACTTCCATTTTTAATTATTTAAAATTCCTTTTAATTAATATTCCCACTTCTCTTTTTAAATCTTTAAAATCCTTTTTAATAATTCCCATTCCCTTTAATTTAATTCCCATTAATTTAATTCTCCCTCTTCCATTTTTAATATAGTTCCCAATTCCCATTAATTTAATTCCCCTTTCCATTTTTAATAATTCCCATTCCCTTTTTAATTATTTCCCATTAACTCATTTTTTAATTAATTTTTAATTAATTAAAAAAAAAAAAAAACAGCAGAGAGAGAGAGGAAAGAGTGGATTTGAACAACAGAAAAAGAGGAATGACATGTGAGCAGAATTGAAGAAATGACATGGACCATACATATAGAAGAAGAAAGTGAAATTTGACATTGTGTGATTTTTGACATGAGAGTGATTTTTTGAAGATTTTTACATGAGAAGACAAGTTTGCCATCATTTGAACAGCTCTTTGAAGGAAATTTCAGCTGCCATAAAAAGATTCTTGCACAAGTGTTTTCAGCTATACATTTACAAATATTTTGCAGAGATATGTATTGAGCTGACATTGTATTTTGAGTGGAATTTTCCTCTTCATTCATAGTTGGAATCAGTATTTGAGTTGTTTGATTGTTGATTGCCCTCCATCATTTGAGGAGCAGATTTTGTACTTTCCATAGTTGGAAGTCCTCTTGAGTCATTTGTATTTCTTGTTGCATTGTAAACGGGTGCATTTTCGGTTGAAGCCGACACCCTTTCATTTTTGAGCCTAAGTTGTTGAAAATGGCCAAAATCAATGAGGCATTAGTGTTGTTGAATGACCTCATTCACTCAAATGTTCATGATATGATAAAAATGAGCAAGGATTCTCTATGTAACATTCAAAGTTGTTTGCTAGATGCACATGAGAAGATTGAGTTTTTGCAGTTGGAATCTCAGCTCCAACAAGAAGAACTTCAGCAAAAGAGTCACCATTCTGAACCTGTTTCTGTTCAGAAGATTGTGAAGGACTCTCATCAGAAGAACGAAGATAGTGTTTCAGTTAAGCCACACTCAGTTCCTTGTACTAGAGCAGATGTACATGTAGATGCAGCAGCTCAGCCTGCACTCCTCAAGCCCATCATCAAACCTTGGGAAGAGCTTGTCCACAACAAGCACAGAACTGGTCTTGGATATGACAAGGATGTGTCCTTTCATATTCCAGACTACACCAAGCCTATCATATTTTAGAGTGCTGGATTCATGTATGACAGTTCACCTGCAGCTATTCCAGATCCTGTTCACGTTCCACTTCCACAATCACAGATTGAGAAATGCCAACACTGTGATCGAGTTGGCCATATGAAAGATCACTGTTTTGATCTTCATCCATGCAAGCACTGTGGTCGGCACACTCATTCTTCAGACAGATGCTTCAAACACAAGCCTCCTGCAAGAACCAAGATTCATCTTGGATGGATCGCTTCTTGGCAATGGGCATCAGCAGCCAAGAAGATGTTTACGACACATGTTATAACTTGTTCACGGATATTGAGCAAACTTGCAGTTGAGTTTTCGCCATCATCTCACCTTGTCCCTGACAGGGGGGAAAATGGTGGTCATGTACAAGCTTCGACGACAGATCAAGCGAGCCTGAGCCACAATCTCTCATTCCATGTTCAGAGTTGTAGCCAGCAGTTCAAGCGAGCCTGAGCCACAATTCGTCATTTCGGATTCAGAGATGTAGCCAGAGATACGGATGCCCATGAGCATACCTTTGGTTGGTGGATAACCTAAAACCATCATCTTTGGTTGGTGGATAACCTAAAACCATCATTTTTGGTTGGTGGATAACCTAAAACCATCACAAGGTAGTAGACCTCCCTTCTTCTAGGTCGAAGGTCTCCCTTTCATATATGAGGAACACTTCCTCTAGCAGAAGCCTTCAGCTTCTTGCCAGCTGTGGTTGAGTTCCAGGAAATGCTTCAAAGCATTCCAGAGTTGTTGGTAATCCTAAAACCATCACAGGTAGTAGACCTCCCTTCTTTTAGGTTGAAGGTCTCCCTTTTTTTATGAGGGACAATTCCTCTAGCAAAAGCTTTCAGCTTCTTGCCAGTTTTGGAAGAGTTCCGGGAACTGCAACAAGTATTGTGTTCCAGTGTTGGTGGTCATCCTTAAACCACTTCTTTTTTCCAACATTTCAGAGAGTTGATTCAGCCCAAAGCCCAAGTCTTGCCATGTATACTTTATTGCGATTTATTATTACAACACTCTTCTTGGACTCACACATACCCCTTCGGATTAAGGGGGGATGTTGGAACACCTAATCCTCATGGGTAGGTGTGGAATATGAAAAGTCACAATGGATTCCAAGTGACCTTGGAATATGAAACCAAGAGTCACACCATTGTACTATAAATGTACATCTTTGTATAATGGAAAAAAATGAGCTGCACTCTTATCCTTCATTGTGTTGAGTTTCTCTTGTGTGTGTGTTATTATACTCATACACCATGTGTGTGTTTCAACATGGTGTTTAACAGTAATTTTGAGGAACTCCATTTCCTCTTGAATGTTTCTATGCAGAAAACTGTGGTACTTGAGCACCAAATGTCTCTTTGAATATTTAATACCCAAATTTGTGCGTAGGGTATGGAACAAATTCATCAGTTCGTGCACATCTTGATCCCTTTGCTGCCACAACGTGGTCCATTGGATGTACTTGTCCTCATAGCTCCCCACGAGGTAATATTGTTCCTTTATGTTGTCTTAGAATGAATTTCAAGTGGGTGCGGCCGAGAACAAAGAGGGTTCCCCCTCATCTTTGAGGAGTGAAAAAATAATATTTTCTCGGTCAAAGAAATCATGGACTGAGAAATACCCTTCTAGAAAATTCAACCATATATCAACAACCTCTACATCTATATGGCCTTCAAATATAGGAATTTCAAAGTTTACCTATACCTTGAAGGGAGTGGCACCTCCAGAGTGGCTGTTGGATGTAGATGCGACATAGGTGGGAAGTTGTTGAAGGATCTGAGAAAATTTATCCATCATTGCATTCCTTTTTTTCTCGAGGGCCTCCTTGAGAAATATTTTGATAGGATCTCATACTCCCTCATCTTTATTTTCTTCTACCATGGGAGGTTGTAGGGGTTTGCGAGGCTGATCTTGCAAGGGTTCAACCAGATCGAGCCCTAACTCCTTATACCCTGACCGTGTTGGGGACATGCAAAGAAAAATAGAGAAAGAGCAGACCGCTCTAATACCACTGATCCATATTTATGAAAGAAAATAATAAAATATAGAAATAGACATAAACATAGATATGCAGCGAAAATAATGCTTCATTTCATTAATATCAAATAACAGAAATATGATTACAGACATAAGGGAAATAAAATAGCTAGGGCATTGGTAGCTTATCTCTGAGAAGAGATGTGGTGGCTACATGCCTCTGAACTGTGTTACAATGAGGCTCAAGAGCCTATTTATTATTGAGAAAAAATGGAAAACACTAAACGTCCAAGAACCTAACCCTAGGAGATGAAGAGCCAAAACTATGGGCCTCGTTTGGGTAAATTGGTGTTTCAACTTCCTGGGGTCATAACTTTGGCATACTATCTCCGTTTGACACACGTGATACATTGTTAGAAATATCTATCCAAGGAATACAACTTCTGACTAAAAATATCGATTTCGGAGCGGAATCATATTTGTTGGAGGTGCGATGCCTAAAAAATGTCATCTAGGGCCTAAAAACGGCTCCGGAAGTTCAGAACCAAAAAAAATTCTAAAAATAGTAATTTGTGCCAAAAATGAAAAACTAAAAGAAATATTGGTGGCGTTTCAAATGGAGTAGGTGGGCGGCCACCAATATCCACCTGGATCATTAGGGCCCCAAAACAACTCTGAGAGTGCAGGACTCGAAAACCTGCTAAAAATAGTAAGTTGTGCTGAAAGTGAAAAGAAACAAGAATTGATGGTGCGGGTGAAAATGGAATAGGTGGGTGGCCACCTATATCCACCTGGATCAATCCTCCCTCCTTAGGAAGAAATGGTCCACATTGCATTCATATCCTCCATAAGATGAGGCAAATTCTGTTGAACTAGGTGTTAGATTTTTCGAAGATGTCCTGGACCTGCATGCGGACATGCTGGATACATTTAGTAAATATGGTTTCTTTATCAACCTTAGATAGTACATGTGTGGATTTTGTCTGTGTAGTCACATGAGGTATGGCAACATCAGGTGGTGGTGCGTCAGGGGTCATGACAATGGAGTGCTTGTCTTGACAGTGTAGAGGAACCTCTGTGAGTGAGGAGAAAATGTCCTCATATTCATCCATGACTTTGTACATCTGCTACAGCCATGCAGGGGAGCCCTGTTTCAAGGTTGTGGCCACAATATTATTCTTTCCCTATGAGCAAGTTGTAAGAAAAATAAATTTCTTGGTTTGGGAAACAATCTTACTGCGTTGTTTTTCACTAGGAAAAGAGATGACATGAGGTGGTACTACCTCTGGTATCATGTACAACTTATTTCCCAAAGTAATAATAAAAACACAAGGCATAGACTGATACAGAGCATGTCACCTCCACAATTATGGTTGGCCCAATAATACATCAGCTACATCAAGTGGAGCAACATTACACAATCCCTCATTCGTGAATAGCTTGATACTATACGAAAGGCGACACTGCTGGTGGATGCAGAGATCTCTCCCTCGGTAAAGCCACCCGATTGTATACGAGTTCGGGTGTTCTATGGTTAGTGGGCCAAGCAGCTTCATGACCTCTGCTAAAATGAGGTTCTTTTGGCTTCCGCTATCAGAAAGGAATTGCAGTGGAGAACCCCTCACCCACATCTGCGAATGGAAGAGGCGCTCCCCCTCCTCTGGATCCTCGAGATCCTTCCTCTGGATCTTGGTGGTGGCAACAATGGAACTAGGATCCCCATCAATGATCTGCTTCCCTTTGTCATTCCCTTTGTCCAGTTCTGACTCAGGATCAAAATATTCATTTGATTCGGGCGCCTTTAGTTTGGCCACCAACGACTGTTTGGTCAAACACTTGTTTGTGTTGTGAGTGTGGCTATTATGAAATTCACACCACCTCCCTGTGCCCTTCTTTGGGTTTTTGGTGTTGTTCTGAGTCACCCTGCTTTGGCCTTTCCCTTTGTTCTGCGGTTCGGGGGTGCCTTTCCCTGGCTTTGGATTTGTGGATCCAAAGTCTCGCTTCTTCTGCTTAATTTTCTGCTTGATCTTAGCGACATAGCGATATGTCATTCCATGTGATGTAATGTCGAGGAACTCCATTTCCTCTTGAATGTGTATATGCAGACAACTGCAGTACTTGAACACCAAATGTATCTCTGAATCTTTAATACCCAACTTTGTGCGCAGGGTATGGAACAAATTCTTTAGTTCGTGCACATCTTGGTCCCTTTACTGCCACAGCGTGGTCCATTGGATGTACTTGTCCTCATAGCTCCCCACGAGGTAATATTGTTCCTTGATGCTATCTTAGAATGAATTCCAAGTGGGTACGCTCGAGAAAAAAGAGGGTTACCCCTTGTCCTTTTTCTCATAGTACGATTCCCACCAGTCCTTGACATGGGGGGCGACTTTGAGGAGTGCAAAAATAATCTTTTCTTGGTCGGAGAAATATTGGACTGAGAAATACCCTTCTAGAAAATTCAACCATCGATTGACACTGTCTACATCTATTTGGCCTTCAAATATAGGAATGTCAAAGTTTACCTGTACCTTGAAGGGAGTGGCGCCTCCAGAGTGGGCTGTTTGATGCAGATGCGCCGTAGGTGGGAAGCCATTGAAGGATCTAAGCAAAATTATCCATCATCGTGTTCCTTTGTTTCTTGAGGGCCTCCTCGAGCAATATTTTGATAGGATCTCCTGTTCCCTCATCTTTCTTTTCTTCCACCATGGGAGGTCGTCGGGGTTTGCGAGGCTGATCTTGCAAGGGTTCAACCAGATCGAGCCCTAACTCCTTATACCTTGACTGCATTGGGGACATGCAAAGAAAAAAAGAGAAAGAGAAAACCTCTCTGATACCACTGATTTGGATTTATCCAGGAACGCAATAAAATACAGAAAAATACATAAACACAGAGATGCAATGAAAATAATGCTTCATTTCATTAATATCAAATAACAGAAATATGCTTATAGACATAAGGGAAATAAAATAGCTAGGGTGTTGGTAGCTTATCTATAAGAAGAGATGTGGTGGATACATGCCTCTGAATTGTGTTACAATGAGGCCTGAGGGCCTATTTATTATTGAGATATAATGGAAAACTATAAACGTCCAAAAACCTAACCTTAGGAGATGAAGCGCCAAAACTATGGGCCCCGTTTGGGTAAATTGGTGTTTCAACTTCCCGGGGTCGTAACTTTGGCATACTATCTCCGTTTGACACACATGATACAGGGTTAGAAAGATCTATCCAAGGACTACAACTTATGACTGTGGATATCAATTTCCCAACGAAATCATATGCATTAGAGGTGCGATGCCCAAAAAACTTCGTTTAGGGCCAAAAACGGCTTAGGAAGTTCATGACTCGAAAAACTGCAAAAAATAGTAAATTGTGTCGAAACTGAAAAACTAAAAGAAATGATGGTGGCATTTCAAATGGAATAGGTGGGCGGCTACCAATATCCACTTGGATCATTAGGGCCCCAAAACGGCTCCGGGAGTGCAGGACCTGAAAAGCTGCTAAAAATAGTAAGTTGGGCTGAAAGTGAAAATCTGCAAGAATTGATGGTGCGGGTCCAAATGGAATAGGTGGGTGGCCACTGATATCTACCTAGATTATTCCTCCCTCCTTAGGATGCTATGGTCCCCATCACGTTGAGATCCTCCATGAGATGAGGCAAATTCTTTTGAACTGGGTATTAGATTTGTCGAAGATGTCCTAGACCTGAGTGCAGACATGCTGGATGCGTTTAGTAAATTTGGTTTATTTATCAGCCTCAGACAGTAGATGTGTGGATTTTGTCTGTGTAGTTGCATGAGGTAGGGAAACATCAGGTAGTGGCGTGTCATTGGTCAGATCAATGGAGTTCTTGTCCTGACAGTTTAGAGGAACCTCTGTGAGTGAGGAGAAAATGTCCTTGTATTCCTCCATGATTTTTTCCATCTATCGCAGTGGTGCAGGGAAACCCTGTTTGAGGTTGTGGCCATAATATTCTTCTTTCCCTGTGAGCTATTTGTAAGGAAAACAAAATTTCCTGGTTTGGGAAACAATCTTACTGCGTTGTTTTGCAGTAGTCAAAGAGATGACAGAAGGCGGTAGTACCTCTGGTATCCTATACAACTTATTTCCCAAAGTAATAATAATAGCATGAGGCCTAGAATCATACACAGCATGTTGCCTCCAAGAGTATGGTTGGCCCAATAATACATCAACTACATAAATAGGAGAAACATCACACAATACCTCATCCGTGAATGGCTTGATACTATACGAAAGGTGACACTGCTAGTAGATGTAGAGATATCTCCCTGGGTGAAGGCACTCGATTGTATATGGATATGGGTGTGATATGGTTGGTAGGCTGAGCCACTTCATGACCTATGCTGAAATGATATTCTTTTGGCTTCTGTTATTGACAAGGAATTGCAGTGGAGAACCCCTCACCCACATCTGCGAATGGAAGAGGCGCTCCCCCTCCTCTGGATCCTCGGGATCCTCCCTCTGGATCTTGGTGGTGGGAAAAATGGCACTAGGATCCACATCAATGATCTGCTTCCCTTTGTCATTGCCTTTTCCTGGTTTCGACTCAGGATCAAAACATGCATCTGATTCGGGTGCCTTTAGTTCGGCCACCAATGACTGTTTGGCCCCACACTCGTTTGGGCTGTGAGTGGGGCTGTTATGAAATTCACACCACTTCCCCGTCTCATTCTTTGGATTTGTGGTGTTGTTTTGATTCACCCTACTTTGGCCTTGCCCTTTTTTCTGCTGTTCAAGGGTGCCTTTCCCTGTCTTCAGATTCCCGAATCCAAAGTCTCGCTTCTTCTGCTTAAATTTTTGCTCGATCTTGGCGGCATAGTGATATTCCGTTCCAAGTGATGTAATGTAGAGGAAATAAATTTCATCTTGAATGTGTCTATGTAGAGAGTTGCGATACTTGAGCACCAAATGTCTCTCTAAATCTTTAATACCCAAATTTTTGCGCAGGGTATGGAACAAATTCATTAGATTGTGCACATCTTGATTCCTTTGCTGCCACAACATGGTCCATTGGATGTACTTATCCTCATAGCTCCCCATGGGGTAATATTTTTCCTTGATGCTATCTCAAAACGAATTCCAAGTGGGTGCAGTCAAGAACGGAGAGGGTTCCCCCTCGTCCTTTTCTCAGAGTACGTTTCCCACCAATCCTTGACATGGGGGGCGACTTTGAGGAGTGCAAAAATAATATTTGATCTGTCAGAGAAATCATGGACTAAGAAATACCCTTATAGAAAATTAAACCATCTATCGATAACATCTGCATCTATCTGGACTTCAAATACAGGAATGTCAAAGTTTACCTGTGCCTTGAAGGGAGTGGTGCCTCTAGAGTGGATCGTTGAAGTATCTGAGTAAAGTTATCCATGATCGCGTTCCTTTGCTTCTTGAGGGCCTCCTCTAGCAATATTTTTATAGGATCTCCTTCTCCCTCGTCTTTCTTTTCTTTCACCATGGGAGGTCGTCAGGGTTTTCGAGGCTGATATTGCAAGGGTTCAACCAGATCGAGCCCTAACTCCTTATACCCTGACCACGTTGGGGACATGCAAAGAAAAATTGAGAAAGAGCAGATCGCTCTGATACCACTGATCCAGATTTATGTAGAAATGCAATAAAATACAAAAATAGACATAAACACAAATATGCAGTGAAAATAATCCTTCATTTCGTTAATATCAAATAACAAAAATATGCTTATAGACATAAGGGAAATAAAATAGCTAGGGCATTGGTAGCTTATCTCTGAGAAGAGATGTGGTGGCTACATGCCTCTTAACTATGTTACAATGAGGCTCGAGGGGCTATTTATTATTGATAAATAGTGGAGAACTCTAAACGTCCAAAAACCTAACCCTAGGAGACGAAACGCCAAAACTATGGGCCCCGTTTGGATAAATTGGTGTTTCAACTTCCCGGGGTCATAACTTTGGCATACTATATCCGTTTGATGCCCATGATACATCGTAAGAAATATCTATCCAAGGAATACAAATTTTGACCACGAATATCAATTTTGGAATTAAATCATATTCGCTAGAAGTGCAATACCCAAAAAACGTCATTTAGGGCCTAAAAACGGCTCCAAAAGTTCAAGACCTGAAAAACTGCTAAAAATAGTAAGTTGTGCCAAAACTGAAAAACTGAAAGAACTGATGGTGGAATTTCAAATGGAATATATGGGCATCCACCAATATCCACCTGGATCATTAGGACCCCAAAACGGCTCCGGGAGTTGAGGACCCGAAAACCTGCTAAAAATAGTAAGTTGTGCTGAAATTAAAAAGCTGCAAGAATTGATGGTGCCAGTCCAAATGGAATAGGTGGGTGGCCACCGATATCCGTTTGGATCATTCCTCCCTCCTTAGGAAGAAATGGTCCCCATTGCTTTGAGATCCTCCATGAGATGAGGCAAAATCTATTGAACTGGGTATTAGATTTGTCGAAGATGTCCTAGACCTGTGGGCGGACATGCTAGATGCATTTAGTAAATTTTGTTTCTTTATAAAAATCAGACAGTACATGTGTGAATTCTATCTGTGTAGTCACATGAGGTATGGCAACATCAATCGATGGTGTGTCACGGGTCAAATCAATAGAGTGCTTATCCTGAAAGCGTAGAGGAACCTCTGTGAGTGAGGAGAGAATGTACTCATATTCCTCCATGACTTTGTCCATCTGCTGTAGCCATGCAGGGGAGCCCTGTTTAGAGGTTGTGGCCAAAATATTATTCTTTCATTGAGAGCGAGTTTTAAGGAAAAAAAATTCGAAACAATCTTACTGTTGGAAGCACGATTGCCGTTAGACCAAAACCCACAGGCATTAGTCTCTGTTACAATCACCCGGACAGACATGCTGGATGCGTTTAGTAAATTTTGTTTCTTTATCAGCCTCAGATAGTACATGTGTGGATTCTATCTATGTAGTCGCATGAGATATGGAAACATCAGGCGGTGGTGTGTTAGGGGTCAGATCAATGGAGTGCTTGTCCTGAAAGTGTAGAGGAACCTTTGTGAGTGAGGAGAAAATGTCCTCATATTCCTCCATGAATTTTTCCATTTGCTGCAACTGTGTAGGGGAGCCCTGTTTCGAGGTTTTGGCCAAAATAGTCTTCTTTCCCTATGAGCGAGTTGTAAGGAAAATAAATTTCCTGGTTTGGGAAACAATCTTACTGTTGGAAGCACGATTGTTGTTAGACCAAAGCCCACAGGCATTAGTCTCCGCTACTGTTATAGGTCAATTTTGGCACTATTCCCAAAGACCTGGTTAACTGGACATCATCTCCAAGACCAATGAATAGGGTCTATCATCCCCTATCATTTCATTTGTTATATGCCCTAAGACAAAGAACAAGACAAATCATCCATGACTTTCATTGCAAAGGTTTCCAAGATTTGAAGTTTATAATATATCATATGTGTGCTCACCAACACTGCCTCTAAAGGGACTAAGTGCATTGCATATGTAGGTAGCACCATTCAAGGCTACTCTACAAAGCACTTCCTGACACTCATAGGTGTGTTGGTCACATTGGGAGCGAAATTCTCATTGTTCCAGAATCTCCACTTGGCCAGTGCCTTCTAAAAGAGTTCACATGTGTCAAACTTCGAATCCATGTGTCCATTTGACCTCTACAAGATTGGGAACATGCCTTGCCTATTATTATAAAGTCATTGATTATAAAACTACCTTCAGCTCCTCTATAAATTGAGCACAGATCTTAGTATTTGAGAGAGAAGAATTTGAGTAGAGAAATGTTGGTGGATTTTCAATTGAGGAGTTGATTTGTGTAACATGCTGCTGGAGATGGTCACTTCAAATCAATCACTGGGTTGTAACCTCCCCTTCTATCCATTAATAAATATTGTTGCTTACTTTCCCAG
Organism: Pinus albicaulis; assembly: GCA_034641835.2. Lineage (NCBI taxonomy): Eukaryota > Viridiplantae > Streptophyta > Pinopsida > Pinales > Pinaceae > Pinus > Pinus albicaulis. Next base: position 1,430,473,122 of record CM076570.1, read on the forward strand.
ATATGTATCTATATAAGCTCATGTTTTCCATATTATGAATTATTATCTGATGTATATGGTTTATGTTTCATTGATTTAATTAAATAACTTGAATAGACATATGTATTATTGCTATCTTTTGTTGTTGAGTGTTCATCTTTGTAGGAAATATTTTCGGACATCTAGCTTGGATTTGAAGCTACAACAATAACGACAGAAGGAGAATAGGAAGCGCTTGGAATCCAAGTTCTTTGACCTGTTTTGTGTGTCTATTGATAGTTAGGAAAAGTAGTCGCAAAGTCTTTAATCTGTTGTTCTAGATAAGCACCTACCTAGGGAAGAATGTTTTATTCGTAATCCATAATTCTTCATAACAAATTGGCGACTCCGCTGGGGAATTTACCCTTCATCCTAGGTGTAATTTCCTTTGATTTTCTCTGTTTATTCACTTAGTAGAATTTACTCAGAAAGATTAGGCTTTTTTAATTCCAAATTTGCATTAGAAGTGTGTTAAACAACTGTGTTTTTCATTGTACACTGCGCCCAATGCACCGTTGGATAGGAAACAGTGCTTTGCATAGCATTGTCTCCCTTTATGGGGTGATTTGCAATGCACTGTCTCCCCTTAGAGATTGCATTGACCCAAGAGACCATCCAAATTCCATTGAATTTTTCATTGCATTTTGTTTTCAGTTTGTTCTCTGTTGTGTTTTGAAAAGCCTGAAGCCTCATATTGACCACTGAACTTATCTACCTCTTCCTCCTTTGAAAGAATAGTTTGTTTAAAGAATTTTTCTTTATCATTGGTGAATTAATTTCAAAGTATTTTCATTGCTGCATTAGATCCATTTTCTTTTGAAAAGGAAATTGTTGTAAATTCTTCATTTCGTGATAAGAGAAATTGTTGTTTAATTCCTCATTTTTACTTCAAAAGAGAAATTGTTGTTTAATTCTTCATTTCCCAAAATTAAAAGGCATTTGTTTTGTTGATTTGATGCACTTAGTTTCTTTTCTGCATTTATAACATTAAAGTAACTAAAAAGAAAAACCTGAATTTGCATGTAATGGATTGTGTGTTTTGCAAAAGGAACAATTAGGAAAGCTGCATTTAGTTTGTGCTCTTAGATTTGTTTTCTCTCAAATTGATTACTCTTTCCCTCTAGTAGCTAGGATTTTCATTGAAAAACTAAAAGTGAAAGATTGCTTATCATTCTTAGTTTGAATTTCAGGAATTTCCAATACATCATCGTGGTGAACCTTGAAAGGAAAATTGATAAACGAGATCAACTTAAAATTTATCTCAATTTACCTAACAAAGCATTGGAACCATAACGATAACATTTAGAAGGTCTGGGTTAGAGACGTGTTACGGTGTCGTAAAATATAGCAGCTGTCGTTAATTGTATGCGATACATTCTGAGTGTGATACCTCACTCCATGTATGTAAGTATATTGTAGCTCGTCCACATACTTTCGGGTATATAGGGCGGTGTTACAATACGAAAAGTATAAAGGGGTGCTCTCACTATGCGATTTCGCATCAGACAACGCTAATACGGACTTGGGTCTCCACGTACCTTTGGGTATATTTGGGAGGACAAATTTTAGGTGCTATCCGTCCATAATGAACTGAGTTGGCCGCCTTGTAAATTGTGATACACCGAACACAACATTCGGGGAGATTTCCTGCCCGTACTTCTTGGTTCACCAGGAGGTATTTTGTAGTTCATAGTTTCTTGGTAAACCTTTTTCCTAGCATTACCCTTTTATTTTGTTTATTTTTTTTTGGTTAAAATAAATCAGTAATCATGGAAGAACAAAATACTTTCCCCTGTCGTTCGCATAGATTATCATTGAAACCACCTTTACCACCATAAGTTACTCCTGGTCGATGAAGACGATCACACTCTACCGAATCAATTACAATTTGTACCTCTGGTGAAACATCATCTCCCATATACCAGAGTTATCTCAAGTTGTTTCTACACATCCTAGTTCATCTACTATTTTCGAGACGGAGTCTTCACAGCTACCCGTGGTCATGATCCATCCAATCAGTGAGACCATACCTCCTGGACCCGACGTTGTTAAACCATAAGTTGATCTAGATCCTATCTCTTATTTGCCAGAACATCTGAATAACGAAGTTGAACAGCCGGAAGTTGTTCCTACCTTGGTCATCAAACATCATCTTCCCATATAGCAGAGTTAGCTCAAGTTGCTTCTACACATCCTAGTTTGTCTACTATTGTCGAGACAAAGTCTTCACAGCTACCCGTGGTCACGATCCATCCAATAAGTGAGACCATACCTCCCGGACCCAATTTTTTTCAACCATAATTTGATCCAGATCCTGTCTCTTATTTTCCAGAACATCTGAATCCCGAAGTCGAACAACTGAAAGTTGTTCCTGCCTTGGTCACCCCACAAATTTTTGTAGCCATTAAGTCTCCCATATCACACAGTCAACCTCCTGAAATATAATTTGGGCCTGATGGTGAAATACTTCCCCCCGGTTTAATTTCAATTGAAGAAATCCCACAAGACGAGACACCTTTAACTCAAACCCATTTTGGGGAGGACCTTTACCTGTACAATTCTTTTCCTCAATCGTCACCATCTGCTTTTGTTGATCCTGTTCCTATTCAAACTCTCATCAATTCAAAAGGGTATACATTTGGTCAAGTAACCATGCCTGAACCAACATCTTCGGTTGGGCCATCCGTTCCAATTACGTCAGCACCTGCCCTCGCTACCCTGTCGATGTTTACAACTTCACCAAAGTCATATTCTCATGGTGGCCCTATGGTCCCATCAGGTATTAAATCATTATATGGAATTTTCTCTGGTGCATCTTCAAAACCATGGACTTTACCAATTTCATCATCCATTATTCTAATTGGTAATCCTATAGTGAGTACTGAATGGCTTGATTCTTTATACACATCATGAGGGAAATATCAAGTCGGTTCTTCTGGGTCTATTCCTTCAAGTAACATATCAACTAGACTCCCAGCATTTGGAGAGCAATATTTTCCATCTTATTATCCTCCTCATGTTGGGGGGCAACCTTTGGTCACCCAATATGACAGTACTCCATCACTTTTTGGTCAACCTAATGTCGAAATGAATGTTTTTCAATGGCATCCCACTCTACCTATCCAACCACAAACGGTTGTACACTTGTATCAACCCGTTCAACCTGTTACACCCACATCATTTCCACTTGTTAATACATCTTTACCCCTGTTACAAAATCAAAATGTTGTAAACAACCTTATCAAGTGGGTCCTTCAACTCAATACCCTCAAATATTGGGTCCACAAACTCCAAATCCTTCGGTTAATTTACAGCAACCTATATCTGGAATCATTTATTCACAAGCCAGTTCACCATTTTATGGGATGTCACAGCCACAACCAGGTTATAATTATCCTCAACCGAATCCAATTTATCCTAATTTGGGTTATAACATTGGTGGAAAGACCCCTTGGCAGCCTCATGCACAAATGCCTCAAAATTAATTTCAACAAGTATTATATCCAGGTTTTGTTCAACAGAATCCTAAAGAATTTTCTTTTCAAAACAACCTCTATCTGGGTTACCAGCAATAGATTCCTTATGTTGGTTCTCAAAGGCCTGTTGCTCAAGCAATTCCATCTTACCCTGGCTATGCTCAACCTGACCTTAATAGACAGTTTCCTTTTGTTGCAACTTTAGAGTTATCGGATTTAAATTGGCTAACAAATGATCCAATTAACTATGCTCCTTGGTGGCCGGTGATACCTCACAAATTACCCTCAGATATTCCTAAGTTCAATGGAAACCCTGGAGAAGATCCGTCGACTCATGTCATGACTTATAATTTATGGTGTTCATCAAACTCCCTGAATGATGATTCTGTTGGACTACTTGTTTTCCATTGTATGCTCACAGGTCCGGTTGCAAAATGGTACATTGAGTTACCTAGAGCTTCTTTTGATAATTTCACTACCCTAGCTACTATATTTTTGACTCACTTCTAGTTACCCATACGATATAAAACTGGAACAGAACTCTTGACCAATTTCAAACAGTCTAATGCTACTCACATTTATGATCATATTCATGAGTGGTGTCGTCGTCGTATAACGGTTAAGAAATTTGTTCCTGTTAAGCTACTTGCTGAGTGGTTCATTAAGTCCCCGTTACCATCTATAACTGAGGATGTGGCTAAGGGTGGCATCATCACTGAAGAGCAGGTTATCGCTCATGTCCAATATTTAGACTTGATTTATACTCAGTCTGGCATGCTCTATGAAAAAAATCCTAATGCGCCAAGATCTAATTTTACTGTTCCTCTTCAATTAAAGTATTCTTATGCCAGAGACAACTTGATTGGTACTGCAAGCACACATCATACTACTGCATCTGATCCTGCTCCTTTTTCTGAAATTAATTCCATGTCATTTGACAAAGGAAAAAGTGACAAGCAACCTGGAAGTAAGAAAAAAGGGAAATCTAAGAAAAAGAAAACTTCTAACCCGTAGGAAAGATCATCTGATCAATTTTCTGGACCTAGGAAACCTCATTATCCATGCATAATTTGTAATGAGGAACACTTTGTTAGGGATTTTCCTCACTGCGCTGAAGTCTCAAAAATCATTAAGACTTCCATTGCGTCAGCTATGTTGACAAATCCATTTCCAAATTCGGACACTAATTTGGTTGCTACAGATCCAGCTTCTAGTTCCCAAGTACTTATGTTCCGTCACAAAACCTTCAACATATATTTTGGTGTCAACGTGTAATAAATATTATGATAGTCAGGCCACTGATCAACCTACTACCTAGACTACGAATCCGTCTATGGAATCAGTACCTCCTATTGCTATTCCTGAATTGAAAATCAAGCCACCAAAGGGAGTAATTAACAAATCGACATATAATCCTCGAGCAAGAGCTACACAAAATTATAATATAGTTGAATATTTGGCTCAATCCCCTTCATTCTTCTCTTGAGGTATTACAAAATTTTCCCTCCCAAAAACAAGCTTTATTGTCAGCTATTGGTGGAATTGATCCGAATGATTATAATCTTGTCGTCTTTAATCATATGGGCTATGTGCCACAACTACCAGCAGAATTGGCATTCTCCATAACAAGTAATTTTTCTCAATCACCTTGTTCATCGTACTATTATTGATGAGGGAGCATTTACATGCATTATGTCTCTAAATTGTTGGAAGTCACTTGGCTCGCTGCGCTTATCAGAATAATCAACGACATTGAAGGCTTTTGATGGATGAAAATATAACCCTTGTGGTATTATTAATAACCTACACGTTGAACAGGGGGAAAAATAGTGAATTTTGATGTCGAAGTTGTTGACGGACCCCTTGACTATAATATTCTACTTGGAAGGCCATGGGTATATGCAATGACTGCAATTATTTCTAAATATTTCAGAATGATTTCCTTTCCATATAAAGGTACTATCACAATTATTAATTAGCTATCCTTCTTTGCCTGTGCTTCACAAGTAACTAGAATTGTTCCATTCATTCACGCACCCCAAATAGCACTTCATAACATTGGTGTAGGACTCTTAAAGGATTCCAATCTCATGGGAACCTTTGCATTATCGCCGCTTGTGACGTCGACATAAATTGCAAGTATAAAGACCTGCTACATGATCTCTTCCACTCCATCTAGCTTAAGGGAGAGTACGAATGATTCTGAAATTTTTATGTTGGATGAGTTTCTGCTGCCCAGCCCTATTGAGTTGGCATATCAATCAATCTATCTGGCTTGGGCGAGGATTCCGAAATCAGCATCGCCGGTTGTTTGGGTTGATTGTTCCTTAGAATTTGGTACTCCATATGATCCATTTTCCTCAATTTTCTTGACAGATGAGAATATTTTGGAAGCCATGATGTCAGAAGGAGAACCATGGGAAGATTATCATCATCATTCCCATCTTCTTGATTATGAAGAAAACTATCTTAGTGAACTATATCACCCATTGATCAAAAATTTCTTTTCAGATTCTCTACCTATTAATGTAATCGATTCTGAGCCAAATCTTCCAAATATTGAAGAAACCATTTCTATTGATATTTTTACCAAACCTGGCATTGTAGAAAATATTCATGTCAGTGTATCTTGTTCTCCATCAGAACTCGAATCATATCGCTCTCTATTTCGTGAATTCTGTGATGTATTTTCTTGGTCTTACAAGGAAATTCCAGGCATAGATAATAGTATTGTTGAACACACTATTAATATGTATCCTGATGTCAAATTGGTGCATCAACGACTTCGTCCTATTCATCCAAAGAAATCCATTGTCATCAAAGCAGAATTTGAAATTTTTTTGCATGTTGGTTTCATTTACCTTGTTCTGCTAACTGAGTGGGTTTCCAATAACATTCCTATTATGAAAAAAAAAGGAACCATTAGAGTGTGCGTTGATTATCAGGAAATCAATCTTGCTTGTCCAAAAGAAAACTATCCTACTCCCTTCATCGACCAGATTATTGACGATTGTGCTGGATGCGAAATCTTTTCGTTCATAGATGGATTTTCGGGCTACAATCAAATCAATATCTGCCCAGAGGATTAACATAAGACAACATTCATCTGTCCCTGAGGCACATTCACTTATAGGAAACTACCGTTTGGTTTAAAGAATGTTGGGGAAACTTTTCAGAGAGTAATGGATTATGCTTTCAATGACATCAAGCACATTGTTCAACCGTATCTAAATGATTTACCAACACATTCATGAAACTGGACTGATCACCCGATGCATTTGAGAGCCATAATCTTACGCTGCTGACACTACAAAATACGCTTCAATCCACATAAATGTGTGTTTTGTGTTGGTTCTGGTCGTTTTCTTGGATTCGTAGTCTCAAAAGAAGGAATTTGAATCGACCCATTGAAGGTTCAGGCCATTCTTGATTTTCCTGTGCCATCAAATTTACTTTAGATACAGAAACTTCAAGGAAAGGCTAACTTCCTAAGAAGGTTCATTCCAAACTATGCCAAAATGGCTAAAGGATTTACTCGACTATTGAAAAAGGGGGTTCCCTTACATTGGGACCAAGTTGCACAAGCTTCTTTTGATGCTGTCAAGGATACTCTTGTCCGAACGTCATTAATGTATCCCCCTAATTATCAAAATGATTATTTCCTATATATTGTCGCAGTTGAAACGACTATTGCTATGATTTTGGTCCAAGTAGAAGATGGAATTGAACATCCGATCTATTATTTGAGTCGTAATCTCAATGATACGGAAGTTAAGTATTCATACATAGAAAATATTTCCTTGGAAGTTGTTCAAGTTGTCCAAAGATTTCGCTACTATACCCTGCTCCGAAAGACCACTGTTTTTTCAGATTGCAACCCCATGACTTATATCTTATCACGTCAATTACTAGGGGGAAAATATTCAAAATGGATTGTCATTTTTTAGGAATTTGATTTGGAATTCATCAAATCCAAGTCAAATAAGTCTTTAGTTTTGGCTAAGCTTCTCTGTGACCTTCCCTCTGATATTACTACAACTACGTCAGAACCATCAATTCCTGACGAGTCTCTGTTTTTGATCGGATCATATGATCCTTGGTAAGGAGATTTCATTATTTATCTCCAAACTCAAAATTTTCGACCTGATACCTCTCGCTCTGAACATCGACATATTTGATACCAAGCCAAAGATTATCTGATCGTCGGTGATTCACTTTATCATCATAGTGTCGATACAATATTAAGGAGGTGCCTCACTCATGAGGAGGCTGAAAAGGTTTTAAATTATTGTCATGCTGGAGCTTGTCATCCATGCCATATTTTTTATCATAAAATCCGTAAACCTCCAGCACCAATGCATCCTGTTGTCTCTGTGGGACCATTTTCGAAATGGGATATTGATTTCATGACCTGTAACCCTCGTTAGTCTGGGGGGCATGGTTATATTATTGTCGCAGTCGACTACTTTACAAAATGGGCCAAAGCGATGCCTACATTCAACAACACAGGACAGACAGCTGCATTTTTTTTCTTTAATCATGTTATTGCACGGTTTGGGGTCCCATAGGCTATAGTTATAGATCATGGGAAGCATTTTCGTAACCACATGATGGCTCATTGACTGCCAAGTTAGGGTTGTCACATGATAATTCTACTCCTTACTATCCACAATCAAATGGGCAAGTTGAGGCTATCAACAAGATTCTTAAATATATGCTTCAACGAATGATAGGAGTTCGTAAAGGAAACTGGAATTTGATCCTATACTCCACCTTGTGGGCGTATCAAACCTTGGTGAGAAATGAAACTAAATTTACTCCTTTTAAATTGGTGTATGGTCTGGAAGCTATCTTACCAATCCAATGTGAAATACCGTCATTAAAACTCGCAATAGACTTGTTACCTAACACCTCAGAAGAAGAAGCGCGTCTCCTTAACCTCATCCATCTTGATGAAATGCGTCATGAAGCCCAATTGGCCAACGAAGTGCGTAAGAGACGTATAAAGGTGCAATACAACAAAAATGTCTAGCCTTGCATTTTCTCAGAGGCCAACTTGGTCCTACTTTATGATCAAGAAGCTGATGTAATAGGTACAAGAAAATTTGAGCCATTTTGACATGGCTCCTATATTGTCAAAATATTTCTTGCTAAGGGTGCCTATGAGTTGGTTGATTATGATGGAATTCCGTTGGTGAAGCCTAGAAATGGGTTATATTTGAAACGTTACTATGCTTAATCATGAGCGTAGTAATATTTTGTATTATATTGTATATATATGATATTTATTTGCATTCACTATCTTAGTTTTTTTTTAGAGTTTTCTTGACGTTAGTAATCCGCTTTACATTTCATCGCAAATGTATGAATCTTCGGAACCATTTGTTGGATGTGCTGATGGTGCTAGTCGTAGTACGTAGAATCTATCCTCTGTAGCATGGGCCATTTTCACTTCGAATGATGAGTTAGTGAGTTTTCAAGGGATTTGTATTGGTATATCGATGAAAAATATCGCTCAGTATAGCACGTTGATTGAACTTATCTCTGATGTGGTATTACAACTTACTAGTGTTTATACTGTTAGAAATCAAAAACTGCATCGTTTGTTCCTAAGAGTTTGACTTTTGGAAAGACACTTTGATTTTATTCAATATCAACACATTTCCAAAAATTTGACATTGACTAATTATTTAGCGAATCAAGTTTTAGACAGACATTCGCAACATATGTAAAGAAAACATTCACATCATTGAATAGGAATTAACAATAAACATAGGAAAACGCTGAAATCATATAGATAGATTGTTATAGGTTTTTACATAAATTTGTGCCTAATACACATTGGTCATCTGACCTCAAAATGTATTCAAAATGTCAAAAGTAAACTAGTGGTGCTCGTGGTAACATGCTATAGATCTAGCTATCCTATGGAGTAACCACATCCAGTGGTTAGGAACCCCAATAGTGTGTCATTGTAGTCGCATGGGTAACTCTTTGATTCGGCAATCTAGAATCCCGAAGGTCAAACCCTCTATGTGCAGCCAAAGCTTAGCCAGAGTCTCAACCATATCAAGGTCTTGAAGGACTGCTCTCCCGACAACCCTCTCTGCTGGCGCATCTACTTCACGCTCTAGTTCCTCTACTGATTGAACACGACCAACATCTGAATTACATCAAACATTTAGTTTAGTCTTGGGAAAACATCAAAATACAAAAAAATTGTATAAACCTTAGAAAAATAAAAAAACATGGTCAATACATTCTTACCTATTGCACCCCACTGAGTGCCTTCTGGTAATGCTAAATCTGGATCTCCTCGGAAATCAATGCCTGCATATGCATACTCATCGATGGTGACAATCTGTCGCCTGAACCAGGTGAAGAACGCAGTCAAGAACACAATGGTCGATTGGCTTGCGTGCCTACCCATGAGTTCTACCCATCTTTACATCCACATATCTCTAGGATTAGAAACATCCAGTGTCACATGTTGTGGCTACATCAGTGGAATTCGTTCTAAGGAAAATGATATGAGGATTGAACCATAACTGAAGTTCTTCTTCCTTCCTCCCTTTTCTTTGTTCAGTTTTTCTTTGACCTGATAAAGTACATCTTTAGACCAGTTGGAGAATGTTGGCTCCATGCACTCTAGCACATACTGCATATATGATCTATTCGCTACATGTAGTGTAACAGTGCTGGCAAGTTTTACGATCATGAAAATGATAGTTCTCACAGGGAAATATCTAACATCCCAGATGTTTATCTTTCCATCTTTTCTTGGCTCTGCCCCTGGATAAAAATGTTGCAAACCATAATCTCTCACTGTCTCTCCTCCAAGAATAGACCCTAAGAGTGAAATAGGCAAGCCTCTCCTCGACAAACCTGTAAGAAAGTATACATCCTTGAATGTTATGGGAACCAATTGGTTCTTAATATGAAACACCTCGATAGCTAGATCCCATGCTCGAACTAAGAACTCCAAGATTTCTATTTGTTGCCTCATCCCTGAAAACCTGAAGTACTTTAGCAATCCATAATATCTTAGGGCTCTTACTATACCCGGATCATTTAGGGCAATCATATCTTGTTCTTCATGTTATCTTTCCCTCCATGTAATCGTCATTGTAATCTGATGGAAACCTGAAATACCACCATAAGAACCATTAGATTGCATTCAATGCAAAAAATTGGGCAAATTTTGGGCATAATGAAAAAATAAAAAATGTAGATTGTGCCCAATGTAGGCCCTAACAAGAGACAGTGTGTTGTGTATGCAAGTAACCTTCAATTTAGTTTCTATGCAATGCAGGTTTCATCATCCAAGGGTGCGTTTCCCTCTTTTGGGGTAGAATTTACCCTAGGGACCTCGAAACCATAAAAATTTTCAGAAATTGGAAATGAAATGATTATTGAAGGAAAGAGGAGGTTCATGGCACAAACCTAGATCAAACGGAAATGAAATCCATCCACAGAAATGTTCGCAATCAATAGCTGAAGTTTGGGGGGAAAAAATAGGTTTAGAGCTCCAAAATGCAAATGGTAACTATGGAATGGTAAAAATGAATAGTAAAACTACTTTTAATAGTCATTTAATTATTTGCAAATTACATTTATTGCTATGAATACAGTTTGATTATGTTTTTATCATGAGACAAGTATTTTTAATCCATTTGATGTTGTTGTGAATAGGCTTTACAACTGATGAACATATTAGTCATGCAGATTTATTTCAAGAATGATTTGACCACAAAACATACTTTTTCTCCTTATTTTTCGATCTTTGTTAAAAAAGAAAAAGGATTTGAAGCACACTTTTATCTCTTTTTCGAGCTTCGATAACAGCGAAAAAGGAACCCCGGGAGTCTTCTTTCAGCTCTTTTCAGACTCCGATAATGTGAAAATATTTCCGAGCACTTGTCTTTTCGAGCTCGTAAAAGTAAATGAATTGATATCTACTCAGTATAAGTTTAACCCTTTTCCAGACTGAGAGATTATTTACGAAAAATGAATACCTTGGTCGAACATGACTAAAGAGGTTCTCTCAGATATTATTTTACACTTTTTCGGATTTGAGCGACAACTTTACGAAAAAGTACTTATGGAGTTTTCTTTCGTCCTCTTTTCCAAACTCTCTAAATATGAAAAAGGACCAGGCTATCATTGTCATTAAGCTCATTAAAACATAAAATAGTGACGGGATTTTCGATCATGGCAAGAACCGAGTTTGATTCATCGCTAGACCCGTTAAATTATTAAATAGAGATACATTATTTTCCTAAAGGTTTGAATTATAGATCAAGAAAATGTTATCTTCCTCAAGCTTGTTAAAAAATAAATAGGTACTGGTCGATAAATGACCGAGGAAAAATTGGGAAAGTGAACAAAACTTTTTACGGTAGCAAGTTGCTCTTGAACATGACAGTTCACTCCATCACCGTGACTATTTGGGTTGGGTAATATTCTTGACGGTTCATTCACACCTATGGTTCATCATACCTTCACTTCCATTTTGGGTCAATGCTGGCAACTCATCTGAATGTCGCCGATATGTTCAAGAGAAGTTATCCAATGAATACTCATCCTTCTGTAATACTCATAAACCTTCATTCTCATGACAATCATCCCTGAAAATTTCTATATCAAGCCATACATTTGTCTCCGAAATTAGTAAATCCCATTTCAAAATAAGGTGGATTCCTATTGACGAAAAAATATTATCCAGGAAGTTCACTTAGAAACATCATATTATCCTCGCTTTTGGACTTTTGACTGAAAGATTTTGTTTGGCATTCGACATCAAATGATCTATTCACGCCTTACGAAATGTACTGCAATACCTTGAGGGCCATTGACATTAATGGTGGTTCTCTCGCATTTTTTAACAACTCACATCATTGGCTGGTAATCAAACGATGTCTTTCCATGCTCGACTATAAATCATATATTCGCATGGCTAAACTTGTACCCAAATGATCGATTGAATGAGATAAGAAGACCCCAGATATAGTTTCATCCATCCAGGCTATGATTTCAGGATTTTTGTACACATCATCTATACGGTGACCTTACATACAGATCGTCATCCGAACATGGGCCTATATCTGTAGGCATGTATGTATTGGGAAACATTCCAATGTAGATGACTTTTTGAAATATGTACATGCTATTAGATTGTTTATGTGCTGAACATGGGAATGACCACCCTCAAAAATTATGATCAAGAGGATATATCATGATGTAATGTATTATAAGATTGATGCAGGTTGCCACTCCACTTCATCTCCAACCCATCAAAGTGTAAAGAATCTTAATCAAAATATTGTTATTATTATTTTGACTTCATGCTTTAGGGGGAAATTGTTATAGGTCAATTTGGGCACCATTCCCAATGACTTGGTTAACTGGAAATCATCTCCAGGACCAATGAATGGGGTCTATGATCCCCTATCATTTCAGTTGTTATATGCCTTAAGACAAAGAATAAGACAAATCATCCATGAATTTCATTGCAAAGGTTTCCAAGATTTGAGGTTTATAATATATCATATGAGAGCCCACCAACGCTACCTCTAAAGGGACTAAGTGCGTTGCATATGCATGTAGCCCCATTCAAGGCTAATCTACAAAGCAATTCCCGACACTCATAGGTGCGTTGGTCACATTGGGAGCGAAATTCTCATTGTTCTGGAATCTCCACTTGGCCAGTGCCTTCTAGAAGAGTTCACATGTGTCAAAGTTCGAATCCATGTGTCCATTTGACCTTTACAAGATTGGGAACATGCCTTGCCTATTATTAGAAAGTAATTGATTGTAAAACTACCTTCAACTCCTCTATAAATTGAGCACAGATCTTAGTGTTTGAGAAGGAAGAATTTGAGTAGAGAAATGCTGGTGGATTTTCAATTAAGGAGTTGATTTGTGTAACAGTTGCCTGAGAGATCTGTATTGTGATGAGGCTAGGATGCTACTGGAGATGGTCACTTCAAATCAATCACTGGGTTGTAACCTCCCCTTCTATCCATTAATAAATATTGTTGCTTACTTTCCCACATATGTATCTGTATAAGCTCATGTTTTCAATATTATGAATTATTATCTGATGTATATGGTTTATGTTTCATTGATTTAACTAAATAACTTGAATAAACATCTGTATTATTGCTATCTTTTGTTGTTTAGTGTTCATCTTTGCAGGAAATATTTTCAGACATCTAGCTTGGATTTGAAGCTACAATAAGAGCTAAAGAAGGATAATAGGAAGCGCTTGGACTCCAAGTAAGTTCCTTGATCTGTTATGTGTGTCTATTTACAGTTAGGAAAAGTAGTCACAAAGTCTTTAATCTGTTGTTCTAGATAATCACCTGTCTAGGGAAGAATGTTTTATCCATAATCCAAAATTCCTCATAACAGCAAAAATTTCCAGAGTTAGGATCCATGAGATGCGGTTAGTCCATTTCGCGAAATATACGGGGAGTGTTGAACCAATTTCCAACAATCTCCCCCCCAACACGAGTCGGGTGAGTTTCAAACTCGAGACCTGTCACTCTAATACCACTTGTTGGAATCACGATTTTCATTAGACCAAAACCCGCAGTCATTAGTCTCTGCTACAATCACCAGAGGTAGGATCCATGAGAGGCAGTTAGTCCATGTCGCGTAACAGACGGGGAGTGTTGAACCAATGTACAACACTTACTGCGTTGTTTTGCGGTATTCAAAGAGATGACAGGAGGTGCTACTACCTATGGTATCCTACACAAGTTATTTCCCAAAGTAATAATAATAGCATGAGGCCTAGACTCATACACAACATGTAACCTCCACAAGTATGGTTGGCCCAATAATACATCAGCTACATGAAGAGGAGCAACATCACACAATACCTCATCTGTGAATGACTTGATGTTGTATGGAAGGTGACAATGCTGGCAGACGCAAAGATCTCTCCCTAGGTGAAGCCACCCAATTGTATATGGCTACGAGTGTGATATGGTCGGTAGGCTGAGCTGCTTCACAAAATTTGCTTAAATGAGGCTCTTTTGGCTTTCCCTATCAACAAGGAATTGCAGTGGAGAACCCCTCACACACATTTTCGAATGGAAGAGGCACTCCCTCTCCTCTGGATCCTCGGGATATTCTCTCTGGAACTTGATGGTGGAAAAAATGGCACTGGGATCTGCATCAATGATATTCTTCCCTTTTTCATTTCCTTTGTCTGGTTCTAACTCAAGTTCAAAACATGCATCTGATTCGGGTGCCTTTAGTTCGGTTGCCAACAAATTTTTGGCGCGACACTTGTTTGTGTTGTGAGTGGGGCTATTATGAAATTCACACCACTTCCCCATGTCCTTATTTGGATTTGTTGTGTTGTTATGAGTCACCCCACTTTGGCCTTGCTCTTTGTTCTGCGGCTCGGGGGCGACTTTCCCTGGCTTCGGATTCACGAATCCAAAGTCTCTCTTCTTCTACTTAAATTTCTACTCAATCTTGGTGACATAGAAATATTCCATTCCATGTGATGTAATTTCGAGGAAATCCATTTCCTCTTGAATGTGTCTATGCAGACAGTTGTGGTACTTGAGCGCCAAATGTCTCTCTGAATCTTTACTACCCAAATTTGTGCGCAGGGTATGGAACAAATTCGCTAATTCGTGCACATCTTGATCCCTTTGCTGCCACAGCATGGTCCATTAGATGTAATTTTCCTCATATCTCCCCACGGGGTAATATTTTTCCTTGATGCTGTCTCGGAACGAATTCCAAGTGGGTGCGGTCGAGAACAGAGAGGGTTCCCCTCGTCCTTTTTATCACAGTACGTTTCCCACTAGTCATTGACATGGGGGGCAGCTTTGAGGAGTGTGTTATCACAAAATTTTACTTGATTGGATGCTTATCAAACAAGTCAGTGTAACTGTTTCAAACCACTTCTAACTAAAGCTTAGCCTCTTCAGTTTGATATGGATCTCTCAAGGGGGTGTTATGATATTGAATAATGATAGTACTAGATGGCTAACTCTATAGAAATTGTAAATTGTTTTTTATGATTGCAGGTTGAAAAGAATGTAATATTGTCACCATTGGGCTTATGGAGTCAAAAATCAGTATTTTCAGTGACAAAGTTTCTTAAAAATGGAAGCTGAGGCAGATAGAGGTCTTTAACAAAAGCAACTCACACATAAAACATAAGAAAAAATAGTCATTTCATCACTAAAGGAATTTAGAGCATAAAGTTATGAATTTTGAGAAATAGAGCTGAAATCTACTGCGAGTGGTAAAATATAAAGATGTAGATCAATAAGACATTAAAAACCTCATGATTATCTCAGGTCTGTCCATAAGAATGTCATTTTGTATTACTGATATAGGTAAAATACATAAAAGCAACAGTTTGGTACAAATGTTCTCCAACCCCTTACTACTTCGATGCTTTATCTTTAAATAGAAATTATTTACAACAAGGATGATCTACCTAGTGGCTAGATCATCGAATTCTCGTATGACACCTTTCATAACTGAGATACATAACTCCTAACTAAAAACTGACAACTATACCTTAAAGAAAACATCTTCTAATAGGACTCTAACTCCTATTTATTACATAACTCTACCTTATCTTTGAAACAATTACATGATGGTTAAAAATTAAGTATCACATGCTTGAAAAAGCCATGATATATTTCATCACCACTTTACATATTAAAACCCTTCCTATATTTGTGGAGCATTACCCTAATTTTTAGGAATTCATGATCCTTATCTTCAAAGATGCTTTGGCTGATGACTTGTCTTCATAACACTGCCTTCGAGCCATAAGTAACTGCTGATAAGCTCCCTTGACATGCTAGAGGAATCCAGCTGGCCAAATATTTGTTTTAGGATGCTCAAAACCTCTAACAATTGCTCGCTATGAAAAATGGACAATTTCATAGCGAGTTTTGATAGCATGAAAAAAGTGACTTCTACATCCATTTACTTCACTCCTTTGCTGTTCCATGATGTCAACCAAGTCATGACACATCACCACCATGAATCCCCCTCCTTGAATCAAACAAAAACTGAATTTATAGGAAAAAAGGCTGCTACAGGTTTTTTCGTAGCGTATTCCTGGCTTCAAGCCTGAGGAATGCTACAGAACTGTGTAAAAACCCAAAAATTTCTTGTTTCAAAATAGTCTACAAAAATTGATCTCCCACTATAAAAATTTGATTTTCTGCATGTTGTGGGCCTCCTAAGGCATATTCCATCTTACCTTATCACCCTTGTGGTGTTTCTTCCTCATTAACAATCAGTTGAGCAATGGGCTCCTCAACCACTGTCATCTTCAAACCTTTCTTTTCCATCTCTTCATGAATCAGTTCTAATTGTTGTTCTAGGTATTTCACTTGATCCTTCAGTGCCATGTTCTTGGATTGAAAGTGAAGGTTTCTATTTTTAATATTATTGACCTCTCCTCTTAGTGGCTGAGTCCACTTTATCATTTTTTCTGTATTTTCCAAGGTCTTTGAGACACTTGTGACTTGATCTTCCCATGTCTTTCTCATTTTTTCAAACTGAACCCTTTCAGCTCTATGCTTATTTTCCTCTTTCTTCAAGACTGCTAACTCTTCCTTTGCCTATTTCAACTATTCGTTAAGGGTTTCAACTTCTATCTTTTCAATGATTTTCTCTTTGCCCTTCTTTTGTTTGATGACAAGATCTTATTTTTAGGTGAGGAGAGGTCTATGATGCTTGGTGGTGGCTGATTAGTTTCACTAACTTTCTAAACCTCTTTTCTGATTTCCATAACCTTTATTGCATGCCTAGTCATTATTTTTCTAGGTTGAAACATGAATCCAACATCATCACCTGCAAACTCCAATTTTTTAGCTATTTTTCCTTTCTTAAGCTTCCTTCCTCCCTCTTCAACATCTTTAGCTTGGACAATGGGAGTTTCTTCAATATCAATGGCATGAAATATGTCCTCTAAATTACCCTTAACCATTGTTTGGCTACTTGTAAATATTTTGCTTTCATGTTTGCTAACTGTTGGCTTCTTTTTTGCAGGTGTAGCTTTGGGTGTGTCAATCTTCTGTAGAGGCTCTGTCTCCATGCTCACTGGTTCTAACTGCTCTCCCACTGTAGTTGATGAAACATCTCTAGGTTTGGGAAATATTTTAGGAGTGATAAAATCTACTTCAAAACCACTTATGAACAGAAAGGATGACCAATATATGCCTAATCTCTTCAATTCCTCTAATACCAACAACTTAATAAAACCATGATGAAAGAGAGAGGTTTCATTTCCTTCTGTTTTAACTTGAAACTTATCTGAAATTTTACCTAAACTTCTATATAAGTAAAAGGGAAAGTCAAGAGACCTATTAACCACAAAATGTCATAGAATTCTAAGGTGGTAAGAGTAGACCATATGAAATATTCCTTCACATGTGAAGTACTTCTGAATGATCATCAGTAGCTTTGAAAATTTGTCCTTCATGTAACTCCTTGGGATAGCATTTGTGAGATCAATTTCACTATGCTTTGGCTTAATGAATTCTTTGCAGTCCTGCATGGTGAATTTGATGCCTTTAAACCATTTCTCCCCTCCTCTAGGGATTCCTGTTACTGCTGAAATGCTATCTGGTGTTACTGTTAGATTTAAAATTCCCACCTTTGTAGTTGATCCAGTAAAACTTTTGGAAAAATCCTTTGAAACCTACAAATGGCACCCTTGCAATCTTTGGAAGAATTGCAAACACCCCATTCTTCTAAACACTTCCAAGGCAGTTGGGTCTTCATTTAACAAATTCATATCCACGGGCTCATACCTGAGGCAGTGACCACCTTTTTTAGTCTTCTTCCTAGCAGCCATGGTGAATTTATATCTTCTCAGCCTCACTTGATTAGTGACACCTTCAACCTTTGAAAATGCTAGCAACCAGCTTGGCTCGGTGAAGCAGCTCTCTAGAAACTCAATAAAATGCAAGGATAAAGCAGAGAATGACAAAAATAATCAATTGGGTAATGTTTTATAGTTTCGATGACAACTCATGCCCTAATCATGTCTCATGCATGCTAAAAACGGTAATAATGACCTCAAGAATGACATTGTAACTTTGAAATAACCCTAACTGACTCAAATGACATCCACCCTAACTCCTCTAATCATGAACTAAAACCTTGCACCGGATTTGACAAGACAGAAAGATTTTTTTTTTCGTAGCATGGCTAGTTCATTTTCTAACAGTTTCACTATGATACTATTAGGCAGTTTCATAGCGAAAACTGTTATTTTACAGTGTAAAACACTACGAAAAGAGGAAAAACTAGCTAAAGTGTCATTTTTCAAATTTAAGTGCTTGGGAAATGAAATATGACAGAAAATGAGGATTAATGTGACATGACATGACCTAAATGGTGGTGGATTGAGATGAAATGAAGGTGGTCTTGAACCTTAGGATAGGTTAAATATGAAAAAATGAAAATTTCCTATACCAACTTGAGACTTTTTATAATGAACTTGAATGACCATGTCAAGTAATGTTTCATAAACTTATAAGTGATAACGAAGTGCAAAAATTATCATTTCTCGGTCGGAGAAATCATGGACTGAGAAATGCCCTTCTAGAAAATTCAACAATATATCAATAGCTTCTGCATCTATCTGGCCTTCAAATACAGGAATGTCAAAGTTTACCTGTACCTTGAAGGGAGTGGCACCTCCAGAGTGGTTTTTGGATGTAGATGTGCCATAGGTGGGAAGCCGTTGAAGGATTTGAGAAAATTTATCCATCATCGTGTTCCTTTGTTTCTCGAGGGCCTCCTCGGGCAATATTTTGATAGGATCTCCTACACCCTCGTCTTTATTTTCTTCTGCCATGGGAGGCTGTCGGGGTTTGTGAGGATGATCTTGCAAGGTTTCAACCAAGTCGAGCCCTAATTCCTTATACCTTGATCGCGTTGGGGACATGCAAAGAAAATTAGAGAAAGAGCAGACCGCTCTGATACCACTAATCCGGATTTATGTAGAATGAAATAAAATACAGAAAGAGACATAAAAACAGAGATGAAGCGAAAATAATTCTTCATTTCATTAATATCAAATAACATAAATATGCTTACAGACATAAGGGAAATAAAATAGCTTATCTCTAAGAAGAGATGTGGTGGCTACATGCCTCTGAACTGTGTTATAATGAGGCTCTAGGGCGTATTTATAATTTAGAAACAATGGAAAGCTCTAAACATCCAAAAATATAACCCTAGGAGATGAAGTGCCAAAACTATGGACCCCGTTTGGGTAAATTGGTGTTTCAACTTCCCGGGGTCATAACTTTGGCATACTATCTCCGTTTGACGCACATGATACATTGTTAAAAATATATATCCAAGGACTAAAATTTCTGACCACAAATATCAATTTTGGAACAAAATCATGTTCTCCAAATTTCGATTCCCAAAAAACGTCGTTCAAGGCCTAAAAACGGCTCCGAAATTTTAGGACCCAAAAAAATGCTAAAAATAATAAGTTGTGCCGAAACTGAAAAAATGAAAGAAATGATGGTGGTGTTTCAAATGGAATAGAAGTTCCAAAAATGGCTCTGGGAGTATAGGACCCGAAAACCTTCTAAAAATAGTAAGTTGTGCTGAAAGTGAAAAGCTGCAGGAATTGATGGTGCGGGTCCAAATGGAATAGGTGGGTGACCATTGATATCCACCTGGATCATTCCTCCCTCCTTAGGAAGCAATGGTCCCCATTGCGTTGAGATCCTCCATGAGATGATGCAAAAACTGTTGAATTGGTTATTAGATTTGTCGAAGATGTCCTGGACCTACAGGCGGACATGCTGGATGCGATTGGTAAATTTGGTTTCTTTATCAGCCTCAGATAGTACATGTGTGGATTATGTCTGTGTATTCGCATGAGGTATGGAAACACATCAGGCGGTGGTGCTTCAGGGGCCAGATCAATGAAGTGTTTGTTCTGACAGTGTAGAGGAACCTCTGTGAGTGAGGAGAAAATTTCCTCCTATTCCTCCATGACTTTTTCCATCTGTTGCAGCCGTGCAGGGGAACCTTGTTTCAAGGTTTTGGCCACAATATTATTCTTTCCCCAGGAGCGAGTTGTAAGGAAAATAAATTTCCTGGTTTGGGAAACAATCTTACTATGTTGTTTTGTAGTAGTCAAAGAGATGACAGGAGGCGGTACTACCTCTGGTATCCTATACAAGTAATTTGACAAAGTAATAATAAAAACACGAGGCCTAGACTCATACCAAGCATGTCACCTCCACAAGTATGGTTGGCCCAATAATACATCAGCTACATCAAGAGGAGCAACATCACACAATACCTCAACTGTGAATGGCATGATACTGTACAGGAGGCGACACTGTTGGTGGACACAAAGATCTCTCCCTCGGTGAAGCCACCCAATTGTATACGACTGAGGGTGTGCTATGGTTGGTAGGCCGAGCCACTTCATGACCTATGCTGAAATGAGGTTCTTTTGGCTTCTACTATCGACCAGGAATTGCAGTGGAGAACCCCTCACCCACATTTGCGAATGGAAGAGGTGCTCCCCCTCCTCTAGATCCTCAGGATCCTCCCTCTGGATCTTGGTGGTGGAAAAAATGGCACTGGTATCTACTTCAATGATTTGCTTCCCTTTTTCGTTGCCTTTGTCTAGTTCTAACTCAGGATCAAAACATGCATTTGATTCAGGTGCCTTTAGTTTGGCCACCACTGAATGTTTGGCCCGACACTCATTTGTACTGTTAGTGGGGATATTACGAAATGCACACCACCTACCCATGTCCTTCTTTGGATTTTTCGTTTTGTTCTAAGTCACCCTTCTTTGGCCTTGCCCTTTATTCTGCGGTTTAGGGGCGCCTTTCCCTGGCTTTGGAATCATAGATCTAAAGTCTCACTTATTTTGCTTAAATTTCTGCTCGATCTTGGCGGCATAGCGATATGCCATTCCAAGTGATGTAATTTCAAGGAACTCCATTTCCTCTTGAATGTGTCTATGTAGAAAACTGGGGTACTTGAGCACCAAATGTATCTCTAAATATTTAATACCCAACTTTGTGCGCAGGGTATGGAACAAATTCGTCAGTTCGTGCACTTCTTGATCCCTTTGCTGCCACAACATGGTCCATTGGATGTACTTGTCCTCATAGCTCCCCACATGGTAATATTTTTCCTTGATGCCATCTCAGAATGAATTCCAAGTGTGTGCATCCGAGAAAAAAGAGTGTTCCCCCTCGTCCTTTTTCTCACAGTACATTTCCCACCAGTCCTTGACATGGGGGGCGGCTTTGAGTAGTGAAAAAATAATCTTTTCTCGATTGGACAAATCATGGAATGAGAAATACCATTCTAGAAAATTTAACCATCTATCGACAGTGTCTACATCTATCTAGACTTTAAATACAGGGATGTCAAATTTTACTGGTACCTTGAACAAAGTGGTGCCTCCAGAGTGGCTGTTGGATGCAGATGCGCCGTAGGTGGGAAGCCGTTGAAGGATCTGAGAAAAGTTATCCATCATCACGTTCCTTTGTTTCTCGAGGGCCTCCTCGAGCAATATTTTAATAGGATCTCCTGCTCCCTCGTCATTCTTTTCTTCCGCCATGGGAGGTCGTCAGGGTTTGCGAGGCTGATCTTGCAAGGTTTCAACCAGATCAAGCCCTAACTCCTTATACCCTGACCGCATTAGGGACATGCAAATAAAAACAGAGAAAGAGAAGACCACTCTGATACCAATGATCTAGAATTATGCAGGAACATAATAAAATATGGAAATAGACATAAACACAGATATGCAGTGAAAATAATTATTCATTTCATTAATATCAAATAACAGAGATATGCTCACAGACATAAGGGAAATAAAATAGCTAGGGCGTTGGTAGTTTATCTATGAGAAGAGATGTGGTGGCTACATGCCTCTGAACTATGTTATAATGAGGTTTGAGGGCATATTTATTATTGAGAAACTATGGAATACTCTAAATGTCCAAAAACCTAACCCTAGGTGATGAAGTACCAAAACTATGGGCCCCGTTTGGGTAAATTGGGGTTTCAACTTCCCGGGGTCGTAACTTTGGCATACTATCTCCGTTTGACGCACATGATACATCGTTAGAAATATGTATCAAAGGAATACAACTACTAACTGTGAATATCTATTTTTAGAACAAAATCATATTTGTTGGAGGTGCGATGCCCAAAATACATCGTTTAGGGCCTAAAAATGGCTCCGAAAATTCAAGACTTTAAAAACTGCTAAAAATAGTAAGTTGTGCTGAAACTGAAAAACTGAAAGAAATAATGGTGGGGTTAAATGGAATAGGTCAGCAGACACCAATATCCACCTGGATCATTAGGGCCCCAAAACGGCTCCCTGAGTGCAGGAGTCGAAAACCTACTAAAAATAGTAAGTTGTGATGAAAGTGAAAAGTTGTAAGAATTTATTGTGCGGGTCCAAATGGAATAGGTGGGTGGCCATCGATATCCACCTGGATTGTTCCTCCCTCCTTAGGAAGCAATGGTCCCCATTGCATTGAGATCCTCCATGAGAGGAGGCAAATTCTGTTGAACTGGGTATTAGATTTGTCGAAGATGTCTTGGACCTGTGGGCAGGCATGCTGGATGATTTTAGTAAATTTGGTTTCTTTATCAGCCTCATAAAGTACATGTGTGGATTTTTTCTGTGTAGTCACATGAGGTATGAAAACAACAAGCGGTGGTTTGTCGGGTTCAGATCAATGGAGTGCTTGTCTTGACAGTGTAGAGGAACCTCTGTGAGTGAGGAGAAAATTTCCTCCTATTCCTCCGTGACTTTGTCGATCTGCTGCAGTCGTGCAGGGGAGCCCTATTTCGAGGTGGTGGCCACACTATTCTTCTTTCCCTATGAGATATTTTTAAGTAAAATAAATTTCCTAGTTTCGAAAACAATATTACTGCATTGTTTTGCAGTAGTTAAAGAGATGAAAGGAGGTGGTACTACCTCTGGTATCATGTACAAGTTATTTCCCAAAGTAATAATAACAACATGAGGCCTAGATTCATACACAACATGTCGCTTCCACAAGTATGGTTGAACCAATAATACATCGGCTACATCAAGAGGAGCATCATCACAGAATACCTCATTCATGAATGGCTTGATAATGTACGTAAGGAAACACTACTAGCGGACGCATAGATCTCTCCCTGGGTGAAGCCACCTGATTGTATACGGATGTGGGTGTGCTATGGTCAGTAGGCCGAGCCGCTTCAAGACCTCTGCAGAAATGAGGTTCTTTTGGCTTCCGCTATCAACAAGGAATTGTAGTGGAGAATCCCTCACCCACATATGCGAATGGAAGAGGTGCTCCCCCTCCTCTGGATCCTCGAGATCCTCCCTCTGTATATTGGTGGTGGCAAAAAATGGCATTGGGATCTGCATCAATGATCTGCTTCCCTTTGTCATTGACTTTCTCTAGTTCTGACTCAAGATCAAAACATGCATTTGATTTGGGTGCCTTTAGTGTGGCCACCAACGACTGTTTGGGCCGACACTCGTTTGTGCCATGAGTGGGGTTGTTATGAAATTCACACCACTTCCCCGTGTCCTTCTTTGGATTTGTGGTGCTGTTCTAATTCACTTCGCTTTGGACTTGCCCTTTGTTCTATGGTTCGGGGGCGCCTTTCCCTGGTTTCGGATTTGCAGATCCAAAGTCTCGCTTCTTCTGCTTAAATTTTTGCTAGATCTTGGCGGCATAGCGATATTCCGTTCCAAGTGATGTAATGTGAAGGAAATCAATTTCCTCTTGAATGTTTCTATGTAGACAAATGGGGTACTTGAGCACCAAATGTGTCTTTGAATCTTTAAGACCCATCTTTGTGCGCAGGGTATGGAACAAATTGAACTTTAGTTCATGCACATCTTGATCCCTTTGCTGCCACAACGTGGTCCATTGGATGTACTTGTCCTCATATCTCCCCAGAGGGTAATATTATTCCTTGATGTTGTCTCGAAACGAATTCCAAGTGGGTGCGACCGAGAAAAAAGAGGGTTCCCCCTCGTCCTTTTTATCACAGTAGGTTTACCACCAGTCCTTGACATGGGGGGCGGCTTTGAGGAGTGCTTAAGATAGGTTAAATATGAAAAAAATAAATTTCCTATACCAAATTGAGACCTTTGATAATGAACTTGAATGACCATGTCAAGTAATGTTTCACAAAATTATAAGTGATAATAGAGTGAAAAAATAATCTTTTCTCGATCAGAGAAATCAAGGACTGAGAATACCCTTCTAGAAAATTCAACCATTTATAGAAAACATCTGCATCTATCTCGCTTTCAAATATAGGAATGTCAAAGTTTACTTGTACCTTGAGGGGAGTGGTGCCTCAAGAGTGGCTGTTGGATGCATATGCACCGTAGGTGGGAAGCTGTTGAAGGATCTAAACAAATTTATCCATCATCACGTTCCTTTGTTTCTCGAGGGCCTCCTCGGGAGATATTTTGATAGGATATTTTGCTCCATCATCTTTCTTTTCTTCTGCCATGGGAGGTATTCAGGGTTTTCAAGGCTGATCTTGCAAGGGATCAACCAAATTGAGCCCTAACTCCTTATACCCTGAGTGCGTTGGGGACATGCAAAGAAAAACAGAGAAAGAGAAGACCGCTCTGATACCACTGATCCAGATTTATGCAGGAACGCAATAAAACACAGAAATAGACATAAACAAAAAGATGCAGCGAAAATAATATTTCATTTCATTAATATCAAAAAACAGAAATATGTTTACAGACATAAGGGAAATAAAAAAGCTAGTGCATTGGTAACTTATCTCTGAGTAGAGATGTGGTGGCTACATGCCTCTAAACTGTGTTACAATGAGGCTCGAGGGCCTATTTATTATTGAGAAACAGTGGAAAACTCTAAACGTCCAAAAACCTAACCTTAGAAGATGAAGTGCCAAAACAATGGGCCCCATTTGGCTAAATTGGTGTTTCAACTTCCGGGGGTCGTAACTTTGGCATACTATCTCCATTTGATGCACATGATACATCGTTAGAAAGATATATCCAAGGAATACAACTTCTAACCATGAATATTGATTTTGAAATGGAACAGAATCATATTTTCTAGAGGTATGATGACCAAAAAACGTCGTTTAGGGCCTAAAAACGGCTCCAGAAGTTCAGGACTAGAAAAAATGCTAAAAATAGTAAGTTGCGCCCAAACTGAAAAAATTATAGAATCGATGGTGGATTTTCAAATGGAATAGGTGGGCAGCCACCAATATCCACCCGAATCATTAGGGCCCCAAAACGGTTTCGGGAGTGCAGGACCCAAAAACCTGCTAAAAATAGTAAGGTGTGCTGAAAGTGAAAAGATGCAAGAATTTATGGTGCAGGTCCAAATGGAATAGGTGGGTGGCCACTAATATAAACCTGGATCATTCCTCCCTCCTTATGAAGCAATATTCCCCGTCGTTGATATCCTCAATGAGATGTGGCAAATTCTCTTGAACTGGGTATTAGATTTGTCGAAGATGTCTTGGACCTGCAGCGAACATTCTGGATGTGTTTAGTAAATTTGGTTTCTTTATCAGCCTTAGACAGTATATGTGTGGGTTCTATCTGTGTATTCACATGAGGTATGGCAACATCAGGCAGTGGTGCGTCAGGTGTCAGATCAATGGAGTGCTTGTCTTGACAGTGTAGAGGAACCTCTGTGAGTGAGGAGAAAATGTCCTCCTATTTCTCCATGAATTTATCCATCTGCTGGATCCGTGCATGGGATCCCTATTTCGAGGTTGTGGCCACAATATTATTCTTTTCCTGTGAGCTGGTTGTAAGGAATATAAATTTCTTGGTTTGGGAAACAATCTTATTGCGTTGTTTTGCAGTAGTCAAAGCGATGACATGAGGTGGTACTACCTCTGTTATCTTGTACAGCTTATTTCCAAAAGTAATAATAACATCACGAGGCCTAGACTCATACACAGCATGTTTCCTCCACAAGTATGGTTGGCCCAATAATACATCAGCTACATCAAGAGGAGAACCATCAGAGAATACCTCATCCATGAATGGCTTGATACTGTACGGAAGGCGACACTACTAGCAGACACAAAGATCTCTCCCTGGATGAAGCCACCTGATTGTATACGGATATGGGTGTACTATGGTCGGTAGGATGAGCTGCTTCATGAAATCTTCTGAAATGGGGTTCTTTTGGCTTCCACTATTGACAAGGAATTGCAATGTACATATGCAAATGGAAGAGGCGCTCCCCCTCGTCTGGATCCTCAGGATCCTCCCTCTGGATCTTGGTGGTGGAAAAAATGGTGTTGGGATCCGCATCAATGATCTGCTTCCCTTTGTCATTGCCTTTGTGTGGTTCTGACTCAGGATCAAAACATGCATCTGATTCGGGTGCCTTTAGTTCGGCCACCAACGATTGTTTGGCTCGACACTCGTTTGTGCTGTGAGTGGGGCTATTATGAAATTCACACCAATTCCCCATGTCCTTCTTTGGATTTGTGGTGTTTTTCTAAGTCACCCCTCTTTGGCCTTGCCCCTTTTTATGTGGTTCGGGGGCGCCTTTCCCTGGCTTCGGATTCGAAGATCCAAAGTCTCACTTCTTCTGCTTAAATTTCTGCTCGATCTTGGTGGCATAGCGATATGTTGTTCCAAGTGATGTAATGTCAAGGAACCCCATTTCCTCCTGAATGTGTCTATGCATACAATTATGGTAATTGAGCACCAAGTGTTTCTCTGAATATTTTATAACCAACTTTTTACGTAGGGTGTGGAACAAATTCATCAGTTCGTGCACATCTTAATCCCTTTGCTACTACAACGTGGTCCATTGGATGTACTTGTCCTCATATCTCCCCATAGGGTAATATTTTTCCTTGATGCTGTCTCGAAACGAAGTCCAAGTGGGTGCGGCTAAGAACAGAGAGGGTTCCCCATCGTCCTTTTTCTCACAGTATGTTTTCCACCAGTCCTTGACATGGGGGGTGGCTTTGAGGAGTGCAAAAATAATATTTTCTTGGTCGGAGAAATCATGGACTAATAAATATCCTTCTAGCAAATTCAACCATGTATCAACAACGTCTACATTTATCTAGCCTTCAAATAAAGTAATGTCAAAGTTTACCTGTACCTTGAATGAATTGGCGCCTCTAGAGTGGCTGTTGGATGCAGATGTGCCGCATGTGGGAAGTCATTGAAGGATTTGAGCAAATTTATCCATCATCATGTTCCTTTGTTTCTCAAGGGCCTCCTCGAGCAATATTTTGATAGGATCTCCTGCTCCCTTGACTTTCTTTTCTTCCGCCATGGGAGGTCGTCGGGGTTTGTGAGGCTGATCTTGCAAGGGTTCAACCAGAACGAGCCCTAACTCCTTATACCCTAATCGCGTTGGGGACATGAAAATAAAAAAAAAGAAATATCAGACTGCTCTGATACCACTAATCTGGATTTATGCAGGAATGCAATAAAATACATAAATAGACATAAACACAGAGATGTAGCGAAAATAATGCTTCATTTCATTAATATCAAATAACAGAAATATGCTTACAGACATAAGGGAAATAAAATAGATAGGGCATTGGTAGCATATCTATGAGAAGATATGTGGTGGCTACTTGCCTCTGAACTGTGTTACAATGAGGCTCGATGGTCTTTTTATTATTGAGAAATAATGGAAAACTCTAAATGTTCAAAAACCTAACCCTAGGAGATGAAGCACCAAAACTATGGGCCCTGTTTGGGTAAATTGGTGTTTCAACTTCTCGGGGTCATAACTTTGGCATACTATCTCCGTTTGACACACATGATACATCGTTATAAATATCTATCCAAGGAATACAACTTCTAATTGAGAATATCAATTTTGGAACAAAATCATAATTTCCGGAGGTGCGATGCCTAAAAAATGTCGTTTATGGCCTAAAAATGGCTCCGAAAGTTCAGGACCATAAAAAATACTAAAAATAGTAAGTTGTGCTGAAACTGAGAAACTGAAAGAACTGATGGTGGAATTTCAAATGGAATAGATGGGCAGCCACCAATATCCACCTGAATCATTAGGGCCCCAAAACGGCTCTGGGAGTGCATACATGAATGTTAAATTTTACCTGTACCTTGAAGGGAGTGGCACCTCCAGAGTGGCTGTTGGATGCAGATGCGTTGTAGGTGGGAAGCTGTTGAAGGATCTGAGCAAAGTTATCCATAATTGTGTTTCTTTTTTTCTCGAGGGTCTCCTTGAGAAATATTTTTATAGGATCTCCTACTCCCTCTTCTTTATTTTCTTCCGCCATGGGAGGTCATCGGGGTTTGCGAGGCTGATCTTGTAAGGGTTCAACTGGATCGAGCCCTAACTCCTTATACCCTGACCGCGTTGGGGACATGCAAAGAAAAAGAAAGAAAGAGCAGACCGCTCTGATACCACTGATCCAGATTTATGCAGGAACACAATAAAATACAGAAATAGACATAAAAACAGAGATGCAGTGAAAATAATGCTTCAATTCATTAATATCAAATAACAGAAATATGTTTACATACATAAGGGAAATAAAATAGTTAGGGCGTTGGTAGCTTATCTTTGAGAAGAGATGTGGTGGCTACATGCCTCTTAACTATGTTACAATGAGGCTCGAGGGCCTATTTATTATTGAGAAATAATGGAAAACTCTAAACTTCAAAAAAGCTAACCGTAGAAGATGAAGCACCAAAATTTTCGGCCCTGTTTGGGTAAATTAGTGTTTCAACTTCCCAGGGTCGTAACTTTGGCATATTATCTATGTTAGACACACATGATACATCATTAGAAAGATCTATCCAAGGAATATAACTACTAATTTGAAATATTAATTTCTAAAAAAAATCATATTTTTCGGAGGTACGATGCCCAAAAAACATCGTTTAGGGCCTAAAAACGGCTCCAGAAGTTCAGGACTAGAAAAAATACTAAAAATAGTAAGTTGTGCCAAAACTAAAAAATTGAAAGAAATGATGGTTGCATTTAAAATGGAATAGGTGGGTGGCCACCAATATCCACATAGATCATTAGGGCCCCAAAATGGCTCCGTGAGTGCAGGACCCGAAAACCTGCCAAAAATAGTAAGTTGTGCTCAAAGTGAAAAGCTGCAAGAAGTGATGGTGCAGGTCCAAATCGAATAGGTGGGTGGTCACTGATATCCACCTGGATCATTCCTCCCTCATTAGGAAGCAATGGTCCCCATTGTGTTGAGATCCTGCATGAGATGAGGCAAATTCTATTGAATTGGGTATTAGATTTGTCGAAGATGTCCTGGACTTGCGGGCAAACATGTTGGATGCATTTAGTAAATTTGGTTTCTTGATGAGCCTCAGAAAATACATGTGTGGAATTTTTCTGTTTACTCACATGAGGTATGGAAACATTAGGCAGTGGTGTGTCAGGGGTCAGATCAATGGAGTGCTTGTCCTGACAGTGTAGAGAAACCTATGTGAGTGAGGAGAAAATGTTCTCATATTCCTCCATGAATTTGTCCATTTTCTGCAGATGTGCAGGGGATCCTTGTTTTGAGGTTGTGGCCACAATATTCTTCTTTCCCTGTGAGCTAGTTATAAGGAAAATAAATTTCCTGGTTTGGGAAACAAAATTACTGCGTTGTTTTGCAGTAGTCAAAGAGATGACAAGAGGCGCTACTACCTATGGTGTCCTGTACAACTTATTTCCCAAAGTAATAATAACAGCACAAGGCCTAGACTCATACATAGCATGTCACATCCACAAGTATGGTTGGCCCAATAATACATCAGCTGCATCAAGAGGAGCAACATCAGACGATACCTTATCCATGAATTTCTTGATACTGTACGGAAGGAAACACTGCTGGCGGATGCAAATATCTCTCCCTATGTGAAGCCACCTAATTGTATACGGTTGCAGGTGTGCTATGGATAGTAGGACGAGCCGCTTCAAAACCTATACTGAAATGGGGTTCATTTGGCTTCCACTATCGACAAGGAATTGTAGTGGAGAACCCCTCACCCACATCTACGAATGGAAGAGGCGCTCCCCCTCCTCTGGATCCTTAGGATCCTCCCTCTGGATCTTGGTGGTGGCAATAATGGCACTGGGATCCACATCAATGATCTTCTTCCCTTTGTCATTTCCTTTGTCTAGTTCTGACTCAGGATCAAAACATGCATCTGATTCGGGTGCCTTTAGTTCGTCCACCAACGACTGTTTGGATCGACACTCATTTGTGCTATGAGTGGAGCTGTTATGAAATTCACACCAATTCCCCGTGTCCATATTTGGAATTTTGGTATTGTTCTGAGTCACCCTGCTTTGGACTTGCCCTTTGTTCTGCAGTTCGAGGGTGCCTTTCCCTGCCTTGGGATTCATGGATCCAAAGTCCCGCTTCTTCTACTTAAATTTCTACTCGATCTTGGCGGCATAGCGATATGCTGTTCCAAGCGACGTAATGTTGAGGAAATCCATTTCCTCCGAAGTGTGTCTATGCAGATAAATGCAGTACTTGAGCACCAAATTTCTTTCTGAATCTTTAATACCAAACTTTTTGCACAGGGTATGGAACAAATTCGTCATTTCATGTGCATCTTGATCCCTTTGCTGCCACAGCATGGTCCATTGGATGTACTTGTCCTCATATCTCTCCATTGGGTATATTGTTCCTTGATGTCATCTCGGAACAAATTTGATTGGGTGCGGCTAAGAACAGAGAGGGTTCCCCCTCGTCCCTTTTCTCACAGTACGTTTCCCACCAGTCCTTCACATGGGTGCACCTTTGAGGAGTGCAAAAATAATCTTTTCTCGGTCGGAGAAATCATGGACTAGTAAATACCCTTCTAGCAAATTCAACCATCTATCAAAAACGTCTTCATCTATCTGGCCTTCAAATATAGGAATGTCAAAGTTTACTTGTACCTTGAAGGGAGTGGTGCCTCTAGAGTGGTTGTTGGATGCAGATGCGGCGTAGGTGGGAAGCCGTTGAAGGATCTGAGCAAAGTTATCCATCATCGCGTTCCTTTGTTTCTTGAGGGCCTCCTCAAGCAATATTTTGATAAGATCTCCTGATCCCTCGTCTTTATTTTCTTCTACCATGGGAGTTCGTCGGGGTTTGCGAGGCTGATCTTGCAAGGGTTGAACCAGATCGAGCCCTAACTCCTTATACCCTTACCGCGTTGGGGACATGCAAAGAAAAACAGAGAAAGAGTAGACCACTTTGATACAACTGATTCAGATTTATGTAGGAACGCAATAAAATACAGAAATATACATAAACAGAGAGATGCAGCGAAAACAATTCTTCATTTCATTAATATCAAATAATAGAAATATGCTTACAGACATAAGGGAAATAAAATAGTTAGGGCATTGGTGGCTTATCTCTGAGAAGAGATGTGGTGGCTACATGCCTCTGAACTGTGTTACAATGAGGTTTGAGGGCCTATTTATTATTTATAAATAATGGAAAACTATAAACGTCCAAAAGCCTAACTCTAGGAGATGAAGCGCCAAAACTATGGCCCCCGTTTGGGTAAATTGGTGTTTCAACTTCCCAGGGTAATAAATTTGACATACTATCTCCATTTGATGTACATGATACATCATTAGAAATATCTATCCAAGGACTACAATTGATGATCACTAATATCAATTTCGGAATCGAATCATATTAGCCGGAGGTGCAATGCCCAAAAAATGTCATTTAGGGCCTCAAAATGGCTCCGGAAGTTTAGGACCTGAAAAAATGCTAAAAATAGTAAGTTGTGCCGAAACTGAAAAACTGAAAGAACTGATGGTGGTGTTTCAAATGGAATAGGTGGGCAACCACCAATATCCACCTGGATCACTAGGGCCCCAAAACGGCTCTGGGAGTGCAGGACCTGAAAACCTGCTAAAAATAGTAAGTTGTGCTGAAAGTGAAAAGATGTAAGAATTGATGGTGCGGGTCCAAATGGAATAGGTGGGTGGCCACCGATATCCACCTGGATCATGATCTCACTAGCATAACTCTACTAATACAATTTTTTTCTCTCTTGTGCACTATGATTAGTGCTCAATTTATAAGTAGATGAAGGTAGTTTGACATTAATGAAACATTGAATGGCTTTTCCAAAAATGGATGAAGAGGTTTCCTTGTTCACGGGAATAGGAGGATAATAGGTTCAATAGTTCCATGGCGTCCATATTCGAAGTTCTCAGATGATGTGATATATGGGACAACTTCTAGAAGCCACTAGAGGTTGGGAATATTCTCGGAATCCAATGAACAATTCACTCCTAATCGACCAACGCACTCTAAAGTGGGCCTAGATCCTTTGCAACATAGCTTTTCATGGGAGTATATGCTCTGCAAATCACTTACTGTAGTCTAGGGGTAAGTTTATGGCTCAATGGAACACTTCATCTAGCATCTAAGCAGTGAAAATTTCATGAAGGAAAACCATCAATATGATTACTTGTTTAGGGCATGTAGCAACTAATTTAGAGTATGATAGACCCTAATTGATACTGATCTGGGTTTTGGGAGTGATGCCTAAATTGGCCTGTAACATGTTGAATTTTTCTTCTTTCTGAGTTTTCATATGGATTTCCCTTCCAAATTGTTTACAAGAATATGATGAGTAGAATTTACTTTCAGTACTCTGCTTTGGCTTGTTAAGCAATCTTAATTTTTGCTTCTGAGATTTAAGTATAGAATTCATATGTGTATGCTCTATATTTAAATTGATTCTAAATATGATTCATCTCACCCTCACCATAAATATTTTAAGATCCAATAGTTTTCCAACCCTGCCCTGTTACAACTACTCTGTTTATTTGTGATTGATTACTGAGAAGTCTAATGACTCCATGCCCAATGGGCTTTTCTTGAATTGTTCAACCAAAATTTTGAAAAATCCCAACTCGAACTCTTATATCTAGCCTAAAATCTTGAAAGCAGAAATTAAATCATACAAAGAGAGCCCTCTCTAAAGCTAGAAGTGCTAGATCCCAACTTTAAAAGTGGTTTGTGGTACCTTTGTAGTTTTC
The DNA here is from genome assembly GCA_034641835.2 of Pinus albicaulis. Classification (NCBI taxonomy): domain Eukaryota; kingdom Viridiplantae; phylum Streptophyta; class Pinopsida; order Pinales; family Pinaceae; genus Pinus; species Pinus albicaulis. The sequence goes on from CM076570.1 coordinate 1,430,506,672, forward strand.
TTCCTCAACCTAGGAAAATTATAGAGTGTTAACACAATGAAACATTCACTATGAACAAATCAAATCTAAATTTAATTTTATGACCAAATCAAATTTAGTTAATAATAATTTTATCAATTTCTAAAAATAACAAGCACTTATCATACAATAAATTAATATTCTCAAGTTGAAAGCACGATCTCATAATACATTAAACTATCCATTTTATTTTCAAAGCATTTTGAAAAACTTCGTATTTCATTTTTGCAATAGTCAATGTGTATGGTAGAGGTTCCATGTTTAATTTTGAACTTTTCTTCCATTTCAAACATTTGATCACGATGTTGTACAATATGCTAACTAAAAAAATATTTTAATTCATCGAAGCAATTGCTAAAGATCAATAAAGCATGAAGAATAAGATATTAAATATTAAAATTGAATTCAAGCACACATAGATAAATGATCATCTCATTGAATTTTAAATATAGTATCACTTTATAAGTATATGCAAATGAAAGTAAGTATTATTTTATGTAAGAAACAAAAAAAGGATTACAATGTTGATAACATCTTAACAAAGGGTTGCTTCACTTCCATAAAAAGAAAATAAACATATATCTGGAAAATTTTCTAAAAAGAACCATGACAAACGAAGATCAGAGGATAGAGATACCTTGTAATACTTGTGACCAACTGTGATACTAGCAATGTGCGGCCTAGCAAAATGGACTTCAATGGCAAGGATTTTGTGTCGTTAACCCATAGCCGTGATGATAATTGTTAATGAAGTAGCCGAAACTAAATAGCCTGGGGTGGGAGGGTACATCTCCAAAGAATCCAAGCTAGATGCTGCTATGCGAAAACTGGCGAATGTCAAACAGGTGCCTACTAAAGTAGGGTTGGAGGGCATGCCTCCAAAGAGAACCCACTTCGAATGTTGCTCCAGATATAAAATGTAATTTAAAATGGGCATAAATCAGTCAATATAACTCAGAATATTTATTATAACCTATTTATGGAAACAAAATGACCATTCTGCATCTTCCAATGTGATTGAAATCTCTATCTGGACACTTTGGAAACCGATATTCGCGCTGTAATTTTCTAGTCATCATAAAAGTTTTGAAAAATAGTTGATTTTAAATCAACGATATCTCCCTCATCCGAACTTTGATTTGATCAATTTTTTTTTTTTTTTTTAATTGGGTGAATTTTCAAGAGAAGCTCAGATCTGCAATTAGTTTTTTGAAATGCTGCACAAAACTGAAAAAAATGATAGGAGATCTGTCATCCACGAATTGTCATCATAAAAATTTCTACAACACAATAGATTTTAAATAAGTGATACCTCCCTCTTCTGAACTCCGATTCGGCCGATTGTTTTTTTGAATTTGGGTATTTTTTCGCAAATAATCTAGATATGTTATCTTTTTTTTGTACATTTTGCACAAATTTTTTTAGATATGATCTGAAAACTCGACGCCCAATAAAAATTCCTGCAAAAAATGAAAAAAAAAAGTCTTCCCACTTGGCCCAATAAAGTGCTTCATGGAGGTTGTGGAACTTGCATGAATTTTTTTGCAAAACTTTGAAACTACAATATGCTTCAAACCCTCATTCCCATGAAGTTGTAACCTGAATTTGATACTACTAATTTGGATCTTGGGGGGAGGCCCCCAGGATCTAAAAAATTGAAATGGATCTTGGGGGGGAGGCCCCCAAGGTATGAAAAATTGAAATGCCAAAAAAATATGAGAACACACTGTAAATAAAACCATAAAAAAACTCTTTTTATTAAAATAGATAATAACTGTAAGGGCTACATTGTGGTGGATAATTTGTCCTTTTACAAAATGTGACTTATTACTTATAGTATTTTTTAGTTACAATATCACAAGTAAATTCCATGGGTGAGTAAATACCATGGGTGAATGACTAACATGGGTAGATGTCACTTATAATACCATGGGTGGATAAATACCAGGGGTGATGAATACCTTGGGTGGATGCCACTTACAATACCATGGGTAAATTCCATGTGTGGATGAATACCATGGGTGGATACATACCATGGGTGAATGAATACCATGGATAGATGTTACTTAAAATACCATGGGCGGATAAATACCATGGGTGGATGAATACCATTGGTGTAGGTCACTTACATTATAAGATCACCATTTTTATTGTAATGCCCTTACATTATTATTTTCATGTAGTCTTTGATTATAATGTGACCCCTTAGACTCCTATATATACCAAGGAGGTATTATGACTTGTATCATCAAATAATTGTTCATTTTTGTGATGTAAAAGAGGTTCCCCCCTAGAACATGTTAATTTTCAAGTCGTTGTTTTATCTTTTCTTCTGTTTTTTGAGTTGGTTGCATAACATTTGGTATCCGAGATTTGGATTCTAGGGTTTCGTTGCTTCAAACAATTCATCTTGTATTTTTTTCTATAAATTACTTTATACGAAGCTTTAGAAGCTGAAATTTCAATCATGTGGAGCCAAAATATTGGTGAAATTTAAGTAGAAATTCCAAATATTGATTCACTATATTTTGTAAGATATGGTTGGGAAAAATTTAGGGTTTTTCCATGCTCCAGAATTCAGTCTCAAACAAGTGACCTAGGTAAAATCATCATAACTTTCTCTAAGAGCATCCGATTTGAATTTTGTAAAAATTGAATGAAAGTGCACAAACTCTAGTTATTCGTTTATCATTTTTAGGGCTGAAAATTGAAACAGTGACACATGTAATTCCGTACAAGCCCGCTTTACTGAACGGGTCCATAACTAGGTCATTGTGGGACATTTGGAATAACTTTTAGCTTGAGGAATCCAATATAGGTATTACCTATGTCATTGGAAAGAAGACTCAGAGGGCTACCATAGAACAAAATTTCAAACCTCGAAGAGCCGAAATTACTGAGATACAATCATTTCAAGATCGAGCTCCTAAAAGAAAGAAAAAGGTGTGTATTTTTTTTTTTTTTAAATTGCATAACTTATGTTTGAAAAATCAGTTTGAAGTGATTCCAAGGGAATATTGAAGCATATATATCAGTATTGGGTTCTAAAATTCCTCCCAAACAAAATAATTCTATAGCCATTAAACCGTAAAAAATATCTACTATGACGCATGAAGAGGAAGAATTGCAACATGATATATCAAAATTATAGGACCAAGTGAAAAAAATTTCCCTTTCACAAAGAACAACCAAAGATGAACTAAAATAGGATATGGATGGCTTAAAATAGGACATGGATGGCTTAAAATGAGACATGGAATCTAATATGGATGGATTGAAAGTAGACATGGAAATTTTAAAAGAAGGCTTGACAAAGTTGCTACAATAAATTCTTCCTAATGAAAAAAAGGTATTCCATGAAACTTATGATAAGAAACAAAGGAATGGTAATCATAATTTTAGAGACTCTAACTTTGGATTTAAGACTAACCACATTCCAAATATTGATATGAGGAAGTTTTATGGCAAGGATCTGGTAACATGGATACTACAAATGGAGCAATATTTTGATGTACATTATGTGCAACACACACAAAAGGTATGCATTGCATCTTTAGATTTAGAACCAAGTAAGTTTGTATGGTATAGATGCATTTGTTCTTTTTAAATCACTTGTCACTTGGTCAATTTTTATAGAGTAATTGATAGCACATTATGATGATACAAAGAGAAACACCTTCTTTATCCAATTGATAAATCTCAATTAAAAGGGTTCAATGGTGGAAAACATTAAGGACTTCCAAAAATTGAATATGAGGGTAAATTATATTCCAGAGGAGCATAAGATTGATGTCTTCATAGGGACTTTGAAGGATAACATCAAACATGAGGTTCTCCTTTTGGAACTTGATTCATTGGAGAAGGACTTCAGAGTGACAATAAAATTTGAAAACAAAATTATGGCAACAAGGAAATCTACCACTCACAACTATAAAGATGGAAGTGGTGTTGCTCCTAGCATTCCACAAGGCTACAAGGTTGAGAAAACAATAATTGGATGAAAAAAGAGCAAAAGGGATTTGTTACAATTGTGATAGAATATACACTAAAGGTCATAAGTGTGTTGAGAAGAAATTATTTTACATATATTGTAAAGAGGAGGAAGAAGAGGAACAAGAAACATCAAAAGAAGAGGATATACACTAGGAACCAACCCTAAAGAAAGAAAAAATGAATCCGATCATATATTGTAATGCATTTTTGGGAATTACCGCTCCTATAACTCTCAAGATAGAAGTATACATGAAGAAGAAAAAGGTAATAATGTTGATTTATTTGGGTAGTACCCATAATTTTATTCATTGTAAGATATTCAAGAATTGAATTGCTTTCTATATCTAGCACTAGAGTGTCAAGTGATGGTTTCAAATGGAGGAACTATAAATTTCTTTGGAAAGTGCCATAATATTAAGCTAACCATGTGGGAATATGTATTGAATAGTCCAATGTTTTCCATTTGAAAGAGTGGTGTTGATGTTGTACTAGGAGTCTAATGGTTACAATATTTGGGACGATATATTTTAAATTTCAAGAACTCTTCTTGAAATTTTTTTGGGAAAGAAAGGAAATTAAATTAAGGGGTATCATAGGGAAACTAGGGAATATAATAAACTCTAGTGGCATGACAAAGATTTTTAAGAAAGACTAATGGGGCATAAATGCACAATTATACTCACTAGAGATTCAAACATCGAAATCATATATTTATCCATATCTCCAAAAAGTATTGGACAATCATTCCAAGGTATTTGAAACTCCCAAAGGCCTCCTACCTATTCTAGATTATGATCATGCCATTCAATTTGTTCCAAGAAGTTTTCCTCCAAACATTAGCCCTTACAAATATCTCTATGCCTGAAAGAGTGAAATTTAATGTATGGTTGCAGAAATTCTAGAGGCTTGTATAATTCAACCTAGTCAAAGTTATTTCTCCGCTCTAATGGTATTGGTGCACAAGAAGGATGGTTCATGGCGTATGAGTCTGGATTATAGGGAGCTAAAAAAACTCACTATAAAATTTAAATTTCCCATTCTTATCATTGATGAATTGTTGGATGAATTACATGGAGAAATTTACTTCACCAAGATGGATCTTTGTTGAGGATATCATCAAATTAGAATGATGACAAAATACATTTTGAAAATAACATTCAGAACTCATCAAGGTCATTATGACTTTATAGTCATGCCTTTTGTCTTTAATAATGCACCTTCCACATTTCAAAGTTTGATCAATTCATTTTCGAACCCTTCCTTAGAAAAATATGTGTTAGTATTTTTTGATGATATACTAATCTATAACAAGTCTTGGAAGGATCATGTTAAACATGTTGACAAGGTGCTCAAAATATTGAAGGAGAAACAATTATATGCAAAAACCTAAAAATGTTTCTTTGGAGTACATGAGGTGGAATATTTGGGTCATATTGTATCATATGAGGGTGTTAAGGTAGACCTTAACAAAATTAAAGCCATTAAGTAATGGAAAATCCCCACAACTCTAAACCATATTTGAGGATTTCTTGGGTTGATAGGGTAATTCTGGGTGTTTTTTATTCTATAGCCATAGAAACAAATGTCCCTCAAGAAATCTAAGAAGGATAATAAATTATCACACAAGTATTATGGTCTTGACAAAGTGTTGCGAAAGATTAGTACTGTGACGTACAAATTGGAGTTTCCTGCATCTTCCCGAGTACACCCAATTTTCCATGTTTCATGCTTAACTAAGGTTATCGGTGACAAGTCCATAATTCAAACAATATTTCCAGAATTTGACGAAGAAGGAAAAATAATTTTGGAGCTTGAAGAAGTCACAAAATCAAGAACTCAACAACTACAAAATTGATCAATTTCAGAGTATCTCATTAAGTGGAAGAACTAACCTGTTGAATATTCTACATGGGAGGATGAGAATTTTATATAGAAGCATCCATAAATACTCAAGCGTTGAGGACAACCATTTTTTGAAGGAGAGGGGAAAGTTAGGTCCCTATAATACTAGTGTAGCCCCCTTATTGTTATTATTAGTGTAACCCCCCTATTGTTATTGTTGTGTCCATGTAGCCCCCATATTGTTATTATTGTGCCCCATAGAAGCTCACTACTGTTATTGTTGTGCCCTTACATTATTGTTGTTATGTAGACTCTAATTATATTGTGACCCATTAGAATCTTATATATACCAAGGAGTTCTTATCACTTGTACCATCTAAGAATTGTTCATTTATGTGATGTAAAGGAGGTTTTCCCATCGAAGAGGCTAATTTTCAAGTTATTGATCTATCTTCTCTTTTGTTTTGTGAGCTCATTGCATAACATTTTTGTAACATAATCAATGTCCATTAATCCAATATTTTTTCCATATATGGTTGAGTTGCACACTTGTCCTTTCTCACATGATCTAGTACTAAATGCTTTCAACAATTTGTACATTATATAGTATCATTAGAATGATTATGTAATATAATTTGTTGTAAACACTAATGTTAATAGTAATCCTTGGTTCCACACTAATTCTTCGATTAATAAAAAGACGCGTGTTCCATTTTTTGAAAATTTAATCAATAGATATATGGGAAAGGAAACACAAAAAACTTTGGATTTTTACATAGTTTAAATATATGTATTGAAGTATAGTTGATACAAAGGGAGTGTGCTGATTGTGTGGAGGTCTGAAATCCTACGCAAGTGAAAATTAACAAAGAAAAATGTAAATAGATTTTTAATCAACAACAAAAAAACATTTAGAATCAACATTAAACACTCCAATTATAGGTTCTACATCGATTTGTGTGAAGATATTTCACTATGCAGACAACTTTGTGCAGAGTTATTTCATTGTGTGGAGAGCTTTCATTAAGAAGAAAGATTTCATTTTTTGGAGTTTTGTGTGGATAACTTTCATTGTGCAAAGAGCATTGTGAAAAATTTTCTTTGCATACTACACAACATTTAATCAAGTAATTTTAGTTTATTAATAATCAACAAAAAAACATACATTAAACACTCAATTTACATGTTCTACATGGATTTTTTGGAAGAGCTTTCATTGTGCGGACAATTTTTGCAGAGATCTTTTGTAGTGTGGAAAGAATTGTCCGAATAAATTTGTTATAAACACTAATGTTTACAGTAATCCTTGGTTTCACACTACTTCTTTGATTAATAAAAAGACATATGTGCATTCTAGGTTTTACAAATTTAATCAATCGATATCCAGGGAAGGAAACACAATAAAAAATTTGGCTTTTTACACCGTTTAAATATGTGAACTACATCATAGTTGATACAAAGGGAGTTCCCTCATAGTGTGAAGCTCTGCACTATCACACAAGTGAGAGTTAACAAAGAAAAATATAAATATTTTTTTAATCGTCAACAAAAAAAAAAACAGTGGGAATAGTTTTGTAATCGTCAACCAAAAATAAGATTGGGAATTATCAACATTAAAACTCTACTTATGTGTTCTATGTGGATTTGTGTGAAGATTTTTTAGTGTCCATAACTTTGATTGTGCGGAGAGGTTTCATTGTGTGGAGAGATTTCCTTTTGTGAAGTTTTATGCAGATAGCTTTCATTATGTGGAGTTTTGTGTGGATAGATTTTATTATGTGGAGAGATTTCATTGTGCAGAGTTTTCTCTGCACTTCACACAACCTTTAATCAATTAATTAGTGATAGAGGCATGGAATATGTTGCATTACAACTATTATCCTTATTAATTATACAATTTATTTAGTTTTATTTATCCTTATTAATTATATTTCATGTATGTTTTTTTGCATTATGTTCAAGTAAATTAACAGAAAATATTTATGTGCATTTAAAGCTATTGAGATGTAATGTCTGATTGATTTTTTTATTCTTATTTACTATTACTTTATTATTATCTTAATCATTGTGCTTTTATATGATTTTTTACTAATTATAGTATATGTATTAAAATAAATATTTATGTGCATTTAAAATGTTAAGATGCAATGTCAAGTGAAATTATTATTATTTATTATTTATTTTTTAATTCTTATTTACTATTACTTTATTATTATTTTGATCATTGTCCTTTTATATGATTTTTTACTAATTATAGTATATCTATTAAAATAAATATTTATGTGCATTTAAAATGTTAAGATGCAATGTCAAGTGAACTTTGTATTCTTATTTCTTTTTTATTTTTGTATTCTTATTTACTATTACTTTATTATTATTTTGATCATTGTGTTTTTATATGATTTTTTACTAATTATAGTATATTTATTAAAATAAATATTTATGTGCATTTAAAATGTTAAGATAAAATGTCAAGTGAACTTTTTATTCTTATTTATTTTTTATATTGTGCTTTTATTTGATTGTTCATGATTTGTAAATTGTCATGGATATTTCACTAGAAAAATTGTCGCAACAATTATGATAATATTATATTAAAAATGATGGGATTCTACACTATTACAATTTTATTAAATTTCTTGATTTGCATATTTTACTGTAATTAGTGCATGCATGTGAATGGATATTATGCGGAAATTAGAGAATGGAAAAATAAAATATCTCTCTCACACACACACATAAGACACAAGATATGCTTTTGGAAACCCTTTTGGGAGAAAACCTAGTTGGAAGGTTAGGTCGCTCCACTCTCTTTATATTTCTAGAAATATTGCTGCCAGTACAAAGAAGTATGGAATGTGGCCTGTGGGCTGTTACAATGCACAAATCCTCTTTTTCTTCTCTACCTCCTATCCCTCTTGGATATTTTTTCTCAGCTATGGAACAAATTCACTCGAAAGAAGCAATGCCGCTTCCTCCTAGTGGTCTGGTTATAACACAACTGGATAGCCTACTAGTTGTTAAGTTTGATTGGCTCAATGTTTAAGCGGAGTTACAATATAGATTCTTCTAGAGTATTTTACATCATAATCGTGTGGCTAGCCTCTTTTCCATAAATAATGGGGCTGACATGGAATCCTTGAACATTATAGGTGTGAAAACATGAAGGTCAACTTTTTAGTAGCATAATGTTCTCATACAGGCTCTGATTGATACACTTCTTCCATCATTGGAAAGATATCTATGGGTAGAATAGAATAGAAAGGTGATGCACTACATAAAAAAAGTTTTAGCGCCAAAAAATTTCACTTGATGCCTCAAAATGCTCTCCGAAGGTTTCAAAGCATGTTTTTCCAAACTAGGTCCCACTAGTAAAAACGGTCTCGTGAGTTGATTCCTTCACTTTTTCCACTCTGAATGCATCGATATGGATGAAAAGCAATATAATGATCCAATCTAGATAAATTTACCTTATTATATTATTTCTATTAATGCATTATTGTTTTTATTATTTATACTAGATAATACGTTATATTTATCATTTTTGGGGATATATTTATGTGAAGATGAATAGTATATATTTATATTTTTTATTAAGTATAAAATCAAAATTAATAATTAATATTTTAGCTAACTGAATAGAAATGATAGATATTTCTCCCATGGTGGATTTTCGAGTTTAGTATTTTTTCTTCCAATTTAATATTGGTATGCCAAATCTTTGTGTAGGTTGTTGTATGCCCTCCAACTGGTGGCTTGCATGCAATATTGAGTGAATGTAGATGGAAAAGACATAGGTGAAGGTATGATATTTATGAATCATAATGGTGATTAGTGTGTGGGAGTCCCTAGAAGGACAACCAGACCCATTGTTTTCATGCAACTTAGTCATCAATTTAATTATGGACAATTTGATGAAGAGGCACAATATCATTACCTAAAGTGGAGGGGAATTCAAAGTCTTGAGTTGTTTTTTAAAATTAATTATACATTTGATGGGAGAAACTGTAGAACAAGTTATTAGTGAGTTTATTAGTCTAATACCACCTCCTACATCATATTTTCACCTATTTTGAGGGGGATATACTTGAATTTTTCTTCCAATTAAGCTTGGAGGGCTCTTGGATTCTTTATTGCTAGCCCAATTTGTGTTTACATAAAAACATGTCCTTGCTCGTAGGCTTCATTCTAGCCTTCAGTCTAAAGGTGAAATTTGAAGTGAGCTCATCATATCCAAGCTTAGGCTTCATATGCATCTATGCTTTGGCTTTATTGTAATCTCTATATCTTTTGCTTCATTCTTCCCTAGTTTTTCTCTTTTGCATTCTTGATTTAGGGTTTGCTTCATTATTTTTAGTTTCATCAACAATTCTTTGGTACTTTTCTAATATTGAGGATTTTTTTACTATAACTCTCTTAGTCCTCACTTTGTTTTTGGTTTTCCTTGACATTCCCCATCCTTCATGGTATTTAAATGAAAGTATATATAAAGGAATATCAATGCCTGGAAGTATATAAAGCTCCTCTTTATTGTTTTGGTTCTTTCTCTTCCCCATCATAATTGTTCACCTTGTACTATTTTATGTTTAACATTTCCTTGGATTTGACCCCATAATCCTATATTTCGTAACTTTTAGTTTTTACTCTCCCCTTCTAATGGAATGGCTTGAAGAAGAATCTCCTTGATAGGAAAGAGAGAGAGAGGGGAGAAATACACTCCCTTTGCAAGTACAAATGCCCATCATTTTCCTTCCTTGCATCATCGTGTCTATATTGTAGGTCATCACTCAAGGGATTGTTATATGGATGTGATTCCTTAGATGGTTCGACACACTATCTTTGAAGTGGAAGAGGAATTTTGATATGATCATATATTCATTCTTGATAAAAAATTTGTTAGGGATACTAGGAGTTGGATACTTGAGATTGACAATTTGACTCGATATAATCAATATCTATTTGCATATAAAAACTATTATGAGAAGTGTTTTCATTGAGAAATTTGATACTCAACAAGGGACATTAGTTTTCATTGTAGATATTCTGGATAAAATGGAGAAATTAGATAACAAAGTCTTTATTTGTGCTAATAAAATCACATACATCACTTTTACCCCATCGTATAAAGACAATGACTCACAACCACTAATCTAGGTGGATTCTCCACTATAATGACATGACCAAGTGAGCCTGCATTTCTGTTACAATTTTCTACAATGACACTAGTGTAGTTCTGATTATTAATATATGGTAATACATTTTTGTTAGTTATACTCATTTTGTAACTTTAGCAATATGTAATACAAATAATATTGAGACTATCTTATTGGTGTGATCTATGCTTTTAGACATCAAGTATGTATATAGTATATTTTTTGAGATGTTGATTTCTATATCTATTGTAAAAATTGATCATTAATATCTTATTATTTTTTAAAGTTAGTTATCATTAGTAAACTACATTAATTCACAATTATTTTCTTTCATTATATTCAGATGAAGGTAAACATAAGTAAATATATTTAAAAAAAGTTAGAGACGTAATTTCTTTCACCATTAATATACTATTTTTGTTAGTTAATTTTTTTTTTAAAGTTACTTAGTTATAGTTAGTAGATTAATTCACAATTCATATGAAGGTAAGGGATAAGTAAATCTATTTAAAAAAGTGAGAGACAAATTATTTCCTATGTTTACCTAAATATAGAGGTTGACCATTGATGTTTTTTTTTTTTTTTTTTTAAAGTAAACATGCCTTGTACCCAATTATACTTAGTAAAATACATTGAAGACATTATAATATATATATATATATATATATATATATATATATATATATATATATATATATATATATAATATATATATATATATATATATATATATATATATATATATATATATATATATATGACTTTAAAAACCATAGTTCCATGTCCGTAACAAACTACTTCATGTACCTTTGAAAAAAAACAAAATACTTGATGTAAGTATTGCCTTGGATTTATTTGATTGTAGAACTTGACCATTAGACTATTAAAAAATGATAATTATGTTTTATGTTTAATTCTAATTTTAAAAAAATGTTAATTTTATTTTATATTTAATTCGAAATTTAAAAAATAATGAAGTTGCAATTATTTTTGGTTTTTATTTATATGATCTATAATAATAGATATTTATGTGTTTTTTGGGTCAAAATTTTCATGTCTAAATTTTAATTAATTGTAAAAAATAACAATTAATGTGTTATAACTTTTTTACTCATGTTATGTATTTAGTTATAATCAATGAAATCCATTAAATCAAGCAAATGTTTTAAAAGAGACAGATACATTTTATATTCATGTCTAAGAAGGATAAAGGGATAGTCTGATGTGGCAACTAATACTAGGATAACTCCAACTTATGTATAAAGGAGTGGACACCTCTCTCTAAGTCTATGAAGGAGATAAAATACATATATTCTTAGTGAATTAAGATTCACTCTCTTCCTTTGGAGCTTTGGATTGAATGACCTTAACTTTGATTGGGAAAAAACTACGGGAACTTCAAGATATTTAAGAGAGTGCATGAAATTTGGAGTGCACCACGGTCCACAATAGCTAGGACTTATGTAGAGATTAACTTATGTGATTGAATTTCATTATGAATTAATGTTGAGGTTGGGGGCTAGGCTTGATAACAAGAACCAAATTATGTTAAAATACCCTCGAAGAAGAGGGTATTTAGATGATATATTTCCACTTATAGGGTCATTTATGGAAGGTGTGCCATAAGAAAATACCTTGGATGAAGAGGTGATAGGAGAGCAGGGATTATACTAAGAGGTTGAGATAGCACTGAACCTCACTCTTCATTCTTGACCAAGGCTTGATGACCATCCAATAATTTCAAACAAACATAACATCTCTGATGTTTTTCATGAATCAATTTTTGATATTGAGACTAGAGTACTTCAAAAAATTGCAAGGCTAAAAATCCTAGTCCCTCAAGGATAAAATACCCAAATTTAATACTCACAAGAGGAGGAAATCTTATTTATAAATCATCAGGTAAAGAGTCTATCAACTCTAGGAATAAAGTTCCCTACCCTTGTTGATAAGATATAAACAAATGTAAGGGATTTGAGTGAGTCCAATGAAGGGGAAAAAAGGGTTCCCCTATTTTATTGATTTGGAAGAGAAGAGTTACCAAGTAGTTAGGCAAGGAGGAGACCCTAGGAAAAAAATAGATCTTTCATCCCCCTTAGTCATTAGGATTGGGTGTAATCGAGAAAAACATAAAGAGAAACCTATGAAGGGAACAAAGGAGTAGGGAAAATACCCTTTATTGGATCGAACAAATCCTATCCATAGATAGAAACAATTGGATTTTATGAGAATGGATAGATACAGAGCATAACTTCTTTAAATGAGAATTAAATCCCTTAATAGAGGAAAATATATCGTTTGATATCATTAAAAAGTATTTTCAGTAAGGGAAGGAAATTAATTTGGAAGGGGCATTAGGGTAGGATCAATCAAGCACCTAGGAAGCTCTAAGAAGGAACTCCTTTTTGAACTTGGATAAGCAGAAAGAAAGTACAATTTTTTAATCAAGCATGCATCTAACTATAATAGGGGCCCTTAGAATATGATAGGCCTCCCTCAATGGTCAAAGATTATTATTAAGTCTTATAATATAAATGGTTTTTGGGGTATCCAAAAAAGAAACACCCTAAATACATCTAGTATTGTACATAATTTAGATATTTGTATTCATAGAAGACTAAGTAAATATTGAAAAAGATTACAAGTATTCTTTTGGAAATATACCCAGTATGCATTTTGTGGCTATTAATGTAGAAGGGAAATCAAGTGCTCCAGCTAAAACTAAAATAAATATTTTGGATGTCCGCTGGTGGTAATACAATTGGAAACAAGCATGTTGACAAGCCCTTGTATATCCAAGTGATCAAAAGTTCAGTTCCCCGAGACATGTCTCACCAACTGAACCTAAAAAAAATGATAATAAGTTCCACATTTATTCCTTATACCATATTATAATAGCTATATTTAAGAGATGTGGGTAACACATTGACATTGATTAATGTCAATGGTCCCTTCTCATGTAAGAAAGAGTTTTAGGAAAACTTGTTTACATTATAAGAGACCAAAAGAAAAATGTAGTTCTAGGTGGGGACATAGACTTTATTCTTGAACAAGGGTATAAATTAATAGAATGAGGTGGAATGGACACTATTTCAAATTTTATTATAAATAAGATAGAGATATGTAAAAATTTTGACATTGGTCCTCTAAAAGTAGTTCCAACTTAAAGGAGTAACATATTAAAAGGTGAGGTATAGTTAGAGATTGGATATTATTTTTATAGAATGAAGTATTTTGGAGAATATTAAAAGAACTAGGTTATCTGAAAATGGGTTGGATAACTTTTTATGTATTTCAAGAACCTCCCACTCAGCTAAACAAATAAAAGATCTAGCTTGAACTTGACAATTTGCGGAATTTTATACTTGAAAGTGGTGTACAATTTTTAACTGTTTAAGTGTCTTAAGTTCATTTTTTCTTTCTGAAATTGAACATGTATAAAAGAAACATAATTCAGCAATAAAATATCCACACATAACAACAAAATTAATCAAGGAGTTCACTCGAATATCGTGGGCTACGTCTCCTTTGAGCTTTGTCATCTTGACTTGGCTCTTTGGGATTATGGTGAAGTTTCTTTTACAAGTTCCAAACTTAACTCAAATGCATAATAAACTGATACAAAGGGCTTATAATACAATCTATATCCCTATCATGGCTTTCATCACTCTGCAAACAACTTTAGGCTTCCTTAGACTCGATTCCTTCTGTCGGTGCACTGAGCTACACTGAGCTTCTCCTTAGCACTAAATCCTTCAAAATTATTCTTCTATCCCTGAAACCACAACTATTTTTTCCATAACACATCAGACACCAAATATCGACTGATAATTTTCTCAAAACGAGCACTGCATCCCCAAACTAGGCCTTCCTCCACGGTTTGCCCATGGCTGCCCAAAAATTCCCTTTAGCTTCTCGAGCTCTAGAAGTTATCAAAATGTTATGAAACCACTTTCATTGGTTTAAAAATGTCTTAAATAGTCAATATATACTATTCATTTGTAGAAAATGGCCTCCGGCTGCTCCAATTTCACCTCCAACACCTGTCAGCACCCCCTGGCACTAGGGTCACTGAAAACTTCTCTAATGGGTTTTATACCTATAGAAGTCCTCAAACACTTCTGAAACCTCCATAAATGGATTAAAAAAAAAAATTCAATAAAAAATGACTATTTTTTCGCTGCATAAGGCCTCCTGTTGCCTTGGCTAGGCCCTGAACTGCTGTTGGAAAATGCTGGCACTAATGGCCCCTGGAACTTTACTAAAGCTTCTCAGCCTTCAAAATTTCTCTACAGGCTCTTAAAAACATCTAACTAGTTTCATAACATCTAAAATATCCAAAATTTATTATTGTATCTCTGAATAAGATCTCTAGCTCCCCTGGCTAGGCCTCAAACTATTGTTGCCCCCTGGTGGCCTTAGTGGACCCTTGAAATTCATTAAAGAAAAAACCTAATTATATGCTTTCTGATTGCTCTGCAATCTACTCCATTGATTATGGAATGTTGGAGATAGTTTAAATTGACTATTGGCACTCCAAAATTGGTTCACCCTAGCTCAAGATAGAGCCAAAACCAATTTTGCGCAGTGTCCCCTACATCAGCTCCACCAAAATTGGGGAAATTCACTTTAACTCTAGTTAGATTTGGATTTCCACCTAAATTTGGATGCACTAGCTAAAAACCCACCAATGAAAACTGTTAACATTTAATGGGCTGTCAATTCATGTGAACGGAACTTCCCAAACCGTCGGGGTTTAATAAAGGTGGAACCAGACTAACGCTTATGATTAGGTTTATTGTTAACCATGTGAACATACCTTAACCATTGGCAGAAGAGGCTAAAGGTTGTAGCTCGTGGTTCCTGGTGCCAGGCCATATGGGGAGCGCTAGCCCCTTCGGGCTGGCCCTCCAAACCCCCATCGTGGAAACCAACAAACTTTATATACAAGTTCTGACCGTTATATGCTAAGAACTATCATTAGTGTGGACGATAAGGTGCGCGATTTCTACGAGAGAGGTCGGCTCTTCGATTCCCGCTGGCTGCAAAATTTTACATCATGACTCCTGGGCCACGTGGCAGCCTTTGATTGGTGGAAACCACAACTATGAAATTATTGACCAATATAACCATGCCAATTTTCTGCATATGATTGGTCCGCATGGAATATTCCAAGGAATATTTTAGGAATATTCCCTAGAATATTCTCTTTTTAATTTTCCAAAATGCCAAGTCAAACTTGGTCAAAGTCTAGTTTTTGTAGTTTACTATACTTTTCAAAGTGTGATAACTTCTTCATACAATGTCGGTTTTTTGAACCGTTCACGGTGTGTGAATCGAAACGATGAGAGCTTTTCAGTCGCTTAGGTTCGAAATACTTCTGAAAAATTTGAATTTTGAGCTATCATTCTGGTCCATGATCCAGTTCTGATCACTAGGTTGTGAGTAGAGGGGGGGATATTAGATCATATTGTTATTTTTCTACCAGTAGACAAATTATATGAAAATTCCCATGGCCATTCAAATTTAATTTGTATTAGAAAAAGATCCAAAATTTATAGACTTTGTCAATAGAGAACGGAGGAAATTTTATGAACATAATGAAAATATTTCCATGTTTTAGTTTAATATGAAAAGGGTGAAATCCATTTTAAAATGATTCGCTAATAGGAAATATAAAGAATATTACAATCAATATATGTGTTGAAGAGTAAATATCAAGGTTATATAATGGGTACTCTTACTTTTGAAGGTTCATTGATGAAGATCAAAATGGTGACCTTATGCCTGAACTTATGTTAGAGAAAGTTAAATAGGTAGTGAATTCTTACCAGTAATATAATATCCCACTAACTATATGGGTGGCTAGTTGATTTCTACATCATTTTCTATGAGATGATGGAAGGTATTTTGCTAGTTATTTTTGAATAATCTAGGAAGTTGGGGACGAGTATGGGATATTTAAGCTCCACTTTCCTAGAAATGATACTAAGACATGGTAAATCCAAAACATTAGAATATTTTAGGTATATTTCCTTATGCAATGCAATCTAGAGGGTCATTTTCCATGTCAAGGAAAGCAGACTCGAGAATATCATATCTCCCTTGATCTCTAAGGAGTAGTTTGGAATTTTCGATAAGATATAGATCCATGAATATAAAAATATAGCCTAAGAAGGTATTCACTCTATCAAAGTAAGAAATATAGAATCCTTTATCATAAAATTGGATATAATTTTGAATTCATATGAAAATATTAGTCAGGGATTCATTATATTATTGAATGTTGATTTCAAGTTGGAATTTGTAAGTTGGATGGAAAGAAATATCTCATATATTTATCTCTATCCTAATTAGTGGTTCATTCAAATATTTTCTCAATCCCTCAAGGGGATTAAGGTACAGTTTTCTTATGTATCCCCATATTATTTTTATGGTAGTATAAGGTCTCAATAGATGTCTTATTTTTGAGATAATCCCATAAGAATTGGAAGGAATCTCATGCTAACCCATTTATTGTTTATTGATGATGTATTATTATTTGGAAATGCCTCCCTTAGTTATGCATATTCATTGGCTTTTAGATATGCATGGAAAAGTTATGGGTAAAGAAATTAATGATCACAACTCTTCCATCTCATTTCAAAAGATACTTATAGGATAAGAACAAGTTATCCATTGAATTATTTATTTTCATGTTGATGAATTCAACAAAGGATTTGAAATTTAGAGTTCGAATTAAAATCCCAATGAGTATGGGTATAAGTATTGGATGTGCATTTATACCAAATTCTCCTCATAGTGTGATGCAGGTGCATTGCTGGAGCACACAATTCTTTGAGGACTGGACTAAAAGCTTTCCAATGTGATGGGATGGTCACATTATGATGTTTGTGAGAAATTGTAGATATTTACATTAGAAAGGAGTTTTGTTTTTAGAATAAATAGGAAGAA
Organism: Pinus albicaulis; assembly: GCA_034641835.2. NCBI lineage: Eukaryota > Viridiplantae > Streptophyta > Pinopsida > Pinales > Pinaceae > Pinus > Pinus albicaulis. Next base: position 1,430,524,632 of record CM076570.1, read on the forward strand.
TTATTTCCTATTGTAAATATAGGTTCAGGTTCCATTATTTTTTGGAGAAGGGGAAATAATTCATCTTGTGACTCTTGGTTGTCCCATGTTAGCTTTATTTTTTTAAAGAAAAGAGTGTTTGAGAAGAAGGGGGCAAAGCATTGAAGAAGAAGAGTGGAGAATCTTCAGAATGAGGAGAAGATACATAGGTTGAAAGAGGTTTGGGTTGCATGGTATTTCTGGCCAGTTTAATATATATTTGAATCTAGTTAATGAGAAACATATTTATATGCCTCTGTTTTTTTTTCTCTGTTTGTATATTGTTAATGGAGTTTTGATTTATTGATGTTTTCTCTTGTTTAGTTGATTTGTATTAAGAATTTGAAAGTGTCGAGAAGTGTGGTGGTTGTATGCTTTAGGAGCAAGTTGATTTCTTGTTCGAATGTAATTTGGAGATGAGCATATTTACCCTTATGCATATGGGTCATATATTGAGTGCCATAGATGTATTTTAGATGTTATATATTAATGGTATGCTATTATCAAGCCTTGCATTGTCATGGATAGCTGAGTACCTGTGATTGATATGTTGTTGGTGCTAGTATGTTGTATGTTGAGTTCATAATGAAAGAAAATATGAATATTGTGGCCTCAACCATTGTATAGTTGTTCATGGTTCCTTTGTGTCTTGTTTCAAAAGCCACGTGGGAGGTGCATATTCGTTCTAGGTAGTAAGTGCATGGTTTTGTGGTGTAAACCCCATAAGAAAAAATAGGGCACTCTATTTTTGGTTTTGTTTTAATACAGGCTGGAACCCTTTCTGATTCATTTTTTGTTTGCTAAGCTTGAGTTTCGTTTGCAATCCTAATGAAGGAGGGAATCATAATTCGATTATTGTGTTAAGAAGCAAGTATAGGGCATGTAGAATCGATTCCAGACAGGGCCGAGTCATTTCATTTTCCATAAATCCACAAGAAAGTTTTTTTTTGGGTTCTATGAAATCATTTTGCAGTGCCTACAAGATTTGTATTGCACTACGAAATTATTTTACACCACCTAAAATAGGGATTTTTCAGGGCTACGTGTTGGGTTTTATAAATGTCCGTGGACCTACCCATTGCGTTGCTGGATATGTTGAGTCCTAGTTAAATTGGATGAGGTGAGGAACCTTGAATATTAGGTGAAAAATGTCTCATGGAATTTATGAAGGAAAATTCATATTCTGTTTCTGACGACATATGTAAAATGTTTCCTGAAATATTCTAGAATTGGATATTAAGGGAAAAGGTGTGGATTTTTTAGTCCTAGGTTATTGGAAGCTAGGGTAACCTAGTATTTCACCAAGTGATATCATAGAAAGATATTTTCTTTGGTGATGAGTTTGAACACTCTTTGGTGATTAAGTCAAAATAATAGAGATTGGATTTTAGAATTACAATACAACTGAAAGTGAAATGAAGTGATAGTGGATATGCTTGCATGTCAAGAAGAGTTGACCCATGTACAAATGGAATTTTTAGGTTTGAAGAAAGCTTGATAATTAAAATAGGTTTAAAAGAAGAATAATCTTACGACAAGAGGGGGAAAATTTGAATTCTTAAGGAAAAAAAGGTGTATTGGTTGGAAAATAATTGGTTCAGCAATTATATCCAAGAAATATGGTGGAATATGAGATCTTGTTATTGATATTATGAAAATTGAGTATGATTTTTATGCTAAATTGTCATTAAAAAATTATGTTTGAAGGACTGAATTGGTAGCTCTACCATAGTAAGTAAGCTATGTCAAAGGAGAGGGACCAGGAAAAAATATTAGATGAAGAAATCGTGACAAAACCTAATGAAAAAATAAAATTGTTGAAAACTAAGAAGAGTGAGAAATTGAATATGAAACAATCAATAACTTTGAAAGCTAAGGAGTAAGAGCACTCAAGAAGGGGTTCTACTAAAAATAACCTAGATAATAGAAGATACTAGGAGGATGAATTGGTATGGGTGACAAGTATCATACTTTTTATAGAGAAAATAAGGGCTTGTTGAGGCTCACTAGTAGATAAGGAGAATTCACAAGAGGAAGAGATGAATATGATCATTATTAGTCATAGTAGGGGTTCAGAGGAAAGTCACAAGAAAAATAAGAAATGTGCCAAAGTAGTTTTACTCAAAGGAATGAGTGATGAAGGATTTGAGAAGGAGATGGTTGAGTTAAGAGAAGAACTCAATCATGTGAAGTTGATACAAGAAATTCAAGGTGACCAGAGTTATGGTTGGATAATGGGAAATCCAGAGGAAGAATGGTGTTGATTTAAAGAACAGGAAGTTCTGCAACAACAAAGGGATGATAAGGCTAACACGAATTTTGCAACAACGGTTGTATGTTCAAGTCAAGATTGAGAAAGGAGGTAATGGTATTTTGTTTTCAGTTAATTGTGGATTAGTTTTTTATTACAAGTAGCAATAATTAATGTTTGAAGTTGAGGATTATGGAAAGGACCCTTGTAGTAGAAAGTGAGGAAGAACAACAAGTTCTGAGAGGAATAAGGTGAGTAAATTACATGTAGAAGACAAAACAATAGAGAGTTCTCAGATGAAGATTCTAGAGGAAGGAGTCAAGATAAATACCAAGAGAATACTAGGCATGGAAGAGCTTATTATGGTATTTAGAAATAGGTTGGTGAAGTCAACTTGTTGCAGTGGATTGTGTGCATCTCACAGTGACTATGGAGAAGCTCATAGAAGAAGAAAATTTGTGACTACTAAGAGTCATAGTAAGGGTTCATATAAGCCATAGTAGATCAAGTGAGTAGAAAATTAGTAGAGAAGTATTTGAAATAAAATTATAGATAGAGATGATGAGAATACTACTAAAGAAAGATGAGGAAGACTAGGATTACAACCAGACCCTCTGAAATAAAGTAAAATGGAATTTATTGTAGGTGAAGCTAAGACAAATATCAAATGCTCAGTTGGAGGAAAATCTCAAGGGAGTTGAGTTGCAACCATGGAAGAACAAACTAAGGGTGATGAAAAAATGTGGGTGGATGAAGCATATGAAGATTTGATGAGAAGATTGAAGACAAAAAAATTAAGCCAAGGACTGAATTAGAAGATGAAATTGGAAAAAGGAAAGAAGAAAGGTATGGTTGGTTGAATGAAGAGACAACCTATGATTCTAAGGATTTTTTTTAGCAATTTATTCATAAGTTTGAAAAATTCGGCAACAATTAAAGGTTAGAGTTCGCAGAAAAATCAATAAAAGAAGGTACAAGTTGATAAAAGATCTTGTAAGATTTTTAAGTTTCACTGTGAAGGTGATAGTAGAGGAAGGTGAGGAGATTTGTAGCATCCTAGAACAAGGGGTGCTCGAAGGGTTCTATAGGAGAGGAACAAGAATATTCCAAACACCCAAAATTAGGAGAAAGTTTGGTGAGGTGTCATGTAGCAAGGTGGACACTTGTTATTGTAGAGCCGTGTTGCAGCTCAGGAGTTGAAGTTATTACGAGAAGACCAGATGCATATGAATAGGAGTTCATAAATTTCGTACCTTGGGAGTCTAATGTAGGTGCATATATGAAGCACAAAATTTGATGAGGACTACATGAAAAGCTTGCTAATGTGATAGGATGGTCACGTGATGATGTTGGGAGATATTTTTTTATGTTTTTGTAAGAAATTGTAGATATTTACATTAGGAAGGAGTTTTGATTTTATAAAAAAATGGAAGAATTATTTCCTAATGTAAATATAGTTTCAATTCCCCTTATTTTTTGGAGAAGTAGAAATTATTCATATTGTGACTCTTGGTTGTCCCATATTAGCTTTATTTCTCAAATAAAAGGGTGTTTGAGAAGAAGGGGGTGAAGTAGTGAAGAAGAAGAGAGGAGAAGCTCTAGAACAAGGAGAAGAGACAGAAGTCCAAAGAGTCCTAGGCTACATGGTAAATCTGGTTGGTTTAATATATATTTTATTTTGGTTAATGAGAAACATATATATATATATATATATATATATATATATATATATATATATATGCATCTATTTATTTGTCTTTATATAGTTAATGGAGTTTCAATTTATTGATGTATGCACTTGTTGAGTATATTTCTACTAAGAATATGAATGTGTTCATGAGAAGTGTGGTAGTTGTATGCTTTAGTAGCAAGTATATTTCTTAGTCAAATGTAATTTGGAGCTGCACATATTTACCCCTATGTGTATGGTTCATAGATTGAGTTCCATAGATGTGTTATAAATGTTATATATTGATGGTATACTGTTATCGATCCATGTATTATCATGAATAGCTGAGTACTTGTGATTAATATGCTACCGATGTTGGTATGTTGTATGTTGAGTTCATAATGAGAGAAAATATGAGTATTCTAGCCTCAACCATTGTATGGGTGTTCATGGTTCTTTTGTGTCTTGCTTCAAAAACCCCGTGGGAGGTTCCTGTGCATTTCGAGTAGTAAGTTCCTAGTTTCGTGGTGTAAACCCCATCAGAAGAAACAAAGTACTTTGTTTTTTGTTTTGTTTTAATATAGTATGAAACCATTTATTATTCATATTTTTTCTGGTAAGTTCATGTTGGCTTTGCAATCCCGGTGAAGGAGGGCATCATAATTCGATTATTTTGTTAAGAAGAAATTCTAGAGCATGTAGAATCGATTTGAGAAGGGACCGATTCATTTGACTTTCCATAAATCCACAAGACAGTTTTTTTCAGGGTGCTCCGAAATCATTTCATAGTGCCTATAGGATTTTTAGTGCGCTACAAAATTATTTCATAGTGGCTACAACAAAAATTTTGTAGGGTTGTGTGTTTGGTTTTTTAAATTACCATGGACCTACCTGTTTCACCATTGGATAATTTGAGTCATATATAAATTTGATGAGGTGAGGAAACTTGAAGGTTAGATGAAATATCTCTGGTAGAATTTATGAAGGAAAATCCATATTCTATTTTTGACTGTAGATGTAAAATGTTTCTTGAAATATTCCAAAATTTGATATTAAGTAAAGAGTTGTGGGTGTTTTAGTCATGGGCTATTGGCATCTAAGGTAACCTGGTCTGTCGTGATAGTGCATGAGATGGTTGTCAAGAGAAAGGATATTGAAAATGGTTAAATAAGATTTGGAATCTATAACAATAAATATATATTTTATTGAATACAAAGTATGTTGGGTATGTGTTATATTCTTTCTGCGACTAGAAACAGGGGATGTATGTTTCACTAGATGAAACGGGGTGTCACAAGGGGGTGGTATTGGGGTATGTTACACTGAAAATTGTCATCCTGAAATTCTGTTATGTGTATGAGCTCATTATTACTCATACTTCTCTCTTTGCAAGTCTAACATATCAGTTCCTCATGTCAAGCCTTGAAAATCAGAGAAAAGTTGCTAAAAGTCTCCTAAACTTTGGTGTCGCACTTTCTCGCTATCTTGCCTGTGGTCCCGCACCCAATGTTCAGCTATCCTACGTACCTGAATGCACTTCATCTGTGTTAAAAGTGCAGACCCCTGTAAGATAAAAAAGATGCAAGTAATTTCCAAAAAGCTCAACAAAAGTGAATTATAGAAGCTTTCAAAAAATATCTTGCGGTGATAGAACCGCTCTTATGAGGTGCATGTATCCCTTACCATATGGAGCTAACCCCTTGATGTGAGGAGCTTATCCCTTTGAAGGAGGATTCTATCCCTTCATAGTTGGAACAGAAAACCTCCTCTATTCTACTATAAAAAGAGGCATTGGGTAGCCTCAAAGGGAGTTGAAGCTTTAGAATATTTGAAGTTAAGTGATGTTGAGATTCAGACTCAGTTGATTAAGACTTTTGTGAGGAAAGATTACATACCTCTATTAGTCTTGATTGGAGGAGTGCAGAGCTTATCAAAGTAAAATAGATTTCTGCTTCGGACCCCGGAAAGTCCTGTGCAACATCAAGGCTCAGGTTGTAAGGATTTTCTTCTTTTGAAATTAATACAAATATACTCATTTTTCTCAATAAGCTTTCAATCAATGGTTTATTTAATAGATTCCTTGATCACTATGATAAGCATGGTTTATGATGATTTCTATACAGGTGCTATGTAATATTTTGCTTGTTTGTGACTGCAGGTTTACGAGGAAAACTCCTTCAAGCGCGCGAGGGACAACAACGACTTCAAACAAGCATTGGACAAATGGTAAGTCCTTAACACCTCTATAGAGATTTTCATAGATCGTATATGCTTAGAGAAAGATTAGTTTATTTGGCTGTTTGTTGCTAGATACTTTTAGTACTAGGGAGATCGTTCTTGTCCGCAAGACGGATTAATCCTCCAACAAATTGGCGACTCCGCTGGGGAAAGAACTTGTTGTTTTTGGTTCTCTTTTATTTTGATTTGAGGAAACTTTTTCCTAGTTTTTGATTGATAGACATCTGCCTGGGTAGCTTAGGTTTTCTCTATTTTTGAAAATTTTGAGATCTTTTATGTTTTTCTCTAATTTTTCCTGGGACCACACTTTGCCTTCTTTGCACAGTGCGGGCAGTTTCGCATTTTTGCTGTAGTAAACAGTGTGGTACCGCACCTGTTACTTCTGCAAGCCTGCGGACCCTGTTAAAATTTTGAAAAACTTTGGATTTATTTCTTTAGTTTATATTTATTGTGATTTAGATTTTTTGGGTTTCTGCCCAGATTGATGATTGTTTCTATCAAAAGCTTTCTGTGAATGAATCTTAGCAGTATTGGTGTTTTGATGATTTTCTAGAAGTTTTGCATTTTGGATTGTCTTTCACTTGGTCTTTATAGCAATTCGAAGCATTGACTGTTTAAAATACCTGAGATTACATTGGTCTTTTGTCTTTTGCTGAATCTGGCCTGATTGTGAAATCATCCTTTATTAAGAAATAGAGATACCTGTTTCTTTGCAAATCTTCGACCAGAAACTTTGTTATTGGTTTTTGAATTTCATTTTTTTTTTAAACATAATTGATTGTTTTTGATCTGTTTGTTATTCTGAACGAATAGATCCTTAGTTTGCTGAATAGATAAGTAAAACCTTCTTCAAAAAAAATAAAATTCTTAAAGCTTTAATTCAATTAGATTATTAAAATTTGTAGGTCTCAGAATTAGTTTGATAGTTTTGAATGTTTTTCATAGAATTTTGTAGATCTCTTTGGAAGAAAACTTGTTTTGTAGCTTCAAGTTTTTGAAAGTGAAAGGATTTTCTTATGAGCTTTGATAGTTTGTTTCATTTTTTAGTTATTGTTGAAAAGACAAAAATATTTTCTTTCAATTGCTCTTAATGTTTAAAGAAGGAATTGTTCATTAAAAGAATTGCATTCTCCAACTTTTCCTTAATTAGAACTTCATTGAAAGGAAATGATCTGATTATCATTTTTTAGGTGCATTTTTAGTGTTTTTGGAAGTCGAGTTTTCATACCATCAGAGTTTCACTTCCGCACCCATTGACTTAAGAAACAGCTCTTAAAAGTAACTCTTAATTAAAATCCATCTAGCAATCTTTTATTTTCTAGGGCTCTTATCACCAACATAGCTTAGGCTAGTATCTTGGAGTAGGGAGTAATTAACTCTCCAAGGTAGTAAAACAAACAAGTAGACAAATCTTGCGGTAGGAAATAAACCCAATTGTAATTTGTATAATCTGGGAAGCTTCTCTTAAAGAAGTCAATCACGAGATCATGTCTGAACCTTTGAGACAATCAATTCTGTTTCATTGGGAAAGATAGAAGATTTTGTGCGTATTATAAACGGTAAAGCTCAGATTAACCATTGTCGAGGAGCCTGGGGTCACTTGTCAGTAAACCTCGGATTAACCACGTCGAGGAACCTTCAAGGGGATTGAGCTTTGTTACTATGCCCTTGCGCGTGGGATCGGATCGTAGACTGTTCCCCCAGTTATATTTTTTGCTATTGATAACCTTAGTGTCCACAAACTTAAGATTATTTCCTAAGGTGACAGTGAAGGAAAGATCTCACTATACCTGGAGCAGACGTTGACTAGACTCACTTGGACTCTCTGGGGGGTTCTCTTCACACGAGATGGTTTTGTGAGGAAACTTGTGCCAGTCTATTTCATTAAGTAGGTTGTCGGGGTAACTGTTCCAACCTCCCTTTCTATATTAAATTTCTACTAAGTTGGATTTCATCACCAACTAGTGTTTTTAGTAAGGGAATTTACTGTTTGTGTGTGGTTTGAACTCCTAGATTTTTAAGCGTGTGATTCAACTGTTTGTTTTTTAGAGGCCTTAGGTGTTTTCATTGAAATTTTCTTTGTTTGCGTGTGATTATTTAAAATATTTAATCATGGCGGAATTTCCAAGACAATCCCGGAAACTACAAGGGAAACCCCCTGAATATTCACCAAGTCAGCTTGAAGGGCTTCGTGCTCTGGTATCGTCTAGTAGCGGTAGGATTAAATCAACAAAAGTTGGAACTTCATCCATAGTGGTTCATCCTGATTATCAAACACCCATAACAGAACACATTCAAGAGCCGATTTCAGTTTCTGAAGTTACTGGTAGTATTTATCTTGCCAGTGAATGGGATGATGAACCCGAAATCTCTGAACCTGAAACTAAACCTTCTGTTTTGGAAACATCTTCGGGATTTATTTCACCAACTTCCAACGATCTTGGTTCACCTAGGGTAAGAAATATTTTCACTGACGATCTTCCATCTGGATTAATTTATATTGAAGAACTCACTAATCCAGACGAAGAGTTATCTCTTCCCAATACCCCTCAGTCGTTAAATCTTAGGGAGCGTGAATCAATTTTCTACAGCCCTATTCGAACTACTGCTTGGTATTTATCCTTAACAATTTTTTTAGAGAATCCGGGTCTTGCTTTTTCTCCACCTCGAGTTCCATTTCATCCAACACCCAGAGGTTATTATCCGTCATCCATTATGGCAGGAGAGTCATCCATGTTTTCCCAGACACCGGAATCATTTTTACATGGTGGTCCTTCTGTTCCTTCGGGATATCAAGCTTTGTCTGGTACTTTCTCGGGGGCAGCTCCTCAACCGATTGAAAGCGTGTTATCATCTGGTTTAAGTGGAATTAAAACTGAAACGTCGAACGAAGGGAAAATTTTTATTATGTCTGGTAATATTTCGAATCCACAGCCTCAAGGCAGTCAGGTACTCCCTGGAGGGAAATCTCAGGGAAATCAGTTACCGCCTAGGGGGCAACCTCAAGGTAGTCCGTTACCGCCTGGGGGGAAACCTTCAGGAAGTCAGTTACCACCTGGGGGTCAAACTCAAGGTATCTTTTTCCTAGGACAAACTGTGGAATCATATTATTTTGGGGGACAACCCAAGGGCAGTACATACCTCAGGGTTATCAACCTTCAGGACAGTACACACCCCAGGGTCAACCCCAAGCTCAATATGCTTTTCAGGATCCTTATCAACCCCAGCTTCAGTACGCGCCTCAGGGTTATCAACCTCAAGGTCAATACCCAATTCAAGGTTACCAACAACCTTCTGGTTAGTCATCTTTTCAAGGAGTTGGAAATTTACCACTTACTTATCAACCCTACGTTCAACCAGGTTATGGTCCTTATGTTCAACCTTCTGCGGGACAATACCCCGGAATGAATATGGTGTGGGATTCATCCCAATATCAATAGCCTATGCAGCCTAATGTGTAGTTACCTTTTCAACTTGGACAACCTTTGGTTTCTGGTCCAACCCAGCAACCTGTCCAACCTATTATTCAAACTCTTGCACCTAGTTCTGTTCAGCAGTCTGCGCCTAGTACACCTCAGACTCCGCCTCAAACTGCTGCTGCGTCTGTCCAAACTGTAACACCTATTTCTGGAGTATCTATAACTCCGAGTTCGGCTATCCCTGTATCCGTGCAAATCCCTCAATTTTCTGTACCCTAGTCAGGGCCTTTCGTTCAGACTTCGATTCAGATGCCTGGAGGACAAGCCAGTACGAGTACAGTTGTCACAAGTCAACTGCAATTCATGTATCAACCATACCCTAGCTACACTTATTAGTAGCCTCAACAACCCTAGTTTGGTCCGGTTAATCCTGGTTTTCCAGGAGGTTACACAATTCCTAACGCAAATCCAATTCCCAGTTATCCTGGGTATCCACCTCCTGGAATTGCTTTGACTACTAAAGGTTTTCATGACCCTAACCGTCAGTTACCATTTATTGCAACTTTGGATTTACCTGATTTGACGCGCCTTACAAATGATCCAATTTTCTATTACTCGTATTGGCCGCCAATGCCACATAAGTTTCCAAATGATATACCCAAATTCGAAGGTAAGGCAGGAGAGGATCCATAAAATCATGTCATGACTTATCACCTCTGGTGTGCGTCTAATTCAATTATTGATGATTCGATTCGCTTACGTCTTTTCCAAAGAACTCTTATTGGTCTTGCGGCCAAATGGTACATTGAGTTACCAAGAGGCTCGTTTCATAATTTCAGTCAGTTAGTGACTGCCTTCTTGACTCATTTTCAGTTTCCTGTCAGATACGACAATGGCATGGAATTATTAACTTCACTTAAGCAATCTACGTCTACGTATATTTCTGATCATATTCATGAATGGCGATGTAGAAGGCGTTTGGTGAAAGTTTATATTCTGAATCAAATTTTGGCAGAATGGTTTGTTAAATCATTGTTACCCAAGATCACTGAAGATGTAGCTAAGGCCAGTGTTGTTACTGAAGAGCAAGTGATTTCTCAAGCTCAGTACCTTGACCTCGTTTACACACAGTCAGGTACTTTACACGAAAAAATCCTCGACCTTCCAAAACAGGGTCAGATAGCTGCTGCTCCTTTAGGGTCTCATGCTGCTGATGGCATGATTGGTACAGTCAATACGAAAAGTAAGAAGAAATCCTCAAAGAATTCTTCTCCTATTATAACTTTACCATATTCTTCCAAAGGAGAATCTTCCCCCGAAATTTCTGCCGACATTCATGTCGTAGAGACATCTACGGCTAAATCTAAATCCGGTGGTAAAAAGAAAGGGAAGAGTAAAAACAAGAAAAATTCAAAAGAGAAAACTGATAAAAATGAATCCAATGACGACAAGCGCAAACCTCGTTACCCTTGTTACATTTGTGATGAGGTTCACTTCACTAAGGAATGTCCACATCATGCAGAGGTTTCAAAATTCGTTAAAGGTTCACAACAACCTGCTGTCTTGAAGGATACTTTTCCAACTCAAGATAGCAAGATGATTGGTTCCACTTCGACTGCTTCAGAAGAACCTATTTTGATGATGTCTCATGTAAGGATTGCGACACGATCGCAAGATTATGGTACTAAGAATCCTGTTGATGGGAAAGAAGCAAAATATTCTAATACAAATGCATCAACTGCACCTCCTCCTGTTTCTGGTCCGCTACAGATCGAGAAACAAAATCCATACTTAATAATCAAACCACCTGCTAAAGGTGTTCTTCGTAAATCAGCTTTCAATCCACATGCGAGAGCTGCTCAAAAGTACAACATTGTTGAAGACTTAGCTATTTCCCCTTCAACAATTTTGGCTTTGGAAGTGCTGCAATCATGCCCAGCATAGCGTAAATTGCTTTTGTCTGCTATAGGAGCTATAGATGTTCAGGATTCTAATCTTATAATCTTTGATTTAGAAAATAGTACACCTTGTCTACCTCATCAAATGGCTTTCCCGATACCAGTGTTAGTAAAAAACAGACCGATCTATCAGACTGTGATTGATGAGGGAGCTTCAACGTGTATTATGTCGATTCAGTGTTGGAAATCACTTGGTTCTCCTACACTCAACCAATCTCCGACGATTCTTAAGGCTTTTGATGGTCGAGGCTTCCACCCTTTTGGTATTTTGCAGGATTTACCCATAGGGGTCAAAGGTAAAACCGTAAATCTATATGTGGAAGTGGTTGATGCCCCTCTAGATTACAACCTTCTCCTGGGTCATAGTTGGTCTTATGCTATGACTGTTGTTGTTTCTTCAGTCTTTCGAATCATAAAATTTCCATATCAAGGAAATATCGTCACAATAGATCAGTTAACTTATTTCTCTTCTGACCCAGCCTCTACAGAAAAAATCTAGCACGTTGGTAAAGTGGCTATCCCTTATAAGGATGTTGGAGTAGGATTGGTTAAATATTCTGGTTTGCTAGGAACTTTTCCCTTTCCTCCTCCTAATGTATCACCTGCTGTTGCAACTATTCACATGATTTCGTCAAATACTATTATGTTTGATGATCCTTGGATCATAACTTTTGATTCCGAGTTAGATTCAATTGATGGCATGATGCCTTTGAGTCCATTTGAAATTGCATACCAGGCTGTACACTCACTTTCTGACCCCTCCTCAACTGAAAATGATCCAATGAATGGGATCCGTGAGGAATCATTTTCTATATTCAGTTCAGCCACAATGAGATTTCCTGATGTTGTTCATACTGATGAGCACATTCGTGAATTTTTGTCCGTTGATGATTTACCATGGGAAGATCTGCATCACCGATCTTCGTTTTTACCTGAACTAGATCATTTTGAAGATTATTTCGCTTCAATTTTTATTGCTGAATATGTCAAAGAACCCCAGAATCCATTGCAAAATCATGATTCTGAGTTAAATTTGGAAAATATTTCTCGAACGATTCCAATTGACATATCAGTAAAACCAAGAATAATTGAAAACATTCATATAGGTGCTTGCTGTACTGAAGATGAAATTAAATCTTATAAAGCCCTATTTCAAGAATTATGTGATGTGTTTGCCTGGTCCTATGAAGAAATGCCAGGAATTTATCTATCAATTGTCGTACATGAAATCAAGACTTACCCAGATGCCAAACCTATTCGTCAACGTTTATGTCAGATACATCCTAGAAAAGCTGCTGCTATTAAAGCAGAAGTTGAAAAATTACTGCATGCAGGTTTCATTTATCCAATTCCCTTAATGGATTGGGTATCAAATATTGTTCCTGTAACTAAAAAACAAGGAATGATACGAGTATGTATCGATTATAGGGATATTAATCGAGCTTGTCGCAAAGACAACTATCCAACTCCTTATATCGATCAAATAATTGATGATTGTGCCAGTAGTGAAATGTTTTCCTTTATGGATGGCTTTTCAGGGTATAATCAAATAAACATACTCCCTGCTGATCAGCCAAAAACAACTTTTATTTGTCCGTGGGGGACGTTTGCTTATCACAAGCTACCCTTTGGATTAAAGAATGCTGGAGAAAATTTTCAAAGGGCAATGTCTTATGCGTTTCATGAAATTAAGCACATTGTGCAACCGTATCTCGATGATTTACCTGCTCATTCATCACGCAGGGCCGACCATCTCACACACTTACGAGCTATCTTTATGAGATGTCGGAATTATAAAGTTAGGCTGAATCCACACAAATGTGTTTTTGTGTAGAGTCGGGTCGTTTACTGGAATTTGTTGTCTCAAAATCAGGCATTCACGTCGATCTGTCGAAGGTCGAAGCTATTGTTAAATTACCTCCTCCTTCGATTTTACACCAACTCCAAAGTTTGCAGGGGAAAGCAAAATTTTCACGTCAGTTCATTCCTAACTATGCTGAGCTTACAAAGGATTTCACCCAGTTGTTGAAACAGAATATTCCATTATTTTGGGATGAGATCGCTGATCAATATTTTGATGCACTTAAACACGCGTTAACCCATGCACCGTTATTGCATCCTCCCAACTACAAACAGGATTACATTTTGTACCTCGTTGCTTCTCATTCCACCATTGGGATGGTGTTAGTTCAGGAAGAAGAACCTCATACTAAACATGTGATTTATTATCTTAGTCGGAATCTGCATCCGACCGAGATCAAGTATACACATGTGGAGAAATTGGCATTGGAAGCTGTCCAAGCTGTCCAAAGATTTAGGAACTACATCTTGTTACGTAAAACCACAGTAATTTTTAACTGCAACCCTATGATGTATATTTTAACCAAACAATTGCTAGGGGGCAAGTATTCCAAATGGATAGTTATCCTACAGAAATTTGACTTGGAGTTTGAGAAATCCAAGGCAAAGAAATATTTGGTATTTGCGGAACTGATGTGTGATTTTCCCTCTACTGATACTGAAACTGTGGTAGAAGAGCCCATTGCGGACGAATCTCTGTTTCTTATCAGTATGCTGGATCCATGGTATGGAGATATTATTGTTTATCTCCAAACCCAATCTTTTCGGCCTGAAATCTCACAATCTCAGCGACAGAAAATACGCTTCCAATCCCAACAGTATAATATTATTGGTGAAACACTCTATTTTCGTGGAGAGGATTCTATTTTCAGACGCTGTCTTGTTCATGAAGAAGCTGAAAAGGTGTTAAATGATTGCCATTCTGGAGCATGTGGCGGTCATATGTTTGGGTATGCCACAAACCAAAAGATATTGCACGCTGGTTATTTCTGGCCATCATTATTCAAAGATTGTATTTATGCAGTCTGAAAATGCCACAATTGTCAACTTTTTTATCGTAAGATGTGTGCACCACCCACTCCTCTTCATCCCATAATTTATGTTGGTCCTTTCGCGAAATGGGGTATCGATTTCATTACATGTAACCCTCACTTAGCCAGGGGCATGCATATATTATCTTAGCAGTAGATTATTTTACTAAGTGGGCCAACGCGATGCCTACATTTTTGGCTGACGGCAAGACTGCTGCAACTTTCATATTTAATCACATAATTTCTAGGTTCAGTGTTCCTCAAGCCATTATTACAGATCATGGAAGTCATTTTCACAATGTCATGATGACTGAACTGACAGATCAACTTGGCCCGCGTCATGATAGTTCCACTCTGTATTATCCACAAGCCAATGGTCTGGTTGAAGCCATAAATAAAGTTTTAGTCACCATGATTAGACGAATTATTGGTATTCACAAAACGAATTGGCATTCCATATTATTTTCAGCACTTTGGGCATATCGAACCTCAGTAAAAACATCAACTGGTTTCACTCCCTTTCAACTCGTTTACGGTTTGGAAGTTGTGTTGCCGATTGAATGCGAAATTCCGTCACTGAAATTAGCCATAGAATTACTCCCAGCTATGTATGAGGAGGAGAAATGTTTCCTGTACTTAGCTCAGCTGGATGAGAATCGACGAAATGCCGTAATAGAAAACGAGGCTCATGTTAAACGAATAAAATCTCAGTATGATAGAAATGTTACTCCTCAAAATTTTTCAGAAGGAGACCTAGTCTTAGTTTATGATCAAGCCAACGATAAGCTAGGAGCTGGGAAATTCATGCCCATGTGGCATGGCCCTTTTATTGTCAAGTGAAATCTAGCTAAAGGGGCCTATGAGCTGATAGATTTTGACGGTGTCCCTTTAGATAAACCCAGAAATGGACTTTATCTGAAGCGATACTATGCTTAACTTGGTATGGAGATATATTTTATTAGATTAGATTTCTTTACTGCTGGTGTGTTTTAGATTAGAAAAGCGTGCTTAGTTTAGAAGTGTGTTTTTATCACTATTCCTGCTTATCTGAGTTTTGCTCCTGATATTGCAGATGTCGACGTCTCTTCAAACCTACATTGGTTTTGCTGATGGTGCTTGTCATAGTAGATGGAACATTTCTTCTGCAGCTTGGGTTATTTACTCACCCTCTGATGAGTTAGTATCCATGCATGGGGTAAGCCTTGGTCAAAAAAAAAATAACATTGCCGAGTATAGTGCAGTGATTGAGTTATTATCCGAATCCATATCATTTGGAATTCGGAGTTTGATTGTTAGGTTGGATTCTGAACTTGTTGTATTACAATTAAACTGAGTTTATGCCATTAGAAATCCAGTGTTATTACGGTTATTTTTAAGAGTTCGTCTCTTGGAACGCGAATTCGATTACATTGAATATCAACATATTCCAAGACATTTAAATACATTAGCAGACGCAGTTGCTTCTAGTATGATAAATCGACATTTGCAATGATCAAAGCAGTAAAAAAAACAACATCCATAATATGTATACAGATAGCCGGTAAATAGTGATATATCATAGTATAGAAAGTTTTCAAAAAATATACATCGTCTTCGATCATAGGTTGGAAACACCTTATGATCAACAAAATGGTAACACAAAAAGTCAAAAATATGAGTCTACAACACGATCATCCCATCACTAATGGTGATCACGATAAGAAACCACTGCCTGAGCCACCCTACACAGGAACCTTCTAAAATGTCCTGGAACACCAATCACGTATCTCTGCAATCTGAGTGGGATCTCATCTATGTCCATCTCTGGAATATCTAGAGTCAGACGCTCTAGATGATGCTCTAAATCAGACAAAATTTCCGCTGATTGGCCTACTGGGGCCGGTGCGGTTGCAACTGGTTGTCTTCTGTCATAAGGCTGGAGATGGGCTGGTCGCCGTGGACCCACATCTGCATTCATAAAAACTTTTTGGTTATTAATTTATAAGACGATCAAAAAATAAAAAATAGAATTTAGAATTCGTTGAAAATGTTTTTACCTGATTCATCCCACTGTTCCCCGGCTGGGAGAGTCATCTCCCGGTCGCCGCGGAAGTCTATCCCGGCATACGGAAAGTCCTCAATGACAAAAATTTGGTGGTCCAGCCAACGAAAATACGAAGGAGGAAATCGAACAATCTCAGCGCCCTCAATATCGTGACGGGCCATCAATGCAACCCAACGAACCATCCTAGGTTCTCGGGGTCGACCAGCATCAACAGGAATACTTTGCGAAGCTAGCATGGGTACCCTCTCTAGAGAAAAAGTGACCACGATGGATCCATATCCAAAGTTACTTAGTTTTCCATTTTTCGCTCTAGTCAGTTGGCCTTTTACATTGGCCAACACAGCTTCGCACCAGTTGAAAATGGTGCCTCGGAAACAGTCTACATCAATACGCATCTGGGAACCGGTAGCCACATGTAATGCGGCACTCCCACACAGTCTGGTAGCAGTAAATGCAATCACTTTCAGCTCGGGATAGATGATATTTTTTATATCAATCTGTTTGTCCTTGGGGTCTGCTTCATCATTAAGAACTCTTGTCGAAGACTAGCGATAGTTTGGCCACCTGGCCTAGTCCCAAACAAGGAAAGTTGTTCACCCCTCTTGGACAAACCAGTCAAAAAATAAATATCCTCCAGCTCAATTTCGAGCCGGTGGCCGCCAATAATGAAACACTAGTCCTGCACGTTCCACCTATTTACCAGCCATGTCAGGAGGTCTACCTGTGCCCTCATGCCTTGAATGGCCCAAAATTTATACAAACCGCATGCTCTTAAAGCCTGCATTGTGGGAAAATGGAGCATCGCGGCGTCATCCACATCCTCATGCTCACGTTCTCTCCAAATCAACATCTTGCTAATCCTACAATGCATAAAAAGATAAGTTAGAACAATCTAATTTGAAAATCTTTGGGCGGGAAATGGAAAATTTGATTTTGAAATTCAATTGCGTGGGGACCGCACTTTTCCTTCATACACAGTGCATAGGAACGCACGCATTCTATGTTAAAAGTGTGGACCCACAACTTTTTTCTATATAGAAAAAGGTCGGGGTCCGCGGGTCATGTGTGTTGTGCCTGCGGACCCCCGCGGGTAATTTCTTAAACATATGTTTCCCTTAAAAAATGAAAACTAAAGCCTAAAAAGAATTGTAAACAAATGAAAAGAAATATTAAGAGGTCATGGATTACCTGGGACTGACGGTTCTCGATTTCGTTGGACGAATCTTCCAGAATCTTCACAGGAACTTTTTACCCAAAAGCTTCTACTTTTCACTCTAAACTTGAACGGTAAAAATGAAGTTGAAAAAGTCCCTTTTATAAGTTTTTTCGAATAGATGAATTTTTAATTTATTTATTTTTCACTTTAAAAAGGGTATTGTGAAAGCATTTTTACTTATTTTAAACAGGTATGTGTAATGTTTCAAGTTTTTGTGCAGAAATTGGATTTATCAGGAGAATTGACCATTTTTCAACAAATAGCATACTTTTATCACTTTTTCGAACTCTTTCAAAATTTTATGAAAAAGTGAAACATTGGAGTTCTCTTTTAAGCCCTTTTCAGACTCTCTAAACATGAAAATATTGCCGAGTTCTTGATTGTTTGAACTCGTTAAAGTAAATGAATGATCGTCCCTTTAGTATAAGTTTACCCCTTTTAGGGACTGAAATGGACTATTTACGAAAAAGGTATACGTTGACTAATTACGGTCAATAGAGTTCTCTCCTGCATTATTTTATCCTTTTTCGGGCTCGAGTGATTAAATTTACGAAAAAGTACACCCATGGAGTTTTCTTAAGTTTTTTCTTCTGACTCCCTAAAATTGAAAAACACCGAGTTTCTCCTATACTGGACTCGTTAAAATTTAACAGTAAAGGACCTGTTTAATTTTCAACAGGAAAGGACCACTCCTTCTTAGGGTTCGAATCTTAAACTAAGTTGGACTCATCCGAAGGATGAGCTTATAAACAAGCAAATGTTATCCTCCTCAAGCTTGTCAAAAATAAAGAGGAAAATGACTTGTTTGTGGTACTTTGATTTTTCGAAAATCTAGTTAACCACTCTTGAACACGACACTTTCAATCACCTGGGTTGGGAAATCCTTTGCCTAACAGTTAATCGAACCTCATTTGAAAGTCTTCATCTGGTTTATGGGTATTAGCTTTGGGTCAACTGTCACCAAGCCATCTGCAGCGTAGTTATGTGTTCAAGATGACAGTTCAAATAAACCATTCATCTGCAAAATATCTGTCATCCATTTTTTGACCATCCCTGAGTCAGTCCTTGCCAATATATTTTCAAAACTTGATCTATGATTTCGTGTTGTGGGCTTGCCTATGACAGATCAATTTCTATCGACGACAACTCATTATCTAGGAAGTTGATCTAGAAATCGTCAGTACCTTGAAATCTGCATGCCTCAATGGCAGGTTTCTCGCTTTCGACGACAGGTTGCATCATTGACCTTCGATCGAATGATTCCGTGACGTGTTCGACTTCAGCTCATTCATTCACATTTCATGGATTGTACTGGGTACTTTGAGAGCCATTGACATTACTGGTGGTTTCTCTCACACTTGTTAACAGTTTACATTATTGACTGGTAATCAAGTGGTTTCTACCATGTTCGACTTCGACACATTTATTCACATGGATAGAATCGTACTAGTTCGAGATGCGGAAATCAAGACCCTAGATCTAGTTTCTACCATCCAGGCTGCGAGGAATTTTGTTATCTTACAGTAGACTATTTACAAACAGATGGCTGCGTCCATACTGTGTCTACACATGTCTATACTGTGATGTACTCAAAATCATTCCTGTATCAGAACAGTTTGAATTAGTCTCTAGTTAGTTTTGATCTGAGTATGGGAATGCCTACCTCAGCGATGATATATATATAATTTTGCATTGAATGTTTTTACAGGTTCCGACTGGGGTGACCACAGGATGATCCTTGAAATGATAAAGTATTGCACTCTTCATATATGACAAACTTCAGCATCATCTATTCCAGACTTTGCACTTTAGGGGGCAATCTGTTACACTGAAAATTGTCATCCTGACATTCTGCTATGTGTATGAGCTCATTATTACTCATACTTCTCCCTTTGCAAGTCTAACATATCAGTTCCTCATGTCAAGCCTTGAAAATTAGAGAAAAGTTCCTAAAAGTCTCCTAAACTTTGGTGTCACACTTTCTTGCTATCTTGCCTGTGGTCCCACACCCAATGTTCAGCTATCCTGCGTACCTAAACGCACTTCATCTGTGTTAAAAGTGCGGACCCCTGTAAGATAAAAAAGGCGCAAGTAATTTCCAAAAGGCTCAATAAAAGTGAATTCTAGAAGCTTTCATAAAATATCTTGCGGTGATAGAACAACTCTTATGAGGTGCATGTATCCCTTACCTTATGGAGCTAACCCCTTGATGTGAGGAGCTTATCCCTTTGAAGGAGGATTATATCCCTTCATAGTTGGAACAAAAAACCTCCTCTATTCTACTATAAAAAGAGGCATTGGGTAGCCTCAAAGGGAGTTGAAGCTTTAGAATATTTGAAGTTAAGTGCTATTGAGATTCAGACTCAGTTGATTAAGACTTTTGTGAGGAAAGATTACATACCTCTATTCGTCTTGATTGGAGGAGTGCAAAGATTATCAAATTAAAATAGATTCTTGCTTCGGACCCCGGAAATTCTTGTGCAACATCAAGGCTCAGGTTGTAAGGATTTTCTTCTTTTGAAATTAGTACAAATATACTCATTTTTCTCAATAAGCTTTCAATCAATGGTTTATTTCATAGATTCTTTGATCACTATGATAAGCATGGTTTATGATGATTTCTATATAGGTGCTATGTAATATTTTGTTTGTTTGTGACTGCAGGTTTACGAGGAAAACTCCTTCAAGCACGCGAAGGACAACAACGACTTCAAACAAGCATTGGATAAACGGTAAGTCCTTAACACCTCTATAGAGATTTTCATAGATCGTATATGCTTAGAGAAATATTAGTTTATTTAGCTGTTTGTTGCTAGATACTTTTAGTACTAGGGAGATCGGTCTTGTCCACAAGACGGATTAATCCTCCAACACCTCCAAAAAGCGGTGCGATGAATACCACTGGTTTTCGGACAATGTTTTTGGGCGCGGGGACCACAAGGGTAAATAGACTGCGGACCGTTGATTCAACAGGGTGATCGGACGGTGCGCATCCGATTTGGGCGATGAATGGAACAGGCCACAGGCGTTGTGTTGATTCACAAAGATCGTCCGATCTGCAAAGATCGACGGCTAATATTTAGCCCGGTCATTTGGTTGATAAGTGCCTAGTTCTTTTGCGCTCGGTTCCGGCACTGGGTCACGCGGAAGAAAAGGTGCAGGGATCTGGTCGAAAGGTGCTGGACATTAAGCATTTTGTGAGTATGGTTTACGGCCTTTTTATGCGATTTTTGAGGCTGGGAGAAGATGGTGATGGGCGGAAAATGAATTTATCAGGCCAAACAAAAGGGGATTGCTCATCAGAGATTTAATGGGGGCTGAATTGATCAACATTGGCTCCACCTGGGGACGG